>NC_051165.1:279420796-279943296 GCF_013339725.1 Rhipicephalus microplus
TATATGCTGCAAGCATGGGAAATGCATCGCAAAACAGTGCTCTGAGGGCCTACCGCAGAGACCTGGGTATTGCATCCCGGACAGCGGATTTTCTTTGGAAGATGATATTTGCCAGCCTGCCAAGAAGAAAGAAGCAAACATGCCAATCTGGACAAGAAGTTGTGACTCTAGGGAACGCAAGCATCCCTCCTGGAGTAAAAAGCGCATTGGAAAAGGGCCCAAAATTTTGCGAGCCACCAAAATTGGACCAAGTAGAGCTTTTGAGCTTAGTAAGGAGCACGGCGGCACGAGCCTCTGTTGATAATAGAGACAGGTGCATTCAAGAAGGCGTGGATTGTTTGTTGCCAACAAAGCAAACCGGAACATCACGTCAGCCTTCCGTGATTAAGTCGCTACGCGCTGCAGATCTCAAGCTCCTTCAGGCGGACAAAGAAGGCGGTTTTGTCCTTGCCCCGACAACCGTCTACAAAGAAAAGGCGGACGCTGCTGTCACCGAAAACTTCCAAGTCGCGAATGTAAAACCTTCCAAGGTCAAGGCAACAGCTAGCAAACTTTGTGAAGAGGCTGGCCTTCAAAAACTGGCGTCATCAGTGAGAGCAGCGAGGGGTGTGAACCTTTCAGTGTTCTTTTCAGCAAAGACGCACAAGCCGGAAGTTCCCTTCCGCGTCATTGTCTCGGAACAGGGCACATGGCAGCGCCTGGTGGGAAGGTACCTGCAGCGTTCCCTATCTGTCCTTCCTGTGGAAGACCCTTGCCTCATCAGAAAGCCTCAAATAGTATCCGAATTTCTTCAACAAGAGTGCCCTTCAGAAGTGAGCTTCTTTTCTGTGGACGTAAAAGACTTATACTATTCCCTGCCGATGGACCAGGTGTGCGCAGAGGTGAGCGACTGCATAGACCGCTATGGGAACGTCAAATTTCAGGACTCGTGCGGAATTAGCGTCAGAAACTTTTTAGAAATGTTGACCTTTTATTTACGTTCTACATTTATAAAGCATGATGACAAACTTTATATTCAAAAAGAAGGTGTTTGCATAGGTTCCTGTCTCGCCCCGATCCTAAGTGACATTCTTTTAGCCAAATATGACAGATCTCTCATTAATTGCCTACAACTGACGAGCGCCGTGAAAGTGTTTAGATTTGTTGATGACTTCTTGATTTTGTACCGGTCCAACCACTCTGAAGCTCAGCAACGTGCTGATCAAATTGTTGATGTGTTTCGCACTTGCTTGGGCTCACTGCAACTAACCACTGAATTCCCCATTGCTAACAAACTCCGGTTCCTTGACATTGAAGTTTTTTTGTCCGACCACGTGTGCTGGCAGTATGCCCCCCGCTCCAAAAAAAGTTTGCTACCCTACAGTTCTGCGCATTCAAAACTTGTAAAGCGAGCGATTGCAAAATCCTGTCTAAAGGCGGCCCTGATGCGGTCTTGCCATCACACATTGTGTACTAGTTTTGAGTCACAGGTGCGCAGATTGCGCAAGGCAGGGTACCCGGATAACATACTGTGTTCCATAGCTGAAAGTATCTTAAAAGACATCAAACAGCTAACCGAACCGACTAGTGGTCAAGAAAAAAGTTCTTTTTCAAGAACAGCAGTCATTCCTTACTTGCATAAGGTGTCACATTGTTTAAAAAAGGTAGCACAAAAAGCTGGAATCAGAGTTGTTTTTTTCAGCCAGAAATAAGTTCTCTAGTATGTGCCATCAGGTGAACAGAGAGGACAGAGGGCCTCGCGTGTGTGATAAAAAACACGCAATCAAGTTTGTTGAATGTTGTTTTTGTGCCATTTATGAAATTCCCCTCTCTTGCGGCCGCTGTTACATCGGGCATTCTGGCCGCTGTATAAATGACCGCCTCAGGGAACACCGCAATCTAATGCGGGGTTCTGTTGGCAGCCACTTAGCTGCGCACAGCTCCATTTGTGGATGCCGTGCATTGTTTGACAAATGCAAGATACTTCGACGCTACAGAGATAAAAGGACACGTGAGATTTATGAGGCATTCTGCATAATCAAAAAAGGCGATATGTGTGTCAGTGCACCTTCGATAACGCTCCTCACCAGGGAATCGGCGTATTTGACAAGCGAATGATTGCGCAATCACAGTTTATTTGTTATACGCATACAATCACAACGAAAATTACTCTTTCATGTCACTCGACTTCTCTCCCTCTTTTTTCAAGTTTCGTGTGCTATATATACACCCCTGTACGAAATAAATTTTGGTTGTAAGTCAGCGCCTCGTTCGTCTCTTCTCTGTCCTGTGTCCTGTGTTACGCGCTGTTTTTTCACTTCGTTAAATAGTAGAGGCCTGTGAACTGTGTGATGCGAGTGCATGTTAAAGAACATCAGATGGTCAAAATATCTGGAGCCCTCCACTACGGCATCTCTCATAATCACATCGCGGATATGGTACGTAAAACACCAGCTATTATTTTATTATTATTGACAAGACATAAACATGGGTGCTGGCCAAGTATGTTTTTTTTTTTACTCTTCCTGTTTGGATGTATAGTGTTTCATTGCGATTGTGACTCCACCACAATCGCAATGAAACAGAAAAGCAAAAAATAAGTATCAGCTTGCGCAGGGGCAACAAAAATGCCCTATTCGACATAAATATCAACCTCATTGGGAAGGTGGAAATCGAAGGAAGGCTTAAAAATGCCTCGCCGCCGTTGTAGAGATAACAATCTTCAGAAAACGCACACGCGTGTTCATCGTGGTATATTGACAGGAAAGTCTAACTTTTAAAGGATGGCTGGAAATCTGAATCATTTCAAGAAATGAAATCTATTCTAAGAAATGAAATAAATTTACTACTACTACTATTACAACGAAGAGACAGTGGACTGATTATGGCTTTTTTTACCTTGTTTTAATGCGCCAGCATGCGAGCAATAAGCACCGCGTTTGACCAACATAATAACGCTCGCAAGAAAGAGTAATCTTACAGACAACATCATCACAACATTCAACAAACTTCTCCCGATACTCCTTAATGCATCTTTTCGTCTTGATCTCTTGATTTACTTGCTGACACAGGTTACCAAACTCAAGTATGGCAAAAAGCAACACTTTAATGCCTCGCCTGCTCCTAATTTTCTTCAAAATATGTGTCGCCTTGTGCACATGAACGATGACCGCTATGGTTTTTTTCGGGTGTTTTGCTGATTGAACCGCTTTTGAGCCCCTGTTTTTAAAGCCTGATAAGAGGCTTCCTGTGATGCTGGTCAAAAGTGTTCGTGGGAAACCTGCAAGCTTCCAACGTGTTACATGGGTTTGGGTTTATTTCCAACACAAAAAGTTGGGGGTTCCCCAGGCAGAAAAGCTGTTGAAGAACAGCTTGAAGGGACCTGGGGGACCATACAGGCAGCAGCGAATAAAAAGTATAACTAACACGGCATGATACAACTTATACAACTTGACAAGATATAATAGCATCGGTACATAGCAAAGCAAATATAAGGAGGCAAAACAAAAATGCACAGATAGAGCGAAATGAATGTAACTTGAGAACAAAAACCTCATATTGTGATCGCGAGACCTCTCAAGTGTCTCTCAACACTAAATAACCCTTAAATTGAAAGACCTCCGAGTATCAGAGCTCTGCCATCGCACAACGTTTGTCGTCGCATTTTTAGTTGCGTAGCATTATATAGTTGCGCCTACTCGCAAATCTTCGCAAATCCGGCGTCCGTGGTGTCGTCCACACCTGCACTGCGCATGCTCGCGTACGCAAACGCAATATGAATATGTGACCCTTGATTGATTGATATGTGGGGTTTAACGTCCCAAAACCTCCATGTGTGACCCTTGGAATGACGAAAACCTAACGATGTTAGTGAAATGCAAAAAGACAAAAAGATGCCCGCGTACCTTGCACAATCGACACGGTTTTCATGCCAGCAGATTCTATGCAGCCAGATCTTTTACTTTGGCACATCTCGCATCTCAAACGTAATCTAAAAGAAGCTTGCCGTCAGTTTAGTGTATGCAGTAACCACAAGTGCACCAAAGGGGAGTCGCAAACACATACGGACAGAAACCACGCAGCAGAAGTCCGAAGAAGAGAAGCGATACCCACTCCACACATGCGAAGCTCGTCGAGCTGGAGTGTAAAAAAAAACACAGAAAAACGAGCAAGCAAAAACGCGCGCGAGGGCACGTATAGCTTTCGGCCAAATGGAGCACCGAGCGTCGGGGGAAAGCGCAGGAGAGGTGGGCAGGAGAAAATGACAATAGATGCCGTTACTTTTATTTTATTCAAGGGCGTCTGGCACAACCCAACATCAGCGTCCCACCACACGTTGGAGGAAACGCTTCTCCTTCATTCAATGAATAAGAACGAAAAAAAATTACAGTATATACACGAGGTAAATGATGACTGATCGGCACGAAGCTTTCCGCAGGGAAGTTAATCACCCTAGTCGATCATCAAACTAAAAACGTGAGAAACGCAGACGCACAAATGGACGGACGCACAGATGGGCTGACGGATGCTTCGCCCCATTCATCATCATTCACCACGTGGATATGCTGTGACACCGTTTTTATTGACATTAAATGCAATGCAACTGGTTACTACGACGACATGGGACGTACGACCCACGGCATAAAGGGCTTCAGCCCTGAAACGAAATAACAGTTCCCAAACCATACCCAATTACGCAACATTCACGCGATACCCCCACCACTCTGCGGTGCATTTGCTCGAGTTGCTCCGGGGGAATATGTGGGAGGATTTTTTTTTTTTTTTACTAGTGAGACCCGTATTTCGCAGACGTGTGTATGGCACTTTCTTTTAACATGTAAGTGTTTTATGCCGGGGTCCGCCAAGACTTCAGTAACGTATATCCGTCAAGGACATGACGTTGTAAAATTGGCGCTACTAAGAGAGAGAGAAGTAAGCCTTTATTTTCGAAACAGTGCCCCGAGCTATGCCCAGTGTCACCCTGAGGTTTGGGCCGCTTCATTTCCCTGCAGACCCTCGTGTCGTGTGTGGGAGTGCTGACACCTCCTATAAAGTTGTTTGCGCCGCGTGCCGCACGTGTCTCGCCCAAAAGCCGCATTTCGGGAGTGACAACCGCCGGGCGATAGAGGGCGTTGTGTTCAGTGTTGAGCAGCACTATCATCATCATCGTTGTTACAGTCGTATCACCGGCAGGGACCCCTGGCGGAAGCAAGCCTCGGTGGCGGGCGAGAGTTGAGCGAGTCTCTTCTGCGCGTGGCACCGCGGGCCTGCGCGCCGGGGCCCTCGCGGAAAGTCGAGCGTTGGCGACACCGTATTAGGTGTGTTAGTGTGTTTGTCATGTTGAGTATTTGTCATGTTATTGTGTAACGATGTCCTAGCGTGTTAATCACGATTGATGTATCGATTCGGCGGACGATATCGTTGTCTAAATTGGTTAAATAAATGTATGTATGTTGTTTGGTTTGTACCGACCGCGTCTGCTGTGTCCGTTCGCTCCAGGAGCATGGCCACAGGGTTTCTCGCCATTTCGAGACCCCACACGTGGCACCCATATTATAAAAAAATTTACATCTTCTCAAAGGGTACTGTGATGGGACTCGAAGCAGCAGCGCTACGCATGGCGATTCAGCAGGTGATTCGGCAGAGGGCGTGCGGTGCTTTTGAGACGTTGCCGACGACGACGACGTCGAGGATTTGCCGACGTTGGCCTTCCGTTATCGGCGCTTACGCAAGACCTTCCTCAGGGCACCTCTCAACCCTCCATTAAGAACACAACACAACAAGTAGGCAGATCTTGTAAAACCAACGCCTTACAAAAGAGGAGTACGCCCCTCCACACCTAAACTTAAGCAGCCAGCAAGCCAGGTACTGACGCCGCCTTCAAACAAACACATATCCACACATATCAAGAGTACACGCGAATTTTCCTCAGCTATACATAACATGGATGTGTCCCGGGTGTAGCGACTACACAGCCACACATCACCTACGAATGTACAGAGCAACCAGCCCATGCAGTATGTAAGCTGGTGCGTTCACGCGAAACACTCACAACGTGGTCTTGGAAAGCACGGCTTCCGTAGCTGGCACTGGGGAGCCAACTGGTGACCCTAGACCAGACTCCTCAAGCCGCCGTGGCCGGTGGGGCTCTACAAGAGCGCTCCACCCGCAATGGAACCATGGACTGCCCCGTTGAAATAAAGCTCATGCTCTCTTTCTCTCTCCACTCGGCTACCTTGACTCACGTCTCGTCTACCGACCCGTTGAAGACTATTTAGACTGATTTATCAGCGCGAAAAGACGAGACACTTAGAAGCCTACACACCGCGTTGTCAGGCGGTGTCTGTGTCTTCCTAATAGTTGCCAGCGCGGTGTGTGTGTCTTTCTAAGTGACCAGTCTTTTTTGCGCTGATAAATCAGTCTAAATAATCATGAACCAACTCACCCAAGCAACAGTTTTAGCGTTGAAGACGCTTTCGCTCAGCTTCTGTTGGCTCGCGTCTCGTCGGTGTTACATGCGCGCCATCTCCATTCTCGAACGTGAACAGCGTGCTTGACTTGCACCTCGCCACTGCTGTTGGTCTTCCACTGTTCGACGATTGCATTCGGCTTCCCTGGCTCGCGCCTCGTCGGTGTTGCAGACGCGAGGTCACCAATCGCGAGCATGAACAGCTCTGCTAACCCTCGCAACGCCGACGACGGCCGGGTTAGGCCAAATCGCTTCGGCGCGTGTTTTGGCGGGTGATAAAGCTTCAATTTCCAGCGTCCTTTCCATCGCGATAAATGAGTCGAAAGAGGGTTCACTCGATGTGCAGCTTCCACATGCGCCAAAAATGTTTCACCGCGGACTACATCCATGCACTGTGATAGCACCAGCTCATATGATAAAACTGCTGCAGCAAGGCAATGATGTCGACGGGAGTGTTGTACCTTGGTGGAGCGAAACTGAGGCCAGCAGGACGTGAGACGCTGGTGCACGTTCGTGGCTCAATACTACGAACCTCTGCGCCCCGCATTGCTGAAGCGCAATATGCGTGAGCGCTGGCCTCACGCATACTACTGGGGTTTCAGGAAACAGCATACTTGACGATATAATAAGACCCGCATATGAAGTAGCAGTGTTTAGTGTGTGCTTATTCACATCATCTTTGTGCATGATTACCGATACAATGTGTTCAGGTATACATTAAAAGGGCCCTGAAACACCTTTATTCAGTAATCATGGCAGTAAATTCACTAAAAGAACTTATTGTCTCACGAATTCAACGCCACAAGAATTTTAACAATACGTCCAGTACGAGCAGAGTTACAAAAATTTGTCACACGCTGCGAACAGCATTCTCTCTTTTTTCGTGCCGATCAAAACGCTGGAAGCTAAGTGGGGAGGAATGGCAGGGGTAAAGAAAATACGTCAAGCGCGCCTCACGGCCTTGAGCACTTGTTCTTTTTTTTAATACGCGGCTTTTTCAGTGTTATTGCGCGCGCATGCGTAGACAATTAGTGGCCCCTCACGGTCGTCCCTGTAATGACCGAGCACGCCATGTTCAAATCAGCCAATAGCTGAGAGATCGCCTTCTACGAGGGATTTGTGAGCGTCTTCCGTCATGTGTTTAGAGAAGAAAAGTACTTTTTGATTTTGACAATTTATTGTGAATTCTAGGCCGCGTGTTGCGTTATAATGTTTGTCTCTCGTGTTCTTGGGAGCCTCCACTACCGATCAGCAGTGTTTTCTAACCATGCTCAAAAACTGTTGCTGGGCCCCTTTAAATCTTGAGTTACTACAGCGGTTAAGTAATGATCATGGGTGTTAGTCATCGCGATGGGGACGTGCCACTATAGGCGTCAACGGGACTGTGTCCACGTCAAACGGTGCTATAGGTGCAAAACGCCAATTGAAATTGTGCAAACTTTCATATATCTCTACACAATAAGAACTACCATTATGAAGACATGTTCCACTTGTGCGTTATACCTATTTCTTAGACGGAGCGATCAACAATGATTTTTCCATTTGCGTGGTATTATTTTGCTTGCAGAAAGACACACGAGACTTCTTTTCAAATTATTTCCGTACTCCAGCTTGATGAGCAATAAATGTTTTATGGCTGCCCTCCTTACATAAATCAACAAATATTGGACAAGTTTCATTTAGTTTTATGGTGGGAAAATGCCACCTGAACGTTGTGTGTGTGCTTTCTTGTACTGCAACACGCCGGCTTTTCTGAGTCAATCAGCCGAAGAACCTTATTGAAGCCGTGAGGGGCCCATTTCCCTCAATTGAGGACGTTCGGACGCGGGCCGCACCCACATATGCGGACGGGCAGGGTGAGTCCCGCCGCCGAGTCGTGGGCCCTCTGGACAGCTCAAGGTTTTAGACGTTGTTGTCCGGGCTGGTGACCGCCAATTTGCATGCCTCAGAAGAGATTGGGCGAGGCGTCATGCAGTGCCGACCACTGCATGTGGGGGAGTGCACTCCGTCGTTCCATGCAGTTAGGGCAGTTTGGCTCAATGCTGTCCATAAATTTTCTAAATATCAGCGGAGATGGGTGCGATTCCATTTGGAGCATTCAGAGCGTGGTGGACTGTGGCCTCGTAAGTTTCGTGCGTAGTGGCGGGAAATTTCGCCAACTAAGTTTGTTTTACAAGCTTACAAATGAGCTTTGGAAAATTTCAGAATAGGTGCATAAACCAACCCGACGAACATTTTTTTTTCTTTGCAGCAGCCGCCGCAATGGAAGGTCAGTATTGCAGCTTAAATTCTGTCCGACTGTTGAATGAAAAGTAGTCGACTAGAAATGTAAGCGGCGCACCCATCGCATGCTTGCATTGCATTAATCGTGGAAGCATTTGACAAATCATTCATGAGCCTCATACTGCGAACATCTATGTACAATTGAAGCTATGACCAGTTGTTGTCAATACTCAATCTGTTTCCTACATCTTAATAGAAAATAATTTTAGCGTTACATAATTATAAGGTGGTATATTGCGCAATTTATGCTCTACCTGTGATCCTCCATGAACAGGTGCTTTTCTCACACAAAGAATGCACAAACTTTCGACATATAGGCTTGCCATGCACCATCTTCCTCCATGCTTGCTTAATACTAACGGATAGAGGTCCACGGAGAGTGTTTCCAACGACGCGAAGTTTTAGGAAACAGCTCCAACGGGTACAGCTTCCTTGCTAAAAAGCACATGTTTACATAACGATGTCATTCTTTGGCTTTCTAATCTCGCGATAACGTGTCAAACTACAGGCGAAGCATTCATGGTGACACACACAACGTCGCCGAGGCCTCATACAACCGTGTCCGGCAGCCCGTAACGCCCGAACAGTAACGGAAAGCGTGCCGGTGCAAGCCTCGCACGCCGCGCTCAGTTAAACGCTTCGTCGCGCTGCATCGGAAGCCTCGGTGAGAAAAAGTAACTGGCATTCCTAGAATGAGTGAACGAGGCGAAAATGCGAAAGCAGAAAAAAAACCGAGCACGCAGTGTCACTGTTGCAGTAAGTTTCCGTTCTTGTGTCCCACTGGTCGAGATGTGAAGCGGCAAGAATTCTGCCAGAATGTTCCTATACAGAGAGAGAGAGTCCAAGCAAAATTAGAAACAGAATCGAGCCGTATGCAGTGATCCGGATAAATCAAGCAAGAAGGTAGGCGGGCCACATTGAGTTGCCTGGTTGGTTGGCAGAGTCGATAGAGCCGTCGGAAACGGCGGTGCTTCCCTCCG
This sequence comes from Rhipicephalus microplus, assembly GCF_013339725.1. Taxonomy (NCBI): domain Eukaryota; kingdom Metazoa; phylum Arthropoda; class Arachnida; order Ixodida; family Ixodidae; genus Rhipicephalus; species Rhipicephalus microplus. The sequence goes on from NC_051165.1 coordinate 279,430,508, forward strand.
GACACACGGTCCGGGACGTGGTGCCGAGAAACGATAAAGCTGAGCCGGCGCCAAGAGTCGACACCGAGAGAGTGCTTGTGACGAAAGATGCATATACCTACGAACATAAGCGAGAAAGATGGCGACAAGTTCACCGATGCTGCGTTAACGGACCGCTGGTGGTTAACGCCGACCGTCAACGGTACAGTGAGTCGCAGTCGGGCTGCAGTCATCTCAACTTCGGTATCTCGCCCTGTGTATATGGTCTACTCACTTTCCAATCCCGTCAAGTGAGTCGTGTGTCGGGCAGGGTTATGCACTTTCGTGTCTGCTGGTTTACGTTTCGTCGGCTTCGTACTTTCTACATTTGGTTTGAGGTCGCGGACGAGACAAAACATTGAGCATATTGTTAGGCTTCTGATTGATTGATTGATTTGAATTGATTGATTTGTGGGGTTTAACGTCCAAGAACTACCCTATGATTATGACAGACGCTGTAGTTGAGGGCTTCGGAAATTTCGACCACCAGGGATTTTTAACGTGCACCCAAATCTGAGCACACGGGCCTACAGCATTTTCGCCTCTATCGGAAATGCAGCCACCGCAGCCGGGATTCGATCCCACGACCTGCGGGTCAACAGCCGAGTACCTTCGCCACTAGACCACCGCAGCGGGGCTATTGATAAGCTTCTAAGGGTGCACATAATTTGTGGAGATATCATTTAGTGCGCGATGACCGATGGAAGACAATGTGGCTTTGGGAGTATGCAGTTACTCTTCGTAACGCAGGTACTTATAGAACCGAAGCTACAGGCAGGATAACCACTGGTCAATAAGGGTAACAGAATAGATTAACAGAGAAGGCAAGCACACGAAGGGGAGACAGAAAGTTAGGAGGGCCGATGAGATTAAAAATTTACAGGTATAAATAACGTGGCAGCAGAAAAGACAAGACCGGCTTGATTAGCGGATCGTGAAAGAGGCATTTGTCCTGCAGTGGGCGTAGTCAGGCTGGTGGTAATGATGAAATGCGGGATTGAGTAAATGACATGAAAACTGTAAACTATAGAAATGCTACAAATTGTTAGCAAAGTAAGACCATACCAATTATATTCAATGTCAACGAAGTATTATAACTCATGGATTTACACCTACATAAATTTAGAATTATAAAAAGGGTAGTGAGAGGGAGCGACCCAAAGACGAGCTTAAAAGATTGTGTTTTGGGGTTAGATGAGACGCCAATTATTTGCAACGCATACAAGGCAACACGCCGCCGAATGTGGAAGAGAGGAAGACAGCAGAGAGAAAAATACGCAAACTTATCGAGATTAGTACTGATACGCTACCAAGCGCCAGGTCGGAATTCATCTCTCCACAATGACAAAAGAAGTAGGTGTCAAGCGAATCTTTGAATCAAACCCAGTATCTCTCGTGCGAAAGAGCTACAGCGTACTGCTTCATTGCTGCCATCATGAGTACAACCAAAGATCACAAAACAACTCACGCCTTGAAATACGCTTGATACAAAAGTGACACATACCAAGGCCAGTTTTCATCAAAAGAAAAATCCACACGATGCAATATATTTAACAAGAAAAACCCTTCTATACGTTTATTTTTCAGCACTTATACTTTCGTCACAACCTATAAGAAGCTTTTTATCTGTGTTTATTAGAAATTAGGTTCTCGTCTAGAAGAACTCGCGGTTGGACTAGTTGGTGCATGTCTGGATTACTCAACTTCGCGCTGAATCTACAACCACACAGATGAATAAAAACACATAGACACCACAGGCGCTCACTTACAACTGTTTATTACTTGAGGAAGCAGGCTAATATAAACCCCCTTTTTGTCGACACATGTCACAACATGATCAGTCCTTCTCTTACATAACCACGCTATCGGACACATGCTCTCATGATAACGTGTTTCCCTCCAAAGTTTCCTGTGCTAACTTGCTTTTACTTCTTCCTACGATCCTAATCTGCGTGAAGTACGGCGTGCATCTACAAGCAGTGGCATGCGCGCTTAGATGCGCGCCGTCCTTATTCTTTACTGTGAGAGCGTGTTCCCTCGCTCGATCATTAACGCAGCGTCCCGTATAGCCAACATAGCTAGTTCCATCTGGTAGAGGATTTTCGTAAACCATTCCAGTGAAGCTCTTCGTGTACAGCCGTGCATGCCTTTTTTTTTTTTGCAGCCTTCAAGCACGTGCGGTGTTTATATTTTTTCTTCTTCATTTTGATTGTGAATTTGGGCCGAAGTTGACTATTTAGTTTAATCTAGGTTATCGTATAAAGCCCGGCGTATCATATCATTACGCGAAGTCCGTCATGCCCCCACGTTGTCATTCCTTTCATAAAACAAACAAACATCGAGAGAACACCACCGACGTATCTATTGCTATGAAATCAATGAACCTATGTCCAGTGGCGTTCACAGAAAAATTCACTGCCATGCTATGGACGTCACGTATTTCTACTCACTTCCATCTTGAACCCTCGAGACTATGTTAAAAACATCAACAACAACAACAACAACAACAATACTGAGTAAATACAGTATGCTGTATTAAAAATGACGATGACACGAGTGCTGGGACGAGCACTCTTGTTGTTGCCTCCTTCATACGCAAAACAGCTCTTAACCTACAACAACGTCGTTTAAGGAAGGCAAAAGAAACAGCAATATTCCGAACAAGTAGGCATAAAAAATGGAATGTTCGTTGGGGCTTCAGCCTGAGAAACACCCAGCTGCGGCTCAGAGTGATTATATGCAGTACAGGGACTCGTCATGCTCTTTGCCCAGACTGTTCAGACATCTGTGAGATCACCGACGTGTCAAGAGTAAAGCCTACAAACGCTACACTTCGTCTACGATATGCAAATGCTCAAAGTTGCGTCCCAATGCTTTTCATCGCTACTTAAGACGGGTTTCCTAACGAAGGTTATCTCGATGACAGCCTATACATCTCACGAATGCCCCTGGAGTGCCTATAGTTGTTGCTGCTACTGTTATCGCAACCATTCGCTCACCGTGGGAAGGGCAACGTCCTGAGTGACGTATACAGTCAACAGTAGGCCTAGAAGAATTGATACGGTTCCCGCGCCAGATTATACGGTTAAGATGGATGGCAGGATTCCTAGCAGTCGCAACAAGCACTGCGCGCCGCTTTGAAAGCACAGACGGGATCCTCATGCGCTATTGCATGTAGCCTCACTATTTCGTCAGATCCCACTCTCACAAGCCGTCAGCGATGACGTGTATCGATAAAGGGGCGTCGCTATACTGCGTGACTATATATAGCTGGTGCGCGAGTGAGCAGTGAAGGGCGAACACTGCAGCTTGGGTGGAGAACGAAGAAGGGAGCCGGGTAGGGAATGGGATTCCTTGATCTATGCTGAGAAGTCATGAGCGCATCGCCTTAAAAAGAAACTATAAACAAACGATAAAGCAAGAAAAAGGAGCGAAATACCGGCAGGAGATGGGCAGAGTGCATGGAGGCCGCGCTTTGTTTGCAAGCTACTAAATATTAATGAATGAATGTCTGGTCGATCGGCTGATAAATAACGATAAGACGGTCGAGTGTTTCAGAAATCAATATGATAATGAGAAAGAGAGGTGGGAATGGAGAAAAGGGAGGTTGACCAAAGAGACTACGTCAAGACGGCTGCCATACACGTCAAGGGACAATGAGAGAGCAAATGAGAAAGAGACAGAAAGCATAACTGCACACACTTTCCAACACGTATGCACAGTGCAGCTAATCCGCAGGCGATTGCGCAATTCTCTTGCCTTCAAGAAGCTTGTCCCTGCATGGCCTCAGCGAAATACATCCAGCATCCGTTATAAGTACAGCATTCGTTTACTGCTCCTGTTGAAGGCAGACAATTTCGGCCGCTGTGTACCTACCAGTAAAAAAGCACCCGCGAACTTCCGGCCACCTTTCAAAGTATTGCTCCCAGTCGTTTGGGCGTACAACATGACCAAAGCAATCAGGTCCTCTCTTTTCTTTCTTTATTTTGTATGGTAATAAATTAGTAAGCTACAACCAAAGGGAAAGTTATTGCCGTCGCTTGCACGAAGCGAGACAGGCTCCTCTGTTTATCATTATGTCAATTACGACCGACAACATTGATATTGACCGTGACCTGCGTATGAAGGAAATCATTGACATCCCTCAAAGTATCCCTTCCTACGTGCTGCAAAGGCTTTTTTTTTTTTTGCCCGTACGTTTCCGGGCCTACAGGTGGCACGCAACCACGCAAAGACGTCGGACATAAAAGAACGAAAAGGGCTCTGATTTACCACGATTCGTGCAGGAAAATTGCACAATTTCTTGTTACAGCCGTCATTGTGCGTGTCTTATACGTAGAGGGTGCTGCATACCAAGTTTGCTTCCTTATACGGGCTTCGCGTTTAGTGTACCGCTTCTGTCATTCGACAGCAACTCTCGTTGGGGAGTATCCTTGAACTTTCTTTTAATCCAGCTCACTTAGAGCTTGGAAATCGCGCGTAAAAGACAAACGTGCAATATTTGTAACTACTCTCAACCTTTTGTAGTAATGGTAAAAGCCGGTGGTCGGAAATCTCCGCACAGGTTGAACTAACAGGTACACGTGTCTCAACCAGGCTGGCCGTCGTTCCGATACAAGGACGTATACTTTTCAAAGGACTTTCACGAATCTAGTTTCCCCTACCTAAACGCCAGCCGCCCTGTCTGAGGCACCTATACCTGCTCGTTGAACCTATCCTTCACTTGCTATGGCTTTCTTCAGTGGCTGTGTGAATATATATTGCGGCTTCACGCGCCAAATATATAGCGTGGGACAAAAAGACACAACATAACGCTGCTTCGATTCATACACAACACATGTCTTGCAGAGCACGTACAATATTCAATGAGCGTAACGCCGTATATAAAAAATCATTGCAATGAGACAGCGCAAAACTTCCAACACTGCTCTCTTACAAATTTTGCTGCTTGATTTTTTATACGTGTTTCTCTCATCATGCCAACGATGCCAGGACTGTGCGATTTGAAGGTAGGGCTGAGAATCCCTGGTTCACTGAAAAATAAAGCTTGACCGGTCACATACGCATTTGCCTAAGACCACAGGACACCAAACGCCAACCTCTCCTTTTCTTTGACAGCTAGTTGTACTGATCCATCCTTTCCCCACCCCTTCTTTCCTGAAACTTTGTACACGTAACGTGTTTTTGCATGGCCTCCATGATCTGTTATTGGAAGCTTCGTGCTACTCAAGGACGTTTGCCGTGCCTCCTGGATCAGCGCAGCTTTTATAATGATGTCATCGCATGACGTCTTGCTATGTTACGTAATAGTGATGTCATTATGACGTCATGGATTAAGCCATCGTGTGATATCACGATGACGTATCACGGTCTTGCTGTCACATAATCATTGTCCTTTGCTTTACTCGTGTTGACGCCCACGCCGCCGACGCTCACCTTTTCAGTTTTCTTAAACACCTAAGGCTTTCGGTTTATGAAATGGCGAAGTTCTTATACCAAATTCTGCAAAGGAAAATAAATGGAAAACAAAGTCTGCAACAACAACTACCATTATATTCACCCGGCTTGTCATATATCCCCGGAGAGGACAACGACTCAAAATTCCTGGGAGAGAATAGACGTCAGATCATGGAGAAAGAATAATATTTGCTTGTGTGAGACAATATCATAAATGTTAGGGGTGAGGGTTTACCGATTCTTTCAACGAACTGTTTTTCTAAAGAACGTTACTTCGAAGAGCGGGAACAGAATGACGTCTTATTGATCAGCGTCGAGAAACGCGCGTACCTACACAGGCGCGGCCGAAGAGAAGTACAATGGGACACGGTATTTTCTTTTTAGCTGTCGAATGATCACGTTATCAAAATTTTGCGCTTTTTCAGAAGAGAAGCAAAAAGAATGTGTCATTTTTTGTTGAACCTACAGTGTCACGTGCTAGAGACATTTATATGGTATCCAATTTCCATATTGTTTTCAGAGTGACAATAAAAAAGCCCGCGTGCATATATGATTACGAGGAAATATCCACCGCGCGCGTGTGTGTGTGTGTGTACAAAAAAAAACTTGTTAGGTAAACGTCACTTATAGATTTTGCGCGCATTCCAATCTTCAGCACGTGAGCCACAAGGATAACGCGGAGCAAGTACAGAAGAAATGTCATCTGGAACAAGCATATACTTTGAGCATTGTTAGCCCTGGAAAGCATCACTTCTTTCTTTACACACGCAGCCGATGGCGCCTTGAAGCTTTTATTGTAAAGATAAGCTGCTAATACCTCGTACGGCTTGTGAGACAAAGTGGATAAACATGCACCCAAGAGAAGAGGAAGACGCTTCTTGTTGCCTTGTTGTTGTGCCCTTGTTTGCATGCATATTCTACTATAGATTAAGTTTCACCTAGTTATCAGGTGAGTTTTATCAATTAAGAGCTAAGCACGATAGGTCAAAGTCACCTATTTGCATGCCTTCATTTCGAAAACCACATACCCACGGAATCTACCCCCACAATCAACTATCACTCTCGAAGACGCATCCCATTTCAAGATTTTTTTCCTTGCGAAAAATGCTTGGCGCTGTGTGATGTGGCTTCGTGTTTTAGTTTTATTGTGCGTATATATATATATATATATATATATATATATATATATATATATATATATATATATATATATATATATATATATATATGTGTGTGTGTGTGTGTGTGTGTGTGTGTGTGTGGTGTGTGTGTGTGTGTGTGTGTGTGTGTGTGTGTGTGTGTGTGTGTGTGTGTGTGTGTGTGTGTGTGTGTGTGTGTGTGTGTGTGTGTGTGTTTGTGTGTGATCTTCATTTATCTGCAACCTGAAGAAGTGTCACAGCATTAACAAAGCTATCGAGCTTAAGAGGCTATCAAGCTGCCCTGCCTATGTGTCACCTGCTTGCCTAACTGAACTGAAGCGATATGCGTCTTCGCACCAGCTACGCGGCCCGTCCTTTCGAATTTTGTCACGGAGAACACCCTACGCATGGCCGTGGCCCACCCAGAAAAGATCCGGACTTAATTTTACGCTGTAGCTAACCTCACGTAACCTTTTGCGCGTAAACAAAACGCCTCGCGCGTACCAATTAGAGATACTTTATGTATACGGTAATGAACAGGCAGAATAGGCGGCGTTCCACCCTCACGAGCTCGAAGAATCCCTTATCTTGCTCACCCATTACCAGGTCTGTGAAGAAGGTTGGCCTCAGTGGTCGTCGAATAGATGTCCACCATGAATCAGCGTCTTTTATCCAGGCTTCTGCTGACGGTTAGTAAACGCGCACAACGAAAAGCGAGCCCACGGCAGGTATGACTTGCATCTTGTAAGTTCGCTTCCCCGACTTCAATGGAGCGCCATTAGCGTGAGGCATATGAAAACTTGCCAAATTTCGCACGTATCTCAGAAGCTTGCGTGAAGGGCGGTAGTTGTCGAGCGGGAGCAACTTGAGGGTTGAAATAAGTGTCCATGGCAAGTTGGTAGCCACTCTTGCATATGTCGAGCTCTCAGAAGTGTTTGCTATACAACCAGAACGCATTGCGGCATTTTCCGGAGGCTTGTTTTTGACGCGAGTTCTTCTGGAGTCCGTGTAGAAGACGCAAGGCAACACGGGAACCACGTAACCAAGTAAAGGCTCTTTCAGTGGGCAAATACAACAGTAATGCGACACATAACTCCGTAGCGCACAACCAAAGTTGAGAGCAGAAAGCAGAACGGCAGTTCCATATACCCCGGGAAAATAATACCTGACCACCAGAAACATAGTCTCATGATGCTTGGTGCATGCGTCGATATGCCTGGAAAATTTTCTTTATTCGCACATTGGTGAATCTTGTCTACGTCCCTGTCGGAAGTTTCCACGACGCCATTATCACATCGATCAGCGTGACTGGCAATGTAGAAAAGAATATTTCAAGAAAGTGGCACTGAGTGGTGCCAGCACGCTGCAGCCGTGCGTGGAATGTTCTCGAGGCTTCTCGTGTTCCTCGGCTAGCAAGTGCGTCGTGAGCGTTGTCACCTTCATTTACCCCCCTAAAAATGCAGAAATCTGCAAAAGGGCTACATTAACGCACAATGTTTAAGATGCAAACTATTTTCAGTATGTGTGCGCAAAAAGTATGCTTCTGTTTTTTTTTTAAGAAAGTGAGTATACTTTTGAAAGTATCACTAAAAGGCCACCTTCAGACTTGCGATGGTGCACTGATCACGAGTACTGCTACAAGTTCTGAGTTAATTAAATTATGAGCTCTTTTACGTGCCACCGTTCATGTATGAGGCACGCAGAAAATGGCTATGCCAGGATGAACTTTGTGGGCGTAGATAGAAAAACAGCCGACCAAATTTTTAACTAGCATGCTCGAGTGGCAGTTTTTTGCGTGTACCTTCGCGATACGACAGAATTTCCAAAAAAGTTGCAGCATATTCACGGAGTGAATGATGATGAGTGGGCCGAAGCGTCCATCAGTTCGTCAGTCCGTCTGCTAATCCGTCCATCCGTTCGTTCGTCCATGCTTATATCCGTTCGTACGTCCGTTCGTCCATGCACCCATTCATGCGTCCATCCGTCCGTCCATCCGTGTGCTAGTCTGTGCGCTCGTCCGTGCGTATGTCCCTGCGTTTGTCCATGCGTCGATCCATCCGTTCATCCGTGCGTCATACAGACAGATGACGGACGGACGCGGCCAGTGGTTGATTCGTGATTTGCCAATAAAAGCCTCCGAAACTTCACCCCACTCATTATTCACTCCATAGATATGCTGTGAGGTGGTTACTACATACATGCATACATACATGTGACGACCTACCCCCCGCCCCACCCCACTCCCAATGAGCTTCACCGCTAAAAAAAAGGCTTGGTCAAGTGCATGCCCGCAAAACTTTCTGCAGCTGCGTTCCATCTTATGGTACGGACGTAAGGGAATGTCGTTGCTGCGCAAGCTATAGAGCCAGGCGACTTTACTCAAGGAACTTCGACCAACAACGCTATAGTGGCCTAACTGAGACGAAGGCTGGTGGACGTATACAAAACGCTCACTAATAACCTATCATTGTTGCGTTTTCACCTTAATAGAGTGAAGGACACGCTTCCGTAGTCTAGTATTTAAAAAGATAGATTTCCGACACGATATTCGCGGGATAAAATCCCGGCCGCGGCGGCCGCACTTTCGATGGAGGCAAAAATTGTCGAGGTCCGTGCACTTAAAATTGGGTGCACGTTCAAGATCTCTGGGATGTCTAAATTTCCGGAGCCCTACACTACGGCGTCTTTGATAATCATAATGTGGTTCGGGACGTTAAACCTCAACTATTATTATTGTTATTACCTTGGGAACAATCTGTAAAAAGGTAGGTCCTACCATGACCAATATGAGTTCGAAGACCCGAGCGCGTGGCGAATAGCTCGAACCGTATACATTGGCTGATAGAAAGCGGCAGTTGTCAAAAGCAAAGTAAAGAGGGCGGCGCGCTTCGGGTATCTGTTGACACTCCCACCTGCTGCAAAACGGCCACTTATTGTATCTTCGTGGCTGCCAGCGGTGATATGAACTCGCAAAGCGCGCACAGTCCCACCGAATCACTCATGTAGCTGCTGAGATGTCAGCTGTGACGTTCGCTGCCGTGATACCATGCCTGTATTATATGTAGGCGGTGTTGGATGCGCATTGGGTGCGCGTCTTTCACCTACTTTGTTTTTCGTGCATTTTATTCGTGGCATCGTCGTTAGCAGCAGATTTCACGCAATCATCTGCCGTTTGCTCGCAACGCTATAGCGAAGCGGGAGCGCCAACAGACAGTGGAAGAGCACCCCCCTGTTCCCGTACGGTTTCGGCAGTGCCATCCACGTATCACGTTATCTTGGTATTGGGGCTATAGCTTGCCACGCGCTCACGTGTTTTCGCGGTACAAGGGCCAGTGCTCCTGACAATTTCGGGGAATGATGCGAGGGCATCCGCAAAGATACCACTGCTGCCACCAAGAAGATAAACACAGATTTAAATGTGGAGAAGATGGACAGTAGGCTTGCCCATCTGCTCGAAGCCAAGACAGCTCTATTTTCTCGATGGAAGAAGCAGAGGCACAACCGTAGGCTGCGGCAAAGAATATCAAAGTTGAACAAAGAAATCGAACAACATTGCGACACACTGCGCAAACAGCAGTGGGACGAGTTGTGCGAGTCCGTCGACGGTCAAATCAGAAATGGCAAGTCCTGGCACCTTCTGAAGCACCTCCTGGACGAGCACAGCACTAGAGCCAACCAGAGACACACTTTAGCCCGTGCCCTTCACGAAGCCACCAAAGAACAGGGGGTTGACCAACTCATTACCTGATTAGTTTCCAAGTACCTGCCGGTCGAACGAGAGGACGAAGACGGCGTGTTCCACAGTATGGAGGTCCTCCTCTACCTGAACTAGACGAAGACTTTTGAGAGGCTGAAATCAGGAGAGTGATACAAATGCTCAATCGCAAGGCGGCACCAGGGCCAGACGGGATCACGAACAGAGCCCTCAGAAACCTCGACGACGCATCTATAGAACGTCAAACTGGTTTCATCAATGAAGCATGGAAAACGGGAAGGGTTCCTGAGGAATGGAAGCTAGCTGACACCGTACTGATTCCCAAGCCAGGAAAGTCTCCTAGCATTGATAATCTTCGCCCCATTTCCCTCACGTAGTGCGTGGGCAAGGTGGTAGAGCACGCAATTCTCAACAGACTTAACGACTACCTGGAGGGAAATGAGATTTATACGCACAATGTGATTGGGTTTCGTACCGGCCTTTCAACGCAGGATGCAATGCTGCTCATTAAGCACCAAGTCCTTGATGGATACTCTAGAGATACAAAGCTCTTCTTGGCCTAGACCTAGAAAAGGCCTTTGACAACATCAAGCACGAATTCATCTTGGAGGACTGTGGTGAAACTCGAGCTTGGGCCCAGGCTGTACAACTACATCAAGTCCTTCTTGTCTGGAAAGAAAGTGAGGCTGCGCATCGGGAACTTCTTCTCTGACGACGTACCACTCGGACATCGAGGCACGCTCCAGGGGTCTGTGATTTCTCCGGTGCTGTTCAATTTCTGCATGATTGGACTGTCGAAGACTGGCTAGCGTGGACGGCATCAAGCATACCATCTACGCCGACGACATCACAATCTGGTGCGTTGGCGGCAGCGAAGGCAGGGTGCAAGATGCCCTTCAAGAAGCAGTCGCCGAGGTGGAATCGTACTTGCGCCAAACGGGACTCAGATGCTCACCCGCCAAGTCGGAGCTCCTGCTCTATAGAAAAGAACGAGGTGGCCGACCTAAGGGATGGAAACCCGTCGAAAAAAGCGATATACACATTTACACGAGTGACGGCGAGGAAATCCCGAGGGTAGACATCATCCGGATCCTCGGCATGTTTATTGAAGCGAAGGGTGGCAACGGCACATCTCTGCGGAAGATTGTCGCCAAGACTTACAACGCTTTGCGACTCGTCAAAAGAGTCTCCGGGAGACATAGAGGCCTTAAGGAAGACAATTTGTTAAGGCTCATCAATGCGTTTGTGCTCTGCCACTTTACCTACACCGTTGCCATGCACAACTGCCTTAGGTCGGAGTGGGATAAGCTGGACGTGATTATCAGAAAGACCGTCAAGAAAGCACTGGGGCTTCCCGTACGCACACACACCGAGAACTTCTCGCGCTCGGTGTGCACAACTCTGCTGCCGAGATAGCAGAAGCGCAGCAACGCTCGCCGCTGGCTCGCTTGTCCACTACGACGGCTGGTCGGCGCATACTTGGCGAGCTAGGCTTTGACCCAATAGAGCTGGAAACAAATAACGTGCGTATATCAAAACATATACAGGAAAACGTCATTGTTGCCCTAATACCCCGCAACACTCACCCTGTACACAATGAGGGACGTCGTCGGGCAAGGGGACGGCTCTACTGAAGCAACTGGGAAAAGTTGGCGTAAATGCAAGTTTCGTTGACGCTGCAGCATATCGAGACGGCAAAATGTTCGCAGCGGTGGTCGTGGTCCAGACGTGCTCGACTACGAACTGCGCCACGGTACGCACAACGAATCCCCAGGTAGCCGAACAAGTGGCCATCGCACTCGCTCTGCTAAATGGTCGGTGCGAAGAGGTGTACAGCGACTCCAAATCCGCAGTCAGAGCCTTTCAGAAGGGCCGCATGTCAACACAGGCAGCCAGGATCTTGAACAGCTCCACCAGCGATAAGATTGTCCCTCACACCATACATTAGTTCCCCGTGCATGTCGGCTCCGTAAACAGCGTTGCACTGAACCCTGAACGAGTCGGCCCACACAGCAGCGCGCGCACTCACTGACCGCGCTGCTCTCGACCTGGGCGACGGCTCCAGTGCCGACGACGTGGGACATAAAGACACACCTACCACACACAACGAGATTACCAAGTATTACTACATGGCGAGGCGGGCATTCCCAATGCCACATTCGAAACTCAATAGAACACAGGCCGTTTCGTTGCGCTTACTTCAAACCCATTCGTACCCGCCGTTAGCATACCTAAACGCAATTTATCCTCACAAATTCCCCGATGCCGCCTGCGCCGCTTGCGGGCAGATCGCTACGTTAACACACATGCTCTGGGAGTGCGGGTCACTTGGACCGACTTATAGCAAACCCGAGTGGTATGCGCTTCTGCACAGCCCAGAACTTCAGGGCCAAATCTTGGCCGTCCAGTGTGCCCGTGACAGGGCCGCCAGGCTAGACCTGCCGGTCTTCACGCGGGGGTAGCCGGGTGACGCGTGGCAACGTCAGCGTCTGCACTGGACCATAATAAAGTTGTTCTCACTCACTCACTCACTCACTCACTCACTCACTCACTTACTCACTCACTCACTCACTCACTCAATCGCGTGTTCGAGCTCATATTTCTACGATAGTACTTCTCAGCTGCTTGAATCGTGTTCGATTTCAGGCAACGGCGGATGTGTTTCGATAGACGCGAATGTGCTCACTAAAGAAACGTAGGTCATCGGAATTAATTCATAGTGCCCCACTGCTTCATACCTCAGAATCGCCTCGTAGTTTTGCATGCAAAAGCCGAGAATTTCATGAACCAAAAATGAATCATGATGTAGCAAACAGCGTTATCTGTTGTATAAATGCAACATTTCCTTTCGGCATAGTGATAGTCAGGGCACGCTGGCACAATCATCTGTTTCCTATTTACGTACGGAAATACTTCGAAGATCTCATTCTGGCGTCATTCACCGTATCAGTTGCTGCAATCAAGTAATTTGCCGGGAAATTTATACCTGTACGAACACGGCGTTGTATTCGTAATAATATCTAGGTTCCACGTGCAAAAAACCCAATATGACTATTTATTTATTTATTTATTTATTTGTTTGTTTATTTATTTATTTATCTGACAATACATATTTACATATTTACAATACATATTATTTATTTATTTGACAGCCCCGCCGCGGTGGTATAGTGGTTAAGGTACTCGGCTGCTGACTCGCAGGTCGCGGGTTCGAATCCCGGCTGCGGCGGCTGCATTTCCGATGGAGGCGGAAATGTTGTAGGCCCGTGTGCTCAGATTTGGGTGCACGTTAAAGAACCCCAGGTGGTCTAAATTTCCGGAGCCCTCCACTACGGCGTCTCTCATAATCATATAGTGGTTTTGGGACGTTAAACCCCACATATCATCATTATTTATTTGACAATACACTTCCCCTTGCTGTTGACACTCCCACCTCGATATTGTTCCTGAAAAATTCAGCTTATAGAATGTCTGAGGCTGCTAGCGGTGACATGACCTCACATCAACACGCACAGCCACAACCAATCAGGCTGTGCAGCTACGAAGATATTGGCTGGGACGTAGCCTGCCGTGATGCACAGGCCATGCTTCGCTGAACATTTTGATGCGCATCCTTGCGCATATTTCACTTTTGTTCTCGGTGCAATTTCTTTAGTGTTATCACTGCTAGCGGCCGATAGCACGCGATCAGCTGCCGTTTCACAGCAACAATCATGCGGAAGTGCGAACAGTCAGTGGAAGAGCGCCCTCCCTCTCCCGCTACTGTTTCGGAAGCGCCATTCACGCATCGCGTCATCTCGGTTTGGAAGCCATTTGCCGCTCGCTCGCGTGTTCGAGATCATATTGCTCACGATAGTACATATGTACCACTTATAGGTGAACATCTTCGACGGACATCTGTCTGGCTAAGTGAACTTTCATACCATTCGCATGAACTCTCCAGCCAAAGATGAGACTTAAAGGACACCGATGTGACACCGAATTTGTGGAATGCGTGTTCTTTGCTGTAATCGTTTCCTTTATCTCCACGAAGCATGGCACGCGCACAAGATTCGTGTATTTTCGCTAAATAATATAATGTGGAACTCTACTTATGTGGAACGTTTTCGGTTTAGGTTTCGCGGCGTCGAGTTTGGCAGTGACGTCAATGCATAGGTGGCTTGGCCACGGGACCACACAAAGCTGTGACGTACATCGTGCTGATTTTTATATCGGCTACACGGACGTGCACAGAAGTGCCAGCAAAACAAACGCTCTGACAGTGACCACGGTCAGCTACAGTAGCATCCGGGCAGTTGCAAGGCAAAAGGCAGTCAAAAGGAAACAAAGCGTTTATATTTGTAACGTATGTACAGAACGTGGACGATGGAGCCGCCCGATGCTAGATGCAGCGGCATTTTATAAACGCCGATACGCTGAAGGGGCAGCCCGCTGTTAGACGAGCGTGGCGTCTCTGACGGTCAAGGACGCGTCGAATGCCTCTTCGAAAACGCCCAGTGACCTTGATGGACGCGCCGGCACGCTCTTCACTACAGATCTTGTGCGACGTCACGACAACTGCCGTTGCTTCTCCTATTCTGAAACGTCAGTGTTGCTGCGCAAGCGATGGGTCTAGATCGGGAGAGTGGGCCTACAGCTACGCTTTCAAAAGTGAATTAAAATATATTCTACGCGTTTGTTTTGTCCGACCCTTCGTGTGGAGAGTCCTTGCATACAGAGGAAATCCACAACAAGCTTGGGAGAGCCTCGAAGTTTGGTGACACCACCCCTTTAAAGACTGTAGACTGACCCGATGTTTCGGGAACGATTCGGTCCCTTTTCAGGGGTGACTGCTCGGCTGGCGCCGATGCCAGCGATTGTTCTTGGTGGTGTTGCCCTCTCCATCGTCCTTTTTTCCTCCGTTGTTGTTGCTGCAGTGTTTTCTCAACTGGTTCTGTAGACCACGCACATATACACTGGGTAAGGTTCCCGTTGAGCGGTTAACATTTCCAGGCGTTGTTTGGATGTGCCAGGACTCTAAGAACTGTCTTTTTGTGTGACCACTCTCCGTGTTGATGCCCAAGCGTCGTCGAAATTGACGCGGGGGTCCATCTATTCGCAGCGACAGTGTTTTGTGCGGCGTTGAAGCGGCACGAAACATTTGTGCTGAGATACAATTGGTGTGATGACTTCAAAGTGCCATATCTAAAGCGCCGACCCCTGAGAGAAAAAAAAGCGTTTAATAGTAACCAGGTTTTCTACCAGATATGAAGAAGCATTTAGAAGTGTGTATATTCCAAACATTTTCAATTAACTACCTGAATTGTTTTTTTTTTCAGCGAGTTCAAAAAAGCAATTTAAGAAATTACTCGCTGAGCAGTAAAATCACATGGTCTACTTGTATGTCACGTATGCTATGGGTCCCTCCTTTGTTCTTCTTTTTTATTTACTGCCTATAAAGAAGCAATAATGTCAATCATTAGTCTGTTCGTTTGCAAAGAAGCAACAATAGTTTTTTTTTTACTTTGTATCCACATCGCTACATGTAACCGGCTCTGCCGGGCCTAGTCGTACAAGTCCTTGGGACTTAGACAGGCTTATTACAGGATTATTATTATTATTATAGACAGGATTATTATTATTATTATTATTATTATTATTATTATTATTATTATTATTATTATTATTATTATTATTATTATTATTATTATTATTATTATTATTATTATTATTATTATTATTATTATTATTATTATTATTATTATTATTATGGAAGGTCATTGTACGTTGGAGCTTTAATATTTAATAGGTACTCTAATTTCGGAAACATGTTGTGCGAGCAAACAACACTTAAATGGGAGATTTGGCAGGAACGATGGGTTTCCAGTGCACAAGTTGATTGATCATTCTTTCGGTTTTCTGTCCCAAAACCACAATTCGTTTAAGAGGGACGCCGCAGTGGAAATTATATGCCATTAAACAATGCATACGCTGCCCGGAACTGGTTAACAATGTCAAATTATCCGATATTTTTTAATTAACCAAGTTCGAATCGATGAGCTCTTATTGTATCACGCTACCTCATCTTCAAGTTTTGCAAAAATTTTATCTATCGCTTGTTCGCTTGTTTGTTTGTTTGTTTGTTTTGTAGCTACGAGAAACGAACGGTATAGTGCGCCACTCTCTCTGTCACATCTAGTAGATTCATCTCTATCACTCATCGATCGTGGACGTCCCGCGCTCTCGTTGATCAAAGTACCGGTCGACTCTTGCGCCAGTGTTAGATAAACACCTTTACGTTGTGTTTGTTTGTTTGTTTGTTTGTTTGTTTGTTTGTTTGTTTGTTTGTTATGCGGTAATGTTGAAGCTGGAACTACCGAGAAACCTGGTCGTTAATGTCGTCGGTGACGACGATGTTATCGTCGGCATAACAGGATTTGTAGGCACAACCCACAATTCCGACCCTGTTCTCAATTGTAAAACCATTTTTTTACTGCTAGGCAGTTTGCTTAACTAATGGCGTCCAGCCACTTGATTTAAACGGCATTTTTAGGCGCAGTTTTCTTGCACTATACGACGTGCGTGGTGGGTGTAGCCTCAGATCTCTTGACTTAAAGACACATAATATAAGAGGCCCAGCCCGTGCAACTAGGACCCCCTCTCCACCTAAAACATGTCAGGTGCCACCATTCTTATTATTATTATTATTATTATTATTATTATTATTATTATTATTATTATTATTATTATTATTATTATTATTATTATTATTATTATTATTATTATTATTATTATTATTATTATTAACATACAGCAGATCACCATACGATCCTTGCACTTATTTTACATACAAAACATGAAGTCCAATACAAAACATCAAACATAACGCAGAAAGAACCCTATTATGTAAACAAGAAGTGCAACATAATGCCAAGACATACAAACGCTAATATAAATAAGAATATGATACAAAGATTACGATAGTATAAAATAATAAGACAGCGGTGATGAGCTAATAAGGAAGGTCCATTCGTGGATTATATGGGTGAATACGCTGTGCTGGAAAACACACTTTTGAATTATGAAAGAGGTTCCGTTAAAATTCAGATACCCATTCTGATACGCTTCTCGGTGAGCCCAAGTGGGGCACCTTTCTGTCACTTCAGTCCCCCCACTTACGAGTAGCAGTTGAGCCTTCCATGTATACGTTTCAGTTTAGTTGTTACACGAGCATAACCTTCGCGGCTCAACCCTGTCGTCAGAGTGTGTCATGCAGTCATCATCAATCATAATGCTAACTTGGCGTGATGACGTCTTCCTTTCATCCCATCATCAAAAAACACGAGGTCGACGAAGTTAATGACGCAATCATGGCGTGGTCTAGACTTGCCGGCGCATAACATCGTCACAGCATGTCATGCAGTCACGGTTTCTACATAAACAGGAATGCGCCACAAAATTTGCGTAAATCCCACCGCTCGCCCGCGTTTCACTAAAAATGAAGAAGGCTACAGTTAGCCCGACCACGTTATAAGTGATGCTGACACATCCTTCCCTGCATGCTTCACTCCTCCCCAGTTTTTTGTTTATAATTAACAGTCTGCATCAAAGGCTGTTCCGTATATCCGCTAGCATAGTTTTTAATTAAACGCACCAACACACAATTGGCCTTGCAACCGCGTCACGTCTATGAATATTCCTCAGGCTCAGCAGCGCGGTAGATATCTTGCAATGCCTAGATAATTGACGTGTTCAGGTTTTCCTTTCTGCCTCGTATACAATTATTGGAACAAGCTTAATACCAGTGTATTTATAAATTTCGAGTTGGCTGAAGTTTTTCAGCGTCATCTCGAGTCTATTTTTACGTAGTGCTGTATTTTGATATTGTATGATCTACATTCCCGCCCTTTTTAACAGCCCGCGAGGGCTTACAGTATTGTAAATAAATAAATAAGTAAATAAATAATACCTGTGAAAGTAAAAGTGCGCATTTTTTCTCGCGGATTTTAAGACTTGCCGTTTGCGATAAATTCAACCAATATCCTTGTGAGAAATAGCCGTCTGCTTTCGCTAAGTGCGCGCAAGCTTATAACAGCAATGGAGTGGACCCTTTTGAAAGCATCAGTTTATTGAATAGGTGCGGAAGAGATTATTATCGAAGTCTATACGAGGATGTGGCCATACATTAAGTTCCTCGAGCACACTTCTAGGCGAAGCCTTGTGATAACATGGTCAACAGCCATTACTACAATACTTTCTCTAGCATGTTGTATAAATAAAACTAAAGCACACATTTACTTTAACTGAAAGTATATTTTTACGTGGTTGTGACGTTGGCAAAGGTCACAGTCTGCATGTCCAAAATGAAACTGTTTATTTCACCGAACTTGGTGGCTGGTAAACGTGAAGTAAGGTTACAGCAATACACACTTGCACTAATAGTGGTAAACAGAGCGTCGGCTGTCGATATCGATCAACTGTCAAGTACGTTGATTCTAATACCAAATCATTGAAGATTCCAGTGTTATCGCTAGCGGCCGCGTAAGTTGAACAACTAAGTGTAATGCTTGCGCGGAGCATGTAATCTGATTTGGAACATTCCAACATTACCTCGATAGATCTCAATCATTCGGACACGCTCTGCGCGAGGTAGCAGTTACATAGTAATGGAGCGTTAAAATGACAATGTAAAAGAAAGGAGCCCGTGTGACCAGCGCCTCATCTGCATGTGGCAATATTGACGAGTGTACGCTATCAAAAATGCTTTTAGAGAAGCCTCAAGGGGCAACCTAATTAAGGCGTGGAGCATGTGAAGAACGCCTAAAGATGTGGGGAGGGGGGATGACGTCAACGTAAAATTAACCGAACAGGACGACTAAAAAAAGAAAAGATGTGAGTGATGTGATTAGCGTCGTACTTTACTATACAAGCATCGGTTACTGATAACTTTATTAAAACGAGCAAGCTATGGATTGTGGCCGCCATGAATACACAGCTTTTCTTCAGCAAGCGTTCCCCAAATGTTTAGTAATTCTATATTTCCCAAGCGACTATACCTTAATACATCGCCTGCGTACGCAAGGCCTTCATTTGAATATGGCATGGTCACTGTGTGTGGTAGTGCCTTGGTGGAGCGAGGCAGAGGCCAGCGAGACGTGTGACGCCTGTACGCGCTCGCGGCTCAAGGTACGAACCTCTGCGTGCCCCGTTGCTGAAGGCGGTAGCGTATGCATAAGCGGAGGCTTAGAATAATTACCATATACTGCACAGCAGTGCAGAGCGTTCCGTTTCCCTCCTCAACTAACGACGCCGGGAAGACACTTATATCGAGTACCAGTGTTTCAAAAGTGCAGAGAGCTGGGCTTGTCGGTTGTGCACGATCAGAAAACAGCAAGAAAAACCACAAGATACGCAGAAAGAGTATACGCGCACAGCGCTGACTCTCAGCAACTCTATAATTGTTCAGAGTCGACGTCACTCTGTGCATCCATGTGGTTTTTCGCGCTGTTTACCGGTGTTTAATGCGTGCTTGTTGACGTCATCTTTGCACGGGGTTCACGATATTCTTTTTCTGGGCATAGCGCCCAGGATGGTTAAATCGAGATCGCGGGTGCTGAGAGGCGCCTCTATAAGCGTCAAGTATGGGTTCGTCTACGTCGAACATGCATCGTACGAACTCTCATACGTCACTACACAATAGGCTATACTTCTATGAAGAAACCTTCCATATAGTGTTATACTGATTCCTATGACGGCGAGATCAGCCATGGTTTTTAAGGGGCGAAGCTCCTAAAGGCTTTGGTCTGTCCATCACTTGCATGTATGTACGTGACCGCCTTTAGTTCCACCTATGCCAACTGCCCACTACTTCATCCTTGCAAACATCCCACTACGCCCAATTACCGATCCACCATTTCACCGACCATAAAGCAAATACTGTTGAGAAGTAGCCAATATGAAATGCAAGATGGTTGTGTACTTGTATGTGCACGTTAAAGAACCACAGATTGCCCCACATTGTGCCCATATCTTGTTTGTACGTGACCGTCTATAGTACCACCTTTGCAAAGTGCCGATTACTTCGTCCTTGCAAACATCCCACTACGCTCCATCACCGATCCACCACTTCACCAACCATACAGCCGTTATACTGAAGGGAGAACGAAGGTGACGTAGAGCTATCACTTCTGATTAATAAAGTTTTTGGTATATACAGTGATTGTCACGTCTTTTGTGATGTAGTGGGCGATATTCGCGGACTGTTCACGGTTTTGCGAAGAAACCCTCCAGCACTTCGCCCCACTCATCATTATTCACTCCGTAGATATGCAGTGATTTTTTTAACATTCTTCTGGTAAATGTATATCCGAACGAGAGTATCTTTTTTTCTTTTTTAGGAAATGAAAAAAAGCGCGAATCTTCAGACAATTTCACTCGTACACAGAATTTCCGATAAACTCTATCAGCACGCTCACTTGTACTGCGTCCTTGTGACTATTTCTGGAAAATTTCCGCAATAATATGAGCCCAATTGAAGGAAGAAATATGAAGGACCCTTCCACTATTCTGAAGATGGACACCAGATGCTCCGACTGTCGTGAGTTTTCTATAGCGAATATTGGACTGGGTTGAATGGTACATAAATATGAGATAAATAATGATACACATATAAGCACCACCAGAAAATAAACGATGCGCAGGAAAAGAGCTTATCTTCGTCGCATGGCTTATTGGAAGCTTGACTGATACAAACAATACTCGCACCTCTATAGGGGCACCAGGTCATTTTTAATGCAGAAGGCCAAACATCTTGCACAACACGAAGCAGGGGCAATATATGTGTGACTTGTAGCCCCGACGCCATGCTAGAAAAAATGTGACGAAAATCTGGGCACTATCAAAGAAATGTAGGTAAGAGTTAATTGTCACTGGACTGGTTGGTACATAACTTTGAAGGAAAAGAAAGAGGACGCTTGTCCTTCACCTTCAAAAGTAGAACACGATAAACCCCCGCCGCGGTGGTCTAGTGGCTAATGTACTCGGCTGCTTACCTACAGGTCGCGGCATCGAATCTCAGCTGCGGTGGCTGCATTTTCGATGGAGGCGGAAATGCTGTCGGCCTATGTGCTCAGATTTGTGTGCACGTTAAAGAACCACAGGTGGTCAAATTTTCTTCGATGTTAGTAACTATATAGTAAAGCTTCTAGAAGAAATACAGCTATTTTTGCCAAAAATATGGCAATTTTTTGATCTGGTCAGTGACGATTTCCGTATGTGCAACATCGTACCTTAACAGACGAGCTTTTGTCGAACTGTTGACTATATTTAGACATGTATCTTAAGGTCAGTTTCTGAAAATCAATAAGCAAACATGAATTCGAAGCAGTTGTTGTTATTGTTGTTGTTGTTGTTGTTGTTGCTGCTGCTGCTGTTGTTGTAGTTGTTGTTGTTGTTGATGATGATGATGATGATGATGATGATGACGACGACGACAACGGCAACCTCATATGACTGGCACACACCCACAAAGCGGGATGGGGCAAGAACCAGGTGGCAGGATGCTTAGAGTAACGGAACTAAAAAGAAACTTTTAAAATTTCTTAGCCATATCTATCTATCTACTATCTATTCATCTAGCCGCTTACCTTTGGGTGCTCTCATGATAATTAGCATGGGAGGGTAAGATGGTTTGACGAATATGACGTGCTGGTCAAAACAATAATAATGTCACATTCCCGTCGCGTGCGTAGTCAAACACTTCCCGCCAGACAGTGGCACATACCCACGAGCGAGTATGTGACAGTGATATGCTTGTATGTACCACAGGTGATCGACACTTAGTATCTACCGAGGAGCGACGAGAACAAACCTGGGCAATTTTGACGTGCCAGCGTCAAGAATGCAAAGAATAAATTTCAGGGTCCCAGCTCGAATCGAACCCAAGCATTTTGCGTGGCAAGGAAGCATTCTACCACAGAGCTACGCCACATCTTGGAACTACTTTTCAAATACATGCTAATCTTCGTGAAACATTAATAGTGGTTGCAGCGCTGCCTATACAATTTCATAAACATATCATATGTACTCCTTTGATACAGCCGTCACGTCGGGTTAACGTCGGTTGTGGTTAAGTACCATGCACCGAAGTTGACTTAGGTAGCAGTGTCCAGGGCCAGCATCCTCGCGAGCATCAGCCCATCATATGTCAGCTTCTTGTGTTCCTAATACGCATGTTCCTGTTTGTATCGTTGCGCAAGTGCAAACAACTGGTAATATAAACATCTGCAACTTTTTCACATATGTCTGTGAGTGCGACGTTTGTACATATATTTAGCGTAATTTCATGGCGTGTCGTTCAATAAAAAAAATTGCTCACCTTCCCTCGGCATGCTTCTCATAACGTCGATTCCCAAGGTACGTTGTATCTGCCGAACTTTTTAAGCAATACACTACAACTTCTACCACTCTTTTGTTACACTTGATTAACAACATGGTGTCTGTAATAAGAGGCATTAACCCCCCCCCCCCCCCCAAAAAAAATGTCATTGCCATTGCATATAGAGCACAAAAAAACACTCGACCACATCTGCCGGCCCGACCCCCACTTCACACCAGGGTAGTGCCCCCCCCCCTCCTCCGAAAGAAAATTCTGTCTACGCCACTGTTTCAAATTCATCGCAGCCTAAATTCTTTGATTATGTAAAATGTGCGATGTTGGGTGTGGATGTTCTCTTACTGAACGTTACATTTGATTATTCTGAACGCTGCGTAATTGTTAAAGAAGCAGAAGAAGAAGAAGTTGGCACCATTGTCGAGGCTTGAACAGCGGCGCTCTACGTATAGGCAGTTTTACTTCAATATTTAACCGCAGTTATGAGCCGACGAGGAGTGCGTCACCAGGCTAGACTCAGAGAGCCGAAACAAAGTAAGAGCACAGCAATAAGTTCGTTGTTGGACTCTTTTCATTCTACAGAGTCTAAACCACCACCCAAGTCAACGGCGCCAGAGCAAGTCCGCGCAAGAAGCGACAAGATCCCTGAGTCCGGGTATGCGACGCCATCTGAAGGTCTTATGTTCTCGACAACTCGCTTGACGGCCGCTAGAACAACACCCAGCGTGCCTAGAGACGTTTGCTCACCGCAGAACTTCTGCCTGTCAAGTCGAGATGGCAACCTTGTCATCCACGCGACTCGGAAGCCTGTGCTGAACACCAGAGACGTTCACTCCTTTAATTACGAGACAGCGCCAGCAGTGACAGGCACGCAGGCTACAAGCAGAGAGCTGCCGAACCGGGAAGACATAGAACAGTTATCCGAAGATGATGATCTTAGAGAGCTTCCCGCTGCCACATCTGATATGACCGAAGCAATATCTAAGCTTGTGGCACAATTCTTAGGTACGGGAGATCAAGGCTCGATGACGAAACAAAACGTCGGGAGTGCCGCGGTTGTTCTGCCTTCGGAGACCAAGAATGAATCTCCTGATGATCGACAACCTGTCCAAGCAGTAGTGGTACCACCTGTCGCGACATCTACTCGATCCGCGCGGCGATCCACGGCGGCGACAAGACGGAAGAACCAATCATTAGCTGCTAATAGCATTGCAGACATAGACCTCAGGGTAGTCAGCAGAGAAGGAGAACCTGATTACAAAGAATACCTCGTGGCGTTCCTTCTGCTTGGCGTTTTCGTAGTGCTTCTGTTCATTGTTTTCTACCTTTTGGCATCCACCCATGGTGGAAACAAAGCTAGCTCGCATAACTCACTTGTCTGTGTCTCCGACTATTGCGTAAAAGACTCTGAATACCTCGGCCAGCTGCTTTCTTGGGAAGACGATTCCCCCTGTGGCAACTTCTACATGTTCGTGTGCCGCCGGTGGAAGAGTCAGTACCTGGAGGTGCCTCCTTCGTCCTTTGTCACCCAAGACGATGACATCGTCGCAAGTCTCGAACGTAGTGTGTATGCTATGTTGCAAAACAAGGCGGGAAATTTGAAAAGCGTTACATGGCTGAGAGATCTGATGGATAAGTGCATGGACGAGAAGCAAATAGAAGGTGACGGTTGGGACTCATTGCTAGAATTAATGTCAGACGCGTCGGTTGGACCATTTCCCGTGACGCCACCAGTTCGAAGGAGCCTGTCAGTGTGGAAGTCTGCGGGACGGCTTCTGAGGAAGACAGGAACCACCGCTTTATTCGCTATAACCGTCGGCGCTGTTCCATCGGGTTCGCCAAATAGTATCCTAGCGGTAGGCCCTCCAGAAATGCCTCGGCACGGTGTTATGAGTACCAACAGTGTCGTCAAACTATACACAAACGCCATATTTTCTGCAGTCAAGGCTTTGAAAAAAAGATTCGTTCCAGTTGAGAACCTGTTAGAAATCGCGAGATTTGCTGCCAGTTATGAGAACGCCATTAGTCGCAGCGCAGTAAGTGTGGCAATAATCATGTCCACAACGAACTCCTCATCGCCCATTGCCCAGTTTCTGTCCAGTGTCTTTTACGATCGTTGGCCCGAATATACAGACAAACTGGCCTCGGACGTATTGGTATTGTCGCCGAATATTATAAGACGGATTATTGAACTCGTTGAAAGCACCGAACTACACACGGCCATAAACTATCTCGCACTACGATTCATGATACAGGTATCGGCGTTCATTCCTAACACAGGCCTGGCGCAGGTGTTCTACACTTTTCTTACCGCCCGGCCTACGATGACATCACCCCGTTGGAAAATCTGTCTTCGAGCTGTGGAAGAAGCGCTAGCTCCCCTCATGTACGCTTCGTATTTTACGTACCAGAACCTGCACGCGTCATCGTCACAGTTTGCTGATTTCGTCGGCGAAGCAGTGCAGGAGTTTCTCCGCGGCGTGGATGATTCGTCGTACTTCACTGCGTTCTCTAAGGCAGCTTTCCGAGACGTATTGAGCAAGACGCATTTTAGAGTACTCGGACCCCCGTGGGTGAGTGAAAGCGCTGCTATGGAAGCCTACATTCAAACTCTACCGGCCATACGTCCAGCACACACGGCTCTGCAGTCATACACGGGCGTATACGAAGCCAGCTTTCTCTACTCCCTGTCTCGTGGCTTTTCGCAGCAATGGACGCGGTCTATCTTCGCGACCGATTGCTGGCACGAGCTGAACCCTCGCACTCTGTACGTTCCGCTGCTGACATTCAACGCGACTCTTTGGTCCCACCCTGATACCCAGTCTCTGCAAGTCTCCCGGGCCGGCTTTCGTGTGCAAGAGTGCATTCTGGAGATGCTCTTAGGACATACCGCCTTCGTGAACGACCATCTGCAGTGGTGGCTGGACGAAGCGACCAAGCATAAGATAGAAAGTAGTGAGGCTTGCCTCAATAGAATTGCAGGGCGAGGCAACATAAGGGAGCCTCTCGCCATTGTCAAGCGTAGCTTGTCGGTTCGTCTTGCGTACGAACAGTTTCAGAGAAGCGTGAATGCGTCCGGAAGCAAGCTTAGGCTTAGCCTTCCCAACGGCAAACTGCTTACCGACAAGCAACTTTTCTTCGTCCTGCTGGTGCTGCAGTCCTGCGAAAGCAGGCCCGCTGAAGACGCCGCTCCAAGCTCGGAACTCGAGTGGAACACCGCACTTGGAAACGATCCCGAACTGTCAGTGGCATTCGGTTGTCCCCGTGGTTCCACGATGAACCCGGCGAGGAAGTGCGGGGTATAAGTGGCCAATGACTTTGTGATTCGCGAATGCATTAAAGGTTCAGCACCTGAGTACTTTTAAATGAGGATCAATTCTTTGTCGCGCGATTTCGCGCTTAGATGTCGGCGGTTATCCTCAACACTTTTACAGTGCATCATAGAGTTTCATACAATAATTGTATAAAACTCTATTATGTGCATGATGGAGTCTCGTGCCGGCCCAGGAAGACACCCTCAAAACTGTCGCTACCTTTCCCTCTCTCACCTCGCAAGGCCGACACAGGCAGCATCTCCTAATAAAAAAAATTCCGGGGTGGAGCTCGAGTAAATGCGTCGCAGAGTGGGAGGGGAGGGGTATCGCGTGAATTTTCGGGAATGCTTAATTGTTATTTCGTCTTTATTTTATTTTGTTCTTATTTATTGAATCAAGTAGAACCGTTCTTTTGCACGTCCAGCGAAAGCCAATTAGAGGTGACCTTGACTGAATAGGTGGATAGCAAGACGGCGCGTAGTCTGCTACGGATACTTCTGGTTCGAGGCCCATCCCTTTGCGGCTTCAACGCGCCTGCTGCGCAGTGTAATCGAGGAGAAAAAACACGCGATTTGTGACGCGTTAGTGTCAGCTTGTTCAGTGATTGTGTTCGTCAATCCTTTTGCGAATCAATAGATGATATTTAACGCATTTCAGAGAATGAAGCGAGTAGTGGAAATGGGCAAACGCGAAGAACGGTAAGAGGCGAGTTTAAAGCGCAACATGCGGTTATACTTTGAAAGATGCGGTAATATTTTGCAGATCCACCTCGATTTGGTATTTTTCAACCACAAACGCTGACCACTTCAAAATAACTCCCATGTATGGCCACCTGGTGACAAATGTTAAGATACGTAGGATGACAACATAAGTACGCGTACTCTGCTCGATCAAGTACGAGGATATAGTTTGTTTGCATTGCATATTCTGCATCACCAACTGTCCGTAATATTTATGGAAACAACTGAGCGCGTAAAAGGCCCACGGGACAAAACTACCGCTCTATTAATGGTATCGTGAGACGTATAAAACGATAGAAGTCGCTTTTGAAGCAACGAGTAGCATAGAATGGCGTCTCTATTATGTCAGGCTTGCAACCTCGAAGTGCCGATTGGTTGTGTTATGTATGTTGATTGCAGATATTTCACATGCATTGCATTGAAACACAATGTTCGAGTGCGCGACAGAACGACATTTCATGTTAACGAAGATGAAAAGGCGTCGGCGATTACGGATATATGGAATGAAGCAGATAGTTTCAGCGACAACAATAAATAAATGAATGAATAAAGGAAGCGATTGGGAAACAAGTAATTTAGGAGTAATAATTGGTTTTACAGTCTGAATCATCTTCCTAGCTTTCTTTTTTTTTTCATGTGCATGCACTTAGAGATTCGTCTCACGGTCGTATGGACTTGACACGTCGAGCGGGGAACACATCTTCGCCCTTTGTTCAATTGAGTTAAAGCCAGGTTATGTACTGCCTGGTCGCCCGCTCGAAGTATGACCACCAAGCAGTACATAACACTCAAGGGGCAGTCACGGAAACATAGTATATGTGCCGCCACTGACATCATCCCAGCACTCTTGTTTAATAAAATTATGTCAAGAAATAAAATTTGCACTCAAACCTTGCTAAGAAAGTATATACGTCAGTTCACATTCTCTTGGGCTACTGTTCACTCGGGTTCGGTATCGCACGGGACTGCTTTCAATGACTCGGCTAATCACGAAGTCATCACAAACGGTTCATGGCTGTTACGTACTGTCCCGGCAAGGATAGAAGACTTGACCTCGCGGTATAGGCTACTCTCGTCGTGGGACTAGTGATGCTAGTGCATTCGCGCTATATATAGAATAGACAAAGTTTTGAAAAAGTATGTGGGAAAAATAAAACTTTACAGAGTTCAAAAAAGCACGAACAATTTGTAGCCGATCGTTGCAGATTAGATTTTGTCGCCCTAACTTGAAAAAATAGACGTAGTCACGGAAAATAGCGTCAAGGTTCACACGAAGTGTTCGCATTCGCGAGCCCCATCGCAGAGCCGACAAGTGCACGTTCAACCAACGCACCCTTGCTTCGTGCTCATAGGCGACCCAGTTGTGCAATTGAACGCTTTGCTAAAGTCGCCGCTATCGCGAAGCGCGATACTCCAGTCGTCAACGCCTGCCGGCCAAGAGTGCTCAGGTCCGTCAACCGCTTCACAAGACTGTAGCATAAGGTAGACGAAAAACACTTGGGTGCTGGTCATGACGCGGCCGTTCATCAGCGATGTCACGAGGTCCTGCTTGGCAGCGTCGCTTTTCCGAAAAAGTCGGAGGGCAACGCGCGCGGCGAGAACGTCGCGGAGCCGCCGCAAGCCCTCACTGTTCGCGCGACCCCGCAGGCACTTCTCGGCATCAGCCAGCCTCGACTGGGACGTTTCTGTGAGCCAACGAACGGTGCCATTCGTCGAGTTGCTCTCCTCCATAAGCATATCCAGCAAGCATCTGCTCAGTCGCGGGGCCAAGCGCGACAGCTGCACGTAGTCATCGTCGCTCCCTTGAAACGCCTGCGTCACGTTGAAGGCGACTAGAGGGACGTAGATGGTCCTCGGGTATGATTCGTACCAGCAAGTAGCGCTGAAGATGGAACGGCTCCATCGTGTGCGCGTTCCCCTGCTCAAGGTATCGAAGAATGTGTGCTGGAAGAATGCCAGGTACGTCTCCAGCCCGCGCCGCGTCGCCTTCAAAGCAGGAAGACCATCGATGTAGTTCGCTATAGACGCAGTGTCGTTGATCCAGCTAGGGCTGACGATATTTACTGCGACTTTCGACAGGATGCGATGAATCGCAGCCTTGGAACTGTCGTCTAATAATGACGAAGCGTCTACTTCCGCAATAAATGCCACGATGGCTTTGTTGACGACTTCGACAATGGATGGCATGGATGCTTTAAGCCGGGTGTCGTGGAATAAGACGCGGTGAACAAGCGGGTACAGGGCTTTTTCCGTAGCACGCACGCACAGCTGCCAACGAGGCAGATCCATTTGGTGCTTGCCAAAGACCATTGTAGTGTAGAAGTTGGTCAGTCCAGCTTCCGGTATAAATGGAGCGATTTGGATCATCAACCGAACTCCCAAGTAATTCATGACGGTGTGAGGTTCAGTGTTTGCAACCATGTCTGTGACGTCACTGACGAATTCGGGTAAATGGATTGCGATGTATGACCTCGCACCGGTAAAAATGGACTTCTCGCGTCCTCGAAATACTGCAGTCAGAAATTCAAACATATCCGACCGTGAGTCCAGGATATCGATCTTTGAAGCATCTGTGTTCATCCTGGACTGCCCCAGTTTCTCAAAGTCGCTGGCGAATTTCACTATGGCAAGGATCTCCACGGGAGGTACGTAGTCCTTCTTGAGCGCCTTGATTGCAGCGAAGACGGCAGCTGTGTACAACCTGATCGCTTCGTTGGCGTCCACGTTCGCTGCAGTCGTCAGAAGCTCGGGAGGTCCTACCGAGACGATGTTTGTCTTAGGAGATGCAGCATGAGACGCGACGCCTACGCTGAGCAACGCAGCGGAACCTGACATGCGCAATATATTCGCGGCTGTCGACCACACAGATAGGCTGTCCCGCACCGGTGGCGTCAGCGGGAAGCCGTCCAGAGACAGATCTGACATCAGCTCGAGAAATGCGTTCCAGCCCCCATCCTCGATTAACTTGACATTCATACACTTGTCGTGGAGATATCTTAGTGGCCGCAGTATCTTCGAGCTTCCGGAGTCATTGCGAATCGATATGTAGAGTACGTCCTCGAGGAAGGCGGCGTAATCATCGTCCGTCGAAACCGATGTGTCCTTCAAAGGCGTAGCGAAGCGGCTTTTCCAGCGCCGGCAAACGAACGCGTAGAAATCGTTACATGGGTTGACGTCCCGCCAGGACAGCAGGTTGCTGAGATATACGGCGTTTTGTACGCAGCTGGCGGAGCTGCAGCTCACGCTGTGCCGACCGAGCGCACTATCTTCGTCTCGAGTTGGATGCTTACTTGACGGCCAGAAGAGAAAGCCGAGGAACAACACCAGCGCGATAGCCAGGCATATAGCCATCGGATACAGGTAGCGTTCTGAGGGCGCTGGTTGGTTCACTCTAGGAAAGCCTGGCTCGGTGATCGCATGATTGTCTCTGTGTGCCATGTCTGGCAGCGCAGGCGGCATCGTACTCTTGTGGCTGTGCGAGCTCCTTGCAGTCGACGCACGCGATGCTCTTCGACCTAATAGGCTTGATTCTTTGTTCGACTCCGACTTGGCGCTCACACCGAAGCGGGCAGTTGATTGAACGTGTTCTGCGTCACCCTCCGGTGATGCCTTGCTTCCCTTATGATGATGTTTTGAGGAGAGCTTCTTGTTAGAATGATGATTTTCGTGCAGCAGCTCATTCGAGCCAGTCCTCCCGGCTGTGATTTTGCTTACATTGTTGTCTGTCTTGCTCACCCCTTCTCCTGTCCAATGTACACGGTCAGCGCTCAGCGTTGCCGCAGGCAGGTCATCGAGAACCAACTTCGACTTGACAGTGTTTGGTGAACCCTTGTCGGGAATAAAGATCGACGCAGCCGAAATTCTTCTTTTCGTAGAAGTAGCAGCTGCCGGTGCATTGTAATGTAGATCAGACCTAGGTATTTTAGTTACAGAAAACGTACTACTTTTACCAAAAGGAATATGCGCCGAAGATGGTGACGGCATCATGTTCGAAGTTTGAGAGGGTGTCCTCTGGTTGCTGCTCTCCCTACATAATCGTTCTTGAACATCCATTCCTGACCTCACTTCGCATTTCTTCACGGCGTTCTCAGACACACTTTCTCTAACTGACTTAGGATGAAAGCTCACGCTTAATTGTCTTGTAGAATCAACTGATAAATCATCCAATCGCCCACTTTTTAACGCTGCCTCGGTAAGCTGATTGTGTCTTTCAGCATGGGAAACTTCATCGGTATCATTAGGCTTAAAAGAACTATGAGGCCCGTGTTCCTCCACCGTGGAGCTTTTCACTTCGCATTTCTCCACGGTGTTCTCATACATATTTTCTCTAACTGACTGAGGATCAAAGCTCACGCTTAATTGTCTTGTAGAATCAACTGATAAATCATCCAATCGCCCGCCTTTTAACGCTGCCTCGGTAAGCCGATGGTGCCTTTCAGCATGGGAAACTTCATCGTCATCATAAGGCTTAAAAGAACTATGCGGCCCGTGTTCCTCCACCGTGGAGCTTTTCTCCGCATTCGTTGCGCTCGTCGCTTCTTGGCTGGATAAAAGGGTCGAATCAGTCGACGTGTCACGATCACCTCCTTTTTGGCTTTTGGTCCTGATAGGACTCTCAAAAGCAAAAACACGAGCACCCGTTTTGTTTCTCACCAATCTGTCTTCGCCTTCAGTGCCTGGGATTTCTTCGGTCTTATGTGCTGTCGACAGGTTTTCGTTTGTGTCGAATGTGAATAAGTGACTCGCTACTGCGTCCTGTCTCGGAACTTTACGCGGCTGTGCCGGACCAGAGCATTCGCCTCTGATTCCCAAGTTGTCTCCCACACGGGCCGCGGACTTGAATTCCAACTGTTTCTCTTTCACGGTATTAATTCGGACTTTATCCGCCGATGGCGCTGCAGCTGCGTTTTTTCCATTCGCTGAAGTCTGTCCATTAGACGTCCCTGGCTCGGTGCTAAAACTTGAAGGTTCGCTTCCTGAGGGACCCTCGCTTTTCCTTTGTGGCATAGCTTGCGTTCTGCTCTCGGGGGTGGTCGAACTGCCAGAGGCCAAGGAACCAGCATTCTCTCCGACCGATGATTTCATCGCAGCTGAAACATTTTCTTCAGTAGGCTTTGGGAAACTACGGTTCACCTCTTTGTTCTGTGGTGCACCTGAACCAAGCTGACCACGGCTTGCTTCAACGTCTGGCTTGCGGGAGCCCGGCTCTGCTTTACCGTTCCCGCCTTTCGGTCTGGCCTTTTGTTCCATAGCGCCCCGATTCTCCTCGGTCTTCGATGAGGTGCCTGCGCTCTTTTGTTCCACGGAACAGGATTAAGTCCAGAAGCGGATTGCGGCAAACTCGATGTAGTTCCCCCGCTGGCAGAATTAGATGCTTCGCGTACTTGCGCGGCGTGGCTCCCAGGTGTCGCGCTGGACGCCGTCTCGTGTCGAGCTTCGCTGTGTGCGGCCAACGAATTCACTCCGGGCGTGCCATGTTCAGGGTCGGCCTTTGAACTTGTCTTCGTCAGTACTGGATGATGCTTACTCGGTAGTGCTGCTCATGGCGTGAAGGCCGTTCCAGCAGTAGCGTCAAAGTGGCAGCCTGTTGCAAAAGCGATTGGCTTGATCGTCTCTTGGATATGTGATGCAGCTGCCCTCAGTAGCGCGTTCACCGCGAGACAAAGCATGCCTCGCGCTGATGATGACGATGATTATGATGAATCCACAAACATGGCTCATACCCACTCAGAGAGATTAGCCAATAATTGATTTTGTAATTTAAATATACTTTTTTTTCTTATTCAATGCCACGTCAACAAAACATCCTCAGTGACCGCAAACTAGCATTGTTTCAGTAATGCAGTTTCGAAAATACTACAATAATGAACTGTGAGTGTTCGGTGTAAAGAGATTCGTTGCGCACAACCATTCGCTCTCTGTCGTTTCATTTAGCCATAGTTCGGTGCTAGCTGGTAACGAAATTTTCGTTCTTTCAAGTTTGCCTTCGACTTAGCTACTAGGCATACGACCCACACGTTAAACCCTCCGTAGGCTCGTTCTGGCACCTCTATTGTCTCTGTTGCCAACTCCTTGCCAGATTGGTATTGAGCTGAAATGAATTAATTCTACAAGTCGGTTGCGACGATGAACAGTCAATGAAAGCTGCAATTCCTAACGGGAGGTTACAGTGCCTACTTTATGCATATAGCAGCTTTGCTGAGGGCAAATGTAAGAACCTACTTCTTAATACACAATATCGGCTTACTTGCTGTTGCGTTACGGGTGGAGTACGCATAGCAGTGCAAGAGAAGTTGTCGTAGTGCACTTATGCAATAAAACAGTATGTAAGGAGACAGGCAAAAATTACTTGCATATAAAAGGCATTACATTAATTTATGCGACTCATATGAAACGATATTTGCATATAGTATCTACCGAACGGTGTTTACGCTTGACCTCATAGGCGTGAAAGTTTTTTTTTTTTTTGAAGAGCAACAAGTCCTTTGTGGTAGCAAGAAAAAAAAAGCTTTTTCTCTGGTTTACTTGCTTATCATATATCAGCCAAACTAATCAACGAACCTCAAACAGCAATTGCGCAAGCAATATCTTCACTTCTGTGCACAATTTCTGCATTGTTGAATCCGTTGTGCGCATGTGCGCTGAGTTCGGTGCGAAAAAATTTCTTTCATAAGCGAAAACACGATCCAAACGACAAGCATTGAACTGTTCCCCGTTTCTGAGCCAGAAAGCAGCTGTGTAATTGACTCCCACCTTTAATTAAAATGCTCTCTTTAGATAAACCATACCGATCAATGCTTGCAATTCACGGATGCCCCAGTCTTCCTTCATTTTTTTTTTGTCGTTTTGAGTGGAGCAAAGACACTGAACGTGTTGAATTGAGCGACACACCGAACGTAGGCTCACGTAGATGTTCATAACTATGCAAATGAACCAAGAAGCCCGGCTCAAGAGATTCATCTTCTACCTACGCAAGTTCAAGTGAAAATTCTAACAGGGATGATCAGACCCGCCCGAAAGCGACGCTTGAACAAATGGCTTCTCGCGCCAAAATTCAAAAACGGTTCTCGAATGAGAAGCCTTAGATAAAAGCTTGATTTCGTGAAGAATAGCACAGGAACGATTTCGTATACCATACAGAAACCAAGCGAACAAGTCTCCTTCTATCAGCGTTCCTAGGTATACATCACTCGTAACGATCAATAAGCCATAGGATTTCTTCTCGGAACAACGCTTCAGATTTCAAATACCCCCAAAACACGCATTCAACGAGAACTCTGTCAGTGTTTGCTGAGCAGGGTGCTTTACTGATAGCGGAGTGCATCTCACAGAGTTTTGAATCATTTCGCGGTGTCGCATTTGCATTTAGCTTCTTTTTCATGAAGCGTTTTAAAGTTTTGTTCGAAGTAGCTTTAATGAACCATGCCCACGCAGAAGAAAACACGTGCTCGATGACAGAGTGACACCTTTAGTTCACGCGAGTATAATGAAATCCTTTTGACACGTCTAAGACTTCTAGAAGTTATATCAACAATAGCAGCCATGAAGAATTCGCATATGGCAATAATACATCCACAACGGTAACGTGCTTCGAAGTAAACGTGTTCTTTCTGCCTCCACGCAATGCTTTTTTTTAATGTCATGCGCCACAATACGATGACAAAGCGAATAATTTTTGCTAGTTAAGCCGCTCCATAACATAACCAACGAGGCAAGTTCGCGCGTTTTACAGCTGCTGCTAATTTTTTTGCGACGGTCTTCGTAAACAGAAAAATGTAGACATAAAAATTGGCCCCGTATCTGCATGTTTCACTGCAAACATCGTCAGAAGACGATAGTCCTGCGTGTGTAGAGAGTTGACAAAACGCTAGTTTGATGTTCTGCGCGAGAAAATCGGTGAATTGCATTCTGGAAGCACTGCGTTAGAGAGTCTCGATTCATGCAGCGAAGGTGAACGAGTATATTTAGGCACGTTATACACGAGCGCTATCTGGCAGTTATCTTAGAAAACGAAGGAAGACGTGCGCACGCACGAAGAAAGATGCGCGCCTGTCTCGGAGGCAATAAGGTGTAGAACGCAAAGCGACGGGTAGGTTCATCACTCTGTCGCCTTAGCAAAGCGTGTTTCCAACTCGATGCCAGCGCAACGCGATGCTCAAAAACTTGCCTTTTTGAGCTTCGCGTTGCACTGTCAGCGCAGCGTGATTAGCACTATACGGCCCTTAGATTTATTTATGTGTGCCTTCTCCAATATAAAGACACATATACAAAATATTGACGTGTTGCTGTGTTGCCTCAGATATGTACAATAATTGCTTTTTAATTGACAATCGCACAAGTATGAACGCTGAAACTTGAGCAATATTGGTGGGCGCTGCGGATGGAGTTGGCCGTTAGGGGCATCGCTTGGTGCCATTTAGGGTATCGTTGCGGTGGACAAACAAACAAATGGACAGACAGACAGACAGACAGACAGGCCAGGCAGGCCAGGCAGGCCAGGCAGGCCAAAATCTTTGCATCGAAGTACCCCAAGAAAGAAAAAATGCCTGATTCATCTTTTTTTCCTTCCCGCGCAAATAACCGTGACAGCGCATCGGTACACGACAAACAGCGCATGCGCCAGCGAAAACACAGCAGCAACAGCAGTATAGGCACGGCGGCCTTTGCCTACCACGCGGAACACCCGACAATAGCACCACTGCATTCTCGTGACGTGTGTAGAAAGTGAGGACAGTTTTCGCCTTACAGCCATCTTATGATACTTAGGTGGATGTATACAACGACGAATAAGTCTAGCGTGAGAAGAACATGTAAAAAAAAAACTGTCCCAGATATGTTTTACGAAAACGCAACCAGTACAGTCACTGCTATCATATTTTTTTATTTCTGCGAGTACACCATTAGATATATCTCAACGGGCCTTGGAACTTTCAAAAAATTAACACTTCAAATGTTGATTACTAGCTTATTGCTAATTATTCTCACCATCAAGCTGATATACTAAGGCATACCTTGAGTAGTTAGTTGGCCAAGGTATGCGTTAATACATTCTATCAAATAAATGAAAGCTTTTGCTAAAAGTATTCGCATGCATATATTTTAAAAAATATCGGACAATTTTTCCGCCGTTCACGCTACTGCTTTTAAGTGTTAATTTTAACCTCAATAATGTTCGATGTCTGTCTATCTGTGTCTCTGTCTGTCTGCGGTACACATACAAGGCCTCACGGATGGTTCTCGGACGCGTACTGACTTGTAGTGCATGCACCGTAAACTCCCGCGATTATATCAGTTCACATTTTATGCCACGCTAGTAAAATTGCCTATATATCTTCGCGTTGTCGAGTGTTCTCGTCAACAGTCCTATCTTCGCGATATGTTTATAGGCCCGCCCTTTTAGAAATGAACTCTCATTATCACACTGTTCTGTTTAATTCAATCGCAATTTTTCCAAGTTGTATATTTACCACGCTAGAGTGCAGCTGACGACGTTAGGACGTATCCATGGCATGCCTATAAGTGATCGTTCAGGCGAGCAGCGCTACGTCGTGATGGCGCGGCTGCAAAATATATGACAGCCAGGCGACAACTAGTCTGCCCGCTATCTGCATGCACTTACATATCCCTGCCACTTTATTCCGCAGACAGTAATTGGAGCACATCCGGTCTCAGTGCCATAGCGCGCCGATGATGGCGGGCTAGTTGGTTTGGCTGCATAATGAAAATTTTGCGCACGTACCATGAATACACAAACGAAAGGTTCAAAAGGTGTTACGTGCGCAAAAGTTTCATTTATAGCGCACCGATTTGACAAGTTTGGCTTCTGGCGTTGCTGGGTGTAGAAAAACGGCTTTCATTTATTGTCTTTACACGCTGTGGGAGTTCTCATTCTTTTTCCTTTTAACCGCCAATCTTCTTGTTCTTTGGAACTGCTAAATTTAATGAAAAACCTACAATATCACGCTAACAATTTTATAATTTGGCAACAAGAAATGCGATAAATATATCGCGAAAAGTCATACGCGGGAAAATTATTTGATATACATCAATGACTCAGCTTTTATTTGTGAGGAGTTCTTGAACACTGTCGTTGACAAGGTAACATTATCATACAAGCTGTAAACTCATGAAATTAGTAAACTAACGTCGGTGATTTTCATAGCTACTATATCCGGTTTTCTTTTCTCTCTCTCTTGTTCTTCTTCTCCTTCTTTCTTCCTTTCTTGTTTTTTCTTTTTTCGCTGTAACGTATTTGTAAACTGCAATTGTGAAAACCAGTTGTGTTGTCGGTGCGTCTCGTCCGTCGTTACTTGGAGGACACAGTGCAAGGTGGCAGCGAACGAAGTTAAACGACGGTAAAACGGCGAAGAGGAAGCCAGAGTGCCGCGCGAGACCCCAAATTGAGGCCAGAGTCGGGCGCGTGGCTTTGCCAACGAAAACCAGAAAATTGGCAAGGAAAAGATCTACGAAAAGTCTCGCGTACTCTGGAGCATAGTAAAGTTAATTCAACCATAACAACTTGTACCAACGCAAGTACGAAGAGACACAGCGTGGTGCGTGTGGAGAGGAGGAATGAACGGTTCAACTACTGGTATTTCTCTTTAAAGGCACCCTACAGCCCTAAACAATGAGGCTGAATTGCAATGGGGTGTAGATACGGTGAAGATAAAATAGACGCATTCAGAATTAACCCAGAGGAGGTTATAACTGGTGTCTAAAACCAAAGCAGGAGTGATATTTAGCCTTTGACTTTATAGCCTCCTCAGTTCCAAGATTGCACTAATGAAAAAAAGCTGTCGGCCGACTGGATAATTAGATGCGGAAGAATCTTATACTCGCGCCTTGTAGTGCGCCGTCCGCGCCGTCCGCACCGCTTCTCGAACATTCGACAGCTGACGCGCGCGCATGCGCCGTCGCGCCGTCGCCCACCATCTGTGCCGCGCGCGCTTCTCCTTTGAGAACATTCGACAGCTGACAGCGCATGCGCCGTCGCGCCGTCGCCATCTGTGCCGCGCGCGCGCTTCTCCTTCGAGAACATTCGACAGCTGACAGCGCATGCGCCGTCGCGCTGTATATATACTCAAGGTCGGCGCTCGCTCGCTCAGTTACCGCTCGTCGGTTGGTTTGTACGGCGCGTCGACGTCCAAGGTCGCGGTGAAATGAATTCCAACGAATCCACAAACACAATGATCGACGTCCCTTCGACCAGCGCCGCCCTTTCGCATACGTGTGTACGTGTTCACTCATTTAACACCCCCTCCTACAACCACGTTAACCAATTTAGCCATCGACCCAAGTAAGTCGCAATTTAACACCCCATTTCACAACCACGTTAACCAATTTAGCCATCGACCCAAGCAAGTCGCACCTTAACACCCCGTTAACCAATTATATGCTCCGCATCCTCCTCAGTGTTCCCCCGAGGGAAGCTGCGGGCAATTTTTTTGGCTTCATGCCCTTAAAAATGAACACATAAATATTATGAACTCAGAAAAGTGAACAGTTGCATCAAAATGTGATGGTACCCGTTTGGGTACTCCTGAACTTTTGTTGAAGTCTTTATAACTGCGTGCAACAAACGTATCAGACCGAAATTATCTTCAATATGATATTCAGAGCATGCACAGTTAAAGAGATGCACTATAGACGTTGTCGTTCACGCTAAAACTAATAAAAAAAGTTTTCGCTTAGAACGAGCACGCAGTTAGAGTGTATTCGTACACTCTAACGCAGTCAAGCGCTCGTGTGGTACGCAGCCATTTTGGTTCACTCGCTTTCTGAATATGACTAGACACGTGGTGCCACTTCATGGCGCTTAGCGAAAGCAACTCATGCTTATTGTGTGACGTCCCCGCAAACACGGACTGAACCCCGCTCCTTTCAAGATGTGTACGCTCGTTTCTCAAACCCACGCATGAAAAAAAAAGAAAAGAAAACCTTCGGTGTAACGAATGGGCATTCCGGAGTAGAGTACCGGAAGGATTATTTCTACTATTCTCGCGGGCTCCCCTAGCGCAAACACGAGGACCGGGCGGCGCCTTGTCGTCTACAGACCGTGTGACAGTATACGGTGGAGATAATCTGTGCGCACCCTCCAGATTTGTGGCATGGGGGAGCAGCAGAGCACCTCTTGTTGGTTCGGGGAATGCGACCTTTGCCGCAGCACCTGTGCCCGTTCCGGTCTGACTTCTGTCAGCCTCCGTGACTCCAGGACGCATTACTGCGTTCTGCGCGGATGGCCGCCCGCGGCGGAGAACGACGAAGAAGTGGCGGCTACGGAGAATTTCGCGGGAGACACCGAGCTGCATGGAAACGTTGAGACTTGGTCTGGTCATCGGCTCACCAAGTACCGGAAGCATCGGGACCATTGTTCGCCCGTAATTAAAGTGTCTTCGGACAGCTCGCCCATCACCCTCCCTGAGGCTTGAGTTTGTACATTGTTACTTGCTCGGTTTTGTTTGGGAGAGGGTTTTCTACTGGTGTAGGCCGCGGGGGCGGCCGCCGAAGATGATGCACTCGGACTGAGAAGAAAAGACATGCCTCGTGGAGTGGCAACTGGTTTGGTGCCCCGGTAGGGGGGAGTCGGGTCCTACAAAAAGGGACTACGAGACGATACGAAAGGGGCAGAGATACGATGCGAAAAGAGTCAGAGATACGATGCGAAGGAAGGTCAGGGAGATACGATGCGATGAGCTCGAGATGGTAGAGAAGCTAAGATGGAAATCGCTGAGAGGCACGACGTAGGCGACGATGACGAAGACAATGAAGACGGTGACGGAAGGAGACAGATCAGACCGCGACGTGAAGAACCAACCTTCGGCCCCGACTCGAGCAGCCAACTGCGAGGCTCCGACTACATGGACATTCTGTGAGACGAACTTCACCTCCTTTACTTGAACGAGCTTTGCGGGTAGGAATGTGGCATATTGAGACATTGCGCGGTTTTATTAATTTATCACTTTATCATTTGTGTCGTTGTATGTTTACTCTGTATTGAGGCACCGTTGTATTGTCCTCGTTACTCGCTTAGGTATCCTGTTTCGCGTGTCGCGAGTATTTGCTGATGTGTTACCCTTTTGTGTAAGAGAGGTGTCGTTCACGGGCAATATGTGTATACGCCATTTGCACTTAGTATTCAATTAAATGCGTCCATGATTAAGAAAAGATCGTGACGTTTCTTACTTCCTGGCCCCAGCACGAATCCCTGTATGTGGGAAGTGATTGAGGCACGTAGCCAAGAGGGAACGGGATAAAAAGGGGTTGAGTGGTCTTCCCTCTCTTTGGTAATCGGTGGCGTAGAGGGGGACGTCTCAAGTGGTGGCAGCGGTGGGATTACTGCTGGGGCAACGGTGCGAGATTTCACCCTCGTACTAGGGAAGGAGAGGCGGCAAAATGAACGAGCAGGCTACCAAGATGACCAACAGAGACGACCCACTAGAAATGAGTGCGTTAATGTTAGCGGACATGGTTCCGTCGTTTACGGGAGGCGATAAGGGTCCGGATGTTGGGGTCTTCTTGAAAATTTTGGAGCAGGTTGGTCGCTTGGGTGGATGGCGGGATAGTGAGCTGCTCTGCATAGCATTGTGCAAGATGATAGGCGCGGCGCACGATTTTGCGTGGTGGGATGATGGCGTCGCTGCGGCCGCAACTTTTTCTGAGTTCAAATATTTGGCCCTCAAGAGGTTCGATACGGAGCCACTTATCTTTAAAACGGAACGGTTTTCAAACGCGAGGCAGGAGGCAGATGAGGAGGTGAGGTAATTTGCAAGTCGCTTGCGCATCCTCGGGACCGCCACCCTGGCAAGCTCCGATAGTCAGGATCCGGTAAAAGCTTCACTGCGCCGCGAAATTCTAGCCGAACAATTACTCTCGCAATTTTTATTAGGCCTGAGGGATCCGGTCCGCAGATTTGTTCTCTCTCGGGATCCAAAAACATTTGACGAGGCCATTGCCATAGCGGTCAAGGAGGAACAGAATGAGAAAGTGTCGAGCAGCCATTCGTTACCCATTCGATACGTAGAAGAGGACACGGATGTTCATGAGATGCATAGCCGCCTTGACCGCCTAGAAAAACTTGTGGAGAGCTTGGCAGTACGCAATAAGGTGGAACAAAATTGGCAGGAATTCCTGAAGCAACTCCCTTATGCCGGCGGGTGCTATAACTGTGGCAGGTTTGGTCACATTCGGCGAGAATGCCACCGGTACCGGCGACGAAATTGGAATCCGTTGGGTGACAGCCGCATTCACAAAGACAAGGAGATGGTGACAAAATTCGAATCTGAAAACCTAGACGCAACTCCTCCTCATGACAGTGACGCACAGAGGTCAATCACGACCGTAAATATTCGCGAGGAAAGAAGCTCCGTAAAAACGAGTCGCGGTTCACCGTGTGTGGATTTGGTTAATGTAAATTTCGTGATCGAGGAGGATGTTCCGCCATTGAGCGAGTGTGTGTTGGGGGGGAACGCTCGTACGCCGGTGCCACTGGGTGAAAGAAAGGATGTTGAGGTTGCTGAAGTGGATACAGACGGTTTAGCTGCGGTTTCTACCACGAAGGTCCCACGAGACGATGAGGCATTACCAGTAGGAGTAGCAGATATGGAGTTCGATGAGAATGGGTTTTCTGAGGATGCAGCTGTCGGAGTCTTGGTCGACACGGTGGTAGACCGAACGTTAGAGGGAGCAGATGAGATTGAGGAATGCCTAGATCGCAACGGGGTGGTTTTTGTGGGGCCAAAGT
The DNA here is from genome assembly GCF_013339725.1 of Rhipicephalus microplus. Lineage (NCBI taxonomy): Eukaryota > Metazoa > Arthropoda > Arachnida > Ixodida > Ixodidae > Rhipicephalus > Rhipicephalus microplus. The sequence continues at coordinate 279,472,001 of NC_051165.1, forward strand.
AGAACTGCAGCACACTCGATGTACACCGCACCAAACCCGGGCATGCGCAGCGGTGGCCTTATAAGATAGCTTCGCATATGCCCCAGTCCACGACTGAGTTGAGCAGGTTGAAGTTCGGACCATCTAATGAGGGTCCGGGACTCGGAGTCGGGGAAGAAGTCTGCATACGGGTAGACGCTGAGCGCTCGGGGATCGGCTAGGGTCATAAGAGTCCGCAATGTTGTATGGCATTTTATGTTTTATAATTTCTACTTGGTCATTGTGCATGTTACTTTAGTAAAGACCTTCTGTCAAAGTTTAAGTTTTTATATTGTTTTGCTTTGGCTTGTACACTAGTTTTATTTTGTTGATTGTGTTTTGAAATGAGGCAAGGCAGGAGATGGTACGCGAGGGTAATTCAGTGTTGCTGCCTGTATGACCAATGTTCTCCCGCCATCCCACTTTTCGTTTGGTTTGAAATGTTCGATAAGATCTTAAAATTTTGTGCATGTGTGGAATGAAAGCGTAATGAAATGTGTGTATACTTTGTTTGATTGTGCCAAGAGTGGACAGTGCAGGTGAAGTGTGTGATGTGCTCGCATGGTAGTAAACCTTCCGCATTCATGACTGAACGCCGCGTGCCAATCTCTCCTGGTCTCACCACATCACCACCATTAGCGCGAAAGCCTCCAAGTCCTTAGGATATCTACGCCGTAATTTACATAGCTGTCCCGCTCACGTCTGTCAACTAGCCTATCAAACCTTTGTCCGTCCCCAGCTTGAATTTGCCGCTCCTATCTGGTCCCCTTATCACAACTACTTAATTAACATGCTTGAAGCTATTCAGAATAGGGCGGCCCGTTTCATTTCACGCAATCATGACTATCACAGCAGCATAACGCAAATTAAAAACAATCTTTCTCTTCAACCCCTGAGCACTCGTCGCGACATTTCCCTTCTTTGCCTCTTTCACAAATACGTGTACACCAACAGACCCCTCCCACTCCACCTCGATGTTCCTTTCATTACTTCACGTAGGTTGCATAATCACTTCAGTTTCAAGCGATTATACGGGGCAACTGATTCATTCAACTCATCTGCTCTTCCTCGCGCCATACGTTTGTGGAATGGTCTTCCAGATAACATCGCATCTGTATCAGACAATAATTCTTTCCGTCAGTTGCTGCTTACTCTCTTCTCACAATAGACTTGCCACTGTTCTGCACGTGTCGTATTTTGTGCCCGATTATGTTTGTTGCACACTTGAAATGTTTTCTGTATATGGGCATGGTTTCTGCGTTTTTTTTTTGTGCTTTTTCTATTGTATGTTCTGCAACCTATGGACAGATAACGGCACGTCGTTGAGGTGGGGCCAGCTGGCTATCTTTGGTTGATGTCGCCTTCATGTGCTATAATGACTGTATTTGGTTCCCACTGTCGTGTGTGCACTGTGAAATCGCCTTTTCTTTTTTCTTGGTGTCGCCTGTTGACTTCGGCTTATATTACGGTCCGCGTCATACTTTCATTGTGCTGATACGCTTTGTAACGCGTGAATTATTTTGTGTGATCTGTGGAACTTCACCAATTACCCCCCTTACTCAATGCCCTGTAAAGGGCCTGTAAGGATTTTTCAATAAATAAATAAATAAACCATCTGACGAGCAGCTGTGACCAGTGTGCGTTTTGTCCACGCGTCATCCACGAGTTTCTGCAGTGATTCTGAGGGTTTCAAGTGTGTTGTGCGCGGTAGAAATACGGAATCAAACTGCTTCGTGGTGGGTGATGATTCAGCGACAGTCACAGATTGGTTCCTCTCAGCGACGCGCTGCCGCCAGGGCTGAATCACAAGTGTGCTGTGTTCGCATATCGTATTCCTAAGACTGCCCCAATGTCTCAAATTCGCTGCGCAACCCGAAGGCGTTATGCGCCCGCAATTCTCGTGTTTGAATTTCCTTGCTGGGAAAATTCTGCAAGATGAAGGGATTGTGACGTCCCCGCAAACACGGACTGAACCCCGCTCCTTTCAAGATGTGTACGCTCGTTTCTCAAACCCACGCATGAAAAAAAGGAAAAGGAAACCTTCGGTGTAATAAATGGGCATTGCGGAGTAGAGCACCGGAAGGATTATTTCTACTATTCTCGCGGGCTCCCCTCGTGCAAACACGAGGACCGGGCGACGCCTTGTCGTCTACAGACCGTGTGACAGTATACGGTGGAGATAATCCGGGCGCACCCTCCAGATTAATGGCCTGGGGGAGCAGCAGAGCACCTTTTGTTGGTTCGGGGAATGCGACCTTTGCCGCAGCGCCTGTGCCCGTTCCGGTCTGACTTCTGTCAGCCTCCGTGGCTCCAGGACGCATTACTGCGTTCTGCGCGGATGGCCGCCCGCGGCGGAGAACGACGAAGAAGCGGCGGCTACGGAGGATTTCGCGGGAGACACCGAGCGTCATGGAAACGTTGAGACTTGGTCTGAACATCGGCTCACCAAGTAGCGGAAGCATCGGGACCATTGTTCGCCCGTAATTGAAGTGTCTTCGGACGGCTCGCCCATCATTCTCCCTGAGGCTTGAGTTTGTACATTGTTACTTGCTCGGCTTTGTTTGGGAGAGGGCTTTCTACTGGTGTAGGCCGCGGGGGCGGCCGCCGAAGATGATACACTCGGACTGAGAAGAAAAGATATGCCACGTGGAGTGGCGACTGGTTTGGTGCCCAGGTAGGGCGGAGTCGGGTCCTACAAAAAGGGACTACCAGACGATACGAAAGGGGCAGGGGCGAGATACGATGCGAAGAGAGTCAGAGATACAATGCGGAGGGGGGTCAGGGAGATACGATGCGATGAGCTCGAGATGGTAGAGAAGCTAAGATGGAAATCGCTGAGAGGCACGACGTAGGCGACGATGACGAAGACGATGAAGACGGCGACGGAAGGAGACAGATCAGACCGCGACGTGAAGAACCAACCTTCGGCCCCGACTCGAGCAGCCAACTCTGAGGCTCCGACTACATGGACATTCTGTGAGACGAACTTCACCTCCTTTACTTGAACGAGCTTTGCAGGAAGGAATGCGGCATATTGAGACATTGCGCGGTTTTATTAATTTATCACTTTATCATTTGTGTCGTTGTATGTTTACTCTGCATTGAGGCACCGTTGTATTGTCCCCGTTACTCGCTTATGTATCCTGTTTCGCGTGTCGCGAGTATTTGCTGATGTGTTACCCTTTTGTGTAACAGAGGTGCCATTCACGGGCAATATGTGTATACGCCATTTGCACTTAGTATTCAATTAAATGCGTCCATGATTAAGAAAAAGATCGTGACGTCTCTTACTTCCTGGCCCCAGCACGAATCCCTGTATGTGGAAAGTGATTGAGACACGTAGCCAAGAGGGAACGGGATAAAAAGGGGTTGAGTGGTCTTCCCTCTCTTTGGTAATCGGTGGCGTAGAGGGGGACGTCTCATTGTGACAAGACACATTTGGACACGCGGATGTCGAATTGTGGTGATCTGCAGCCTTTCAAGCAACGGTACACAATTGGGCACTCTGGGACCGAGCAAGATGTGGTTAGCGCTTCATCACGAGCTACGCCTAAGTGGCGTGAGCCGCCGCCTGATCAGAAGGGTACAGTTCGATCGGTGCGTCCTCTGTCGGCGCCGGGGACTGTTGTGAATCGCGCCCACGCGCAGGCTCTCGCGATCTCCAAGTCGACGATCAGCAAGGCACTCGCGTTACATTTCGCTACGTTTGCAACCTGTCGTAAAAGACACTGCCCGCGCCTGCCAGTACATCGCGAAACGAAAGCACGTGCAGAACTGCGCCCAGCTTTCGCATTAGGGAGTATTGTCATCTTTATTGAAATTTTATTTAACCAACTTTTGGAAGTGTATGAAACTAATGTTTTCCACTGCGAGGTTGATTTTATTTCTGCGAACTAATGTCAATGAGACGGTTAGATTAAGAATCACTGCTTTGACAACCTGTATAACAATCTCCGCCGCATACACAATAACACTGCAGTGAAGCACTCTCTACAGAACAGATGGCCCCCGTGGAAAAAGTGTATAAAGGCAGCGGGATATGGATACGCCACGCTCCGAGAAAGTAATTCGCGAGTAATTAGGGATTTCCCTTTACAAGCGGATATTCAGGGCAGCCCTTCCATCATTCTTCTTCCCTTAATCAATGCTTAAATGGGTAGTGACGCGAAACTTTTGAGCTGTCGCTTCTTGGGTTTAATAAAAGGCCGAGCCCTCAAGAGCCTAGACTATGTACGGCTGTGTGTGCACCCTGTAAAAGTAACCACAGCATGTTTTCAAAAGTTGGTGGTGGTTGCTACTGTACGCTGACGTCACAACACAGTATGAGCTCTTCGTCACGTGCTCGTGCAAGATACCGGGACGTTTCTACGGCCGCTTCGCACCATAGCTCTGTTGATGACGCAGAAGCCATTTTGAATGTTTTGATGACATGCAAGCGGCAATTTTGGAAGCTTTGGTACCCGACATCATCGCAACTAGTCAGACCTGCGCGCGAAGTCACCAGAATCACTAGCCTGTCGTCATGTTAGCGTCGATATTTTTAGGTGCGCCACCAGGAGATTTGTATCGCAGAGTATACACACTTCCGAAAAATGGTGTCAGTAGCTTTTTTAAAAGGACAGGACAGTGCCGCCAAAATGCGACAAAAGGACTAAAATCCATGACGTCAGGTGTGGATATTTAAACGCGAATCTTAAAAGTAAACTTTAATTTTGATTTTCTTTTCCGTTATTGAACACACGGTCAAAGTAACCCGACTAGAGTTTCGGAGTACCGAAATTATCGATATAAAGACATTCGTTCTTTCACTTTACTGTCGTTTCAAAAATACAAATGAAACGAGTATTTACGCAACAATTCCAAATAGTGAATTTTTGGGTCAAGTATCCCTATAAAAACTTTGCTTTGTATACAAAACTTTAAATATTTAGACTACCCCAAAAATGGCGGCCTGATGTTTAAATTAGAGGTACCAGTTCTCTTTGTGATTCTATCTTACTGGGATGAGATGTTTTTAGGATCTATAGAGCTAATTCAATAAGCTCGTTCCACTCCAATATCTACATGTTAATATTACATTGCAACAATGCTATCGATATTGAACGTTAGGCACGCAACACAAATAAGGGCAATAAGCGAAAGATGCTTTATTATGCACAACAAAGGCAAAAATATACTTCCTAGAACATATACATTTTAAAAGGGCATACAGTTCACTGCACCCAGTGTGAGGACAAAGCACAGCAAACGCACTGCAACACTTTCGGATCACAGCCTTCATAGCCTTGTAATTTGGTGCTCCGAAGCACCAGCTTGACAATAATGCCAGCACATGCCATCAAACACTCATGTATAGCAGAGGCAATGCCTGTAAAAACAGAACAGCTTTATTATGAGATAAAAAGAAAGAGTATATTCACTGCACGTTCAGTCCATGAAGCTAGCAAATTGCAATTCTTTTCTTCTATCACTAGTGTCTCGATATATGCTATTGCTCCTGCAAACTGTGCAGCCACAATTTGTTATCAACGGCCACTGTTACTCGCAGCTCAACTCTTGTTTCATCCACTGGTTAGATGCACCTAGCAGATTCACAGAAACTTCAACAATACTGAAGCCATGATACACATATGGCGAGATGTTCAAAATCACGCAACTGAAGTTTTGTTGCCAACACCTCAAGCATAGCATATCATAAACATCCATGTTGAAGCACAGAGAAGCTAGCTTGTTTTCAACGCACAACTGTCAGGTGCTGTATTGTACAAAAGTAACATGCTTGGTACAGGTTGGTTCATCGATGCTACGAAACTTGCATTGTTAACTAGTCATGCAGAAGTGTTCAACACAGAAATGTAAACATCAAATCATAACGTAAACTGAATATTAGCACTGATCCACAAAATATGGCAAGCGCTAGCTTGCATTAACACCTGTTGAATGAATGAAAAAGAATGAAACGCAAGCCTGTCAACAGATTTGCTTCAAAACTGAGAGGTGGGCAAGTTGGAGTGTACACATTTCAAATAAAACAATGTGAAGGTATTATGCAGGCAAAAAAATGATGAACACAACTATTTGTGCTTTTCATTTACATATTTGTCTGTGTAACTTTCACTTTTTTTTTCATTCCCTATGGCAATGACTAACAGATTGTTGCCGTACTAAGAAATTTACAAGAAACTAACACGCAGCCACACAATTCCGACTAGCTCACTAGCTTGTATACAGGCGTATATTATACACATATATAAAGAGGGGAAACGAGCAAGTTGCTAGTGTAAGCACAATGCAATCTGCAAATGCTTGCGATACAAAAGCTGTCCCAAGCGTTCCATCAATGGTAGCTGGCCACAAATTCCTGCCAGTGTTTATGCTTCATTCTTGATTGTGTTGTGACCACAAGCGTATTCATCAGTTCAGCAAGCAGCCTGACTTTGTGAAAAATTCTCTGCCCTGCCTACAAGAACACAGGCTTATTGCACGAGTACATGGTCCACCAATACTTTGGAATTCACATTAGGCAGGAACTCCAAGAACACTCAGGCACTTTGCACCGCTTGGCAACGACAAGCAAATGAGGTTATGCTCTAGGCATAAAAGTATTCGAAGTTGTCTTGATAATATTAAACAATGCAATTGATTAACCCATAATATGTGATGCTTGTCATGTCTTACGTCATGTCTTGCATGTTAACAATATCTTCTGGAAAAGGTGCCAAGGATGAAACCAGTCCTATCACACCAATTTAGCATTCTGGATAGCCTGCTGTTTGGCCAGTATACTGCCTAGCGAGTTCATTATACCACAGAAGTAAAAGTGGCAGTTTCAAGCTAGATTTGCTTATGTCACAAAACTATGGGTTTCAATTAGCTGAAACGGAGGTTTACTCTGCTTTAAAGCATTTCCAATGACTGCAGTGTCCAGGGATAAAAGGCAGCAGTAGACTGCCCATCATAAGCACTCATATGTCAATTAATGCGCACGGCTATTTAGTGCACAGAGTTTGTTACACTTACCTAGAGAGAAAAGTGGCACTGCAAGCTGTTGGACACATGGGAATGCCGGGAAATGTGAGCTTCGAACTTGACTACGATTTGTATCGTTCACAGTCTGAACACCTCTAAGACGCATCTAGCTTCAATGCGTTCCTTGTGTTAAAATGGTTGATTTCTTACTAAAGGAGCACAAAGTAAGCTCTTTATTTTTTATCATTTCACAAAAACAAATTTTATTTAACATTGAGAACTTCTGCATTGATGCACAATTTCACGAAGCGTAGAAGGTAATGAACGGGTGCTAAACTTGGCAGGCAGACGAAAAAGCCAGGATTAATACTGTCACTGCTAGTTGTCTGTTTTCTTATTTCGCCGCTTGGTTATGCCGTACAGCTGAGTGGACTTCTATTTTAGAATATAATATGCGTAAATGAGACCCACTGATAAAATTTTTGTTTTTGAGAAGCTTTATTTGCGGAGTCGTATCCGATTTTAAGCCAAAACCTCTCTTCACATTGGGGAACACAAGCCTCGCAGACATATACCGTCATTCACAGTGTTCCAACGGCGCCCCTAAAGAAATCCGAATAGACGGTGGCGGCAGATTGACCTCTAGGTATTTTTGTGAGAAACTCCGTGATTTAGAGTTTCAAAGATGGTTTGCAAGATTACTACCAGCATGCTAAACAAATTTTGATGCAGCAAAGAACAGAACACTTGTTTACTATATACAACAACAAAAAAGTAATTTTCTGAGCTTTGTTTACTTTTTGCTGGCACTTAAAAAGTGCCAGCAAAACATAGCCCTGTGCTAATGTTAGACATTCAAGTGGTAGAGCACACAAGTTTATACATTTATCAAAGGAACAGCTGCTGCATAATTTGACTGGGCAACTACTCACACATTAGAATAAGCCAGTAGAAACCGAGTTCAACAAAAACAATGAGTACAGATATATGTCAAGATCTTAAAAAAGTTGGAAAGAGAGAATAGGCAGCAGTTATCAATACAGTACATATACCAAAAAAAGGTGCCTCATGGAGCAATTCATATGTCACCTGAAGTGTCTGAAATTGCTGAAGAAAGAGCAGGTGAGATATTCGAGCGATAGCTTCAGGAAAGCTCGAGGCACAGTTCTAAATATTGAAAAATATGCAACATTTTAAGTTAATGCAACTGGTATCAAAACCATGCATATAATATGAATATCAACATAATGCAACAGAGAAAAATGCAGCAAGAATTTGAGTTGAGATCACAGAAAAAAAAGACATGCATTGTAATAAAAACAAAAAAACGAGTGCTGTTTTACTATAGTCGGTTACAATCTGAGAATAAATACGTGCTCTGCCTCCAGTACTGCAGTTCCCCTGTCATTTACCTGTGCAACAGAGCAATGATTGGCGATTTCTGTTCAAACCATAACAAATTTTTTGCTCATAATTCAAATAGTATGCATATTATAAATTAAAGATTCATCATTTCTTGTTAAAATATTACATTTGGCTAGGCAGTGAAGTTGGAATTTTTGATTAAATTAGCAAAAAAGCAATTTTTTGCAATCGAAAACTGTCGCAATGAACAACACGTGCCTGTACAGCCAAGCCATTTGCCTTAAATACGTAAAAGGTCCCAACATCACATAATTAAGTGATTTCAATTAGTGGGACATTTATGATAATTCTGCCTGTAGGAGGGGGGGGGGGGGGATGGTGATGGAGCTTGCATTTATTCTTAGGCTGTAACCCACTATAAACCCCAAGACTCTTGAAGCACTTGTACCCAGCAAGCTCTGGTACACAAACACAGGTTACAAAGCACAAAGCCAATATTTTTTGCCAGCTTATTGAACAAAACTTTGTGGTAACCAATAAACCAAGAGAAATCTTCCTGCAGATGTGTTTGCTAAACCTTAAGACAAATATTTCAACCCAAGTTTGTAACCTTGAAGTTTCCAGATTCTTTTAAACATCTGCATTAATTGTATCCAAAACCTAAGCATGGAGCAACAAGAAACTAAGTTAGTGCACACTCATAAAGTAGAAACTGTTTCACATTAAGATGCAGCCCCCACCTTGACAAGTTATAAAAGAGATAGTAGGAGTAATTTTGTTATTTAGGCATTAAATTGCAAATATGATATCTCAAGTTATCTTGCGGGAAGGGGAGTCAACATTCAGCCTGCCCACTCTTAAAATATTTTCAGACACACCAGTAAAAACACAACACATAACAGTGCACTCATGAAATGAATGTTCACGAGACCATATAAGACTAAAACCGCAAGTATAGGCAGCACAAGACGACAAGTTCATGCGTGATAAAAAGGTCACACGAAATTTGCTTTTTACTTTTTGGTGGAACCAATTATTTCAAAACTGCCACCAAAATAGCAGCCACACAAAAGAAGAGATGCATCAAGACTCAATGTACACAAAATTACAAAATGAAAAATGTACAACTATATCTTGACATATTCCGAGTATGATGCTAAACGCAAAGGTATTTACATATAACAACTCGGTCTCATAAAAGTGATGTCCAAAAATCCAAAAAGCAACCACACAAGAACTCTTTGATTCTATATTACTTGATCAAGCTAACATGTAATATATAAATGATCTCACCACATATAAAACATCTTACCACTACAAATAATTTATAACTAGCTTTTTTCTTTGAGCAGAGGTATCACGCTCGTCACAGAACACAGCCAACATTGTTCACTGAATACCACTGACACTGAAATTAAGCTATGCCATAATCTTGCACTTTTTATGCTAACAAACACTTTGTGCCTAAAACAATTAGAAACATCAATAGTGCAATGCCACTACATTTTTGCAAATAGAGCAGTTCTTGGCATTCGAGAACAGTGTCACATACATAATCTTCTATGGTGATGCATACCAGTGCCATGACCAGCCACACAGACAGGATGCTTCACAAAGCTGCAAGCAGTCGTTAATAGGCTGTATGTCATATCACACTAACACGTTTTAACAGGAACATAATGCACTGGCCCAAGAGTCCAAACCATGCAGCTGCACTTGAAATCATAAGCAGGGCGATTGTAGAACAGGCCACCACCTGTTTTTCGGCTCCTCACCCTCGCATCTTCACAGATATCCACCCCATCGCACTCAAACAGATTCGCATATGCACTGAAATCAATGTGGTCACCATTTTGTACAAAGGCTAGCACAAAAAAAAAAACCCACACTAGTTCACTCTTTTTATCTCCAGCAGCCCTGTCTAGGCTCTGAAAAGGTGAATGACGAAACTGTACACCACATAACTCCCTATGTGCCCTTCCTTGCCCAAAGCATTAGCCCTCCAACCGCAACAACAGCACCTAACCCCCAAACAAAATTTTTGGAGACAAGTTGTAGAGGAGATTAGCTTGCCTCTGAAGCTCTATAGGCCAGAGGTAACACTAGTTGCGCCTTGAAGTGGAGAAGCACAAGAAAGACGAGACCGGCGGTTTATTCACATGCACAATTTTTTAAAATACCAGAAAGTTTTCAAACATTGATTAGAGGAGTTTGTGAATCACAGTAAGCGCAGAGAATAGCTGATGTACACCTTCTCACCTAACAAGGCATGAGAAGACTGCCAGTGTATACTTGTTACCAGCCTAACGTATCAAAATGTTACATGGCAAATGGGAAGCAAAAATTTTTTCACTCCCTTGACAGGCATGTAGCAGCAAGCCCTATTATAAATAGCTTTGCCAAAAAAAACATGTGAATTCTTGCAATGACTATAATCTCAGGAAGTTCAGGGTCTGCCTAACTTTTTTTTTTTTCAAAGCGCTGATCACAGTTAAACAAGCACAAAATCAAACATAACTTTGCCCCCTCTCCGACGTAAAATGAAGACCTTCACAGACAGGTACACGCGTTTCATGCAGAGATTTATGAGTGATTAATTTCTGTGAAGCAAATATCACGAGCACACCTTTACAGCAATAACTCCACCTAATGAAGCAAAATGCTGCAGACAATATGATGCATTGAGCATTCACAATGAGGAAAGCTGTTCATCTTCTAGGAAACTGTGCAGAAGATGAACCCTTACCAGCTCACCCAGTTTTCAATGCTCAAGGAAAGCAGTGTTTTGACTACTGCAGACTGCTTATGTGCACGAACACAGCACCACAAAAGCCCTCACAAATATAAAAGCAGCACATAATCTGCATTGCAGTGCATTCAACACCTGTTAAGGACGGAAATTGGAGTGCAAACATCAGCATTTTAAAATTTTATGGGGTGCAACCTACTCAAAATCACTGTTTTCACTCTCATGGTCGGAGCTATCAGGTCCATGAGAGGCAATGTTAATCTTTGTAAGAGCTGCTTTAAGAACTGCATTGAAGTCCTTGGACTGACCTCCAGTTGCTGAAAAAAACAAAAAAGCGTGAATGAATTACAATTGTAAAGGTGCTCTTCAACGATGGCATTGGGTGAAACTATAACAAAAATGACTACCTGAATTTCTATTTTTGTCATCGTCAGAGGTAGCGGCTTTCTTGAGTTTGCCACGAGCAGCAAGAATTTCTGCGAGGTTGATAGTCTTGCTAGATTCTGCTTGGTTAGGCTTTGACAGATCTTGCTTTGGTCCAGGCTTTTTGAGTGCTGTCAGTGGAATGGGATTTAGGGCAGCTGGCTGCAATGAACAATCAGATCCAGTAAACCTCTCAATATGCAACTGCCTGCAAGCAGTATTCAGCTATAGAACCCTATCACTTGGAGCACAATGTAATAATATTAAAACTCATAAAATTTACAAGGATCCCCCATGCACTGCAGAAATGAATGTAGTGTCAAGCACTTTGCAGGTATTGAGCAATGTAGCCTCATTCGAGGTTTTACAAACTGTTGCAAAGTTCATACCTGCCAACTTGGGCATCTCAAAACTTTAGATATCGGTAAAGTGGGAGGGGGGGGGGGGTAAAATATACGACAAAAAAAACCTGGTTTATGTTTTTATGTATTGTTTCTAAAGGCTGCAGCAACATTACCAAAAACTCTGAATGATAGCCAGTAAAGTTCAGTGAAGTTCTTAGACATCAGTAATCATACAGGTAGTCATGATTATATGGTGCGCACAAGTGTGTGTATTAAAACAAGAAATTTTCAACGTCTCGTGACCACTAGTAGCCCTCTTTCAGTTTTAATAAGCTTCCCTACATGTCATCAATGTACTGAAGCGAGGTGACCTGAGCATTTCAGGTGTGAAAGACCAAGCCAAGAAAACTGCAGAACTGCTCCATTAATATACGGAGCATTTCTTAGTCGCACGATGTCACGCGTTGTGCGTCGGTCGGCAGTGATGTCCAACCTCCACTACGCATGCTTGTGCTCTCCTCCTGCAGGCTTCCTTCATCGGAACAAATGCGAATCGCTCGTTGAACTAAAGACCGAATCACTGAGCGTTTGTGGGCTACCGGGTGGACTGACTCATAGTCGAGGTATCTACCGGAGTGCGTTGGCTTTCGGTACACAGCGAAGGCGAGGCCTGTGGGAGTACTTTTTTTTTTTTTCAACAATGCCTTTACCTGACCAGACGGCATTCCGTCGAACTCTCGACTATTCTCCCGCTAGTAAAAACCCCAGACACAAGAAAGACACAAACACGGCAACATGAGTGGCACTTCCAGCTGGTTTATTCCAAGTATGAAGCAGAGCGATATATATACATGACCCACACATGCACAGATTAGCCAACACTCCTTAACCTACCCACGTCTCAAACAATCTAATCTCACAAGATAGCAATTTTATGTACGTGTCACTCATACATTCATCTCCCAATTTACTGATTCAGTAAAATCTTGTTAATTCTACCCCATTAAATCGGAATTTCGGTCAATTCGGCCACGGCAACTGGTCTCGTACAAAATGTACATTGTTCTATGACTGAAAACACTCATTAATTCGGACAAATTCGGCCGCGCTTTGGTTAATTCGATTGATTTGTGGGGTTTAACGTCCCAAAAACACCATTTGATTATGAGAGACGCCGTAGTGGAGGACTCCGAAAATTTTGACCACCTGGGGTTCTTTAACGTGCACCCAAATCTGAATACACGGGCCTACAACATTTCCGCCTCCATCGGAAATGCAGCCGCCGCAGCCGGGAATCGAACCCGCGACCTGCGGGTCAGCAGCCGAGTACCTTAGCCACTAGACCACCGCGGCGGGGCATTTGGTTAATTCGAACACCCGACCGTGGTCGAGTCATGACGGGGAAGCAGCAGCGGATTCTGTCGGCCAAATCGACCGCGTACCTAGACAACTTTGGGACCGGATTTCGGCCTCAGATTCAAAACTTTATCCACGGGTAGTACATCTTGAAGGCACCCAAAAAAGAAAAAAACACAGGGTGGTTTAAACAACCAAAATGGAAGGCAGTGCATCGCTACTGTCATCAGCTATGAGCAACCCACGGATTTGCGTTTCGTTTTTTCTTGCGCGTCGAACCCGTTTGCGTGACGGTTGAGTTGAATTGCTCACCTCTAAAGGGCTTTAAATTATTTGTCTGTACGTGATCAGTTCCATCTGCCGTCTTACTGTTTGCTGTTCTTTGAAAAGTTCGCCGGTTTTTATTTCATTTTTATCACAGTGCCTTTTTTTTTTCGCGCGCGCGTGCACGTGTGTGTGCGGGTGTGTTTGTGTGTGTTGTCTACTTCGTTCGCGTGCACATAACCCCCGGGCAAGCGATGCCTGGATGGCTTCCCCTCCATCCCCTGCGGCCCCAACCGCCCCAACTCCCGCAGTGAAGAGGGAGAAGTACGAAGCAAAGGATTTGGCTGCGAAGGTGAAAATATTGAAGCCGTTGGAAGCGGGAGCATCTCGAAAAGAAGTGATGGAAAAGTTTAATATGAAGAAAATCACGCTGAGCACTTGCGTGAAGAACGAAGAGCAGATTATGAAAGCATATGATGGGTACATGCTTGGCGACCAAAAGAAGAGGCTTCGAACGGCAGCGCATTCCAAGCTAGAAGCACTGTTGCACTGGTTTGCTGTCTCGCGCAATGCACGTTTGCTTTTGAGCGGCCCCCTTATCTGCACACAAGCAGGGAAGTTTGCGGTGATCATGAACATTGGCTTTTTCAGTGCATTGGATGACTGGTTCGACCGCTTCAAGAAGCCACATGGGCTGGTGTTCCGAAACATGTGTGGTGAAAGAGGTGCAGTTGATGAAAGTGTTGTGCAGGACTGGTCTGGACTATCCACGCGCCTTTCTACGTACGAGCCGTGCAACATCATCAACACTGATGAGACAGCGGTGTTCTATAAGGCTGTGCCTGACAAGACAATTGCGTTTAAGGGAAACCTGTGCGTGAATGAAAAACGAAGTAAAGAGCGCGTGACAGTACTTTTGGCTGCTGACATGACCGGTACCGAACGGCTGCCGCTGCTGGTGATCGGGAAGGCTGCGAAGCCAAGATGTTTTAAGAATATTAAGCAGCTGCCTGTCGAATACCGGTTCAACAGAAAGGCTTGGATGACTACCGAACTCTTTCAAGCCTGGCTGCATCAGCTCGAACGCCACTTTGCAGCCAAGGTTCGGAAGGTGTTGTTCGTGCTAGGCAACTGTAGCACGCACACGAAGGTGTCTGGGCTCGAGAACATTGAACTGCTATTCCTGCCTCTGAACACAACGGCTTCCCTTGCAGCCGATGGACCAGGGGATTATACAGTTCGTGAAAAGCTGCTATCAACGGCAGGTACTCGAGCGGATGTTGCTCTGCATGAAGTCAGGCAAGCAGTACGAAGTAAGCCTGCTAAGCGCAATCTAAATGCTGACATACATGTGGAACAACACACCGCCTGCAGTAGTCGCAAACTGCTTTAGGCATGAGCTTCGTGCACGACGCTGCTAATCCGGGTGTGGTGGCCGATGAGGAAACTGGCGAAGAGCAAGACGGCCGCTATGTGAGCATCATGCCAGCTCATGTGCCCCTTGGTTGCCGTGGCCGGCACAGTGACCGCCAGCAATATCGTTGCCGAAGTCTTGGACAGCAAAGGAGAATCGGCTGATGAGGACGTAAGTGATGCTGACGAGCGTCGACGCCACATGACAGAGGCTGCGCAAGCGTTGGCCGTTTTGGAGGACATGTGCATGCTTTCCTCAGACAGTGTGCGCAGACTAAGCCACCTGCAGGAACTTCGCGAAATTGTGACTGCGTCGCACATTGCGTTCGTGAAGCAAACTGCTATCACAGACTTTTTAAGAAATAAAAGTCTGATGGTGTAGGAGACATTTTTCAAGTGTTTTGTTCGTACTCGCGATAGTTGGTGCCCTCGGGTAATTCAGACTTTCTCTCCGGTCCCGTCAAGTCTGAATCAACGGGGGTTTTACTGTATGAAAGGCTTCTAGTTACTCACATGCTGTGTAATACTTGCTCTAACCCAGGATCATTACCTCATAAAATTGTGGTTAGCATTTGCAGACATTGCAGTGTGCAGGAACACGTGAGAGTTCTTTTCCTTTCTCTAGAATACGGTGATATTGCATGGCTCATACGTTCAACGTAATACCTGCCACAAGTCAGGGGAATTGGTAGGTAACTCCGGCCTCACATTTAGAGTAAGCCGAAGCATGTTTAACAACACAGCCTGAGGATCCTTCAGCAGTGGTGCGAGGGCAGAGCTGAGATGGCTTTACGGGGGCAGAAAGAACAAGGAGATCATACCTGCTTGCCACCTTTTTGAGGTTCTGGGTCACCTTATGAAAATACAATACCACTGCAAGTCCTACGATGCAAGTACCTGTGCTTGCTACCACCGATTGCTTGCTGCCTTTAATCTTCTGCAGGAGAGTTCTTGCCACTGACGTTAACGACAAATCGCAGAAAAAATCAGACCACCGAAAAAATTTCCCCTTCTTCCTTCACAGAAAAGGCCTCCCTCAGGCAGGCCTTAGGTTAGTAAGGGTTCATTGGTCAGCTTCCACCTCATGCAAAGATCATGTGACCCATGGTACCCTTTCCCACAAAGAAGGTCCCCCACTTATTGCCTTGGCAACGGGAGGCATTGTCTAACCCTTCAAGCGGTTACATATACAAAAATTCTTTACCCAAGGAAATGGATATAGAAGTGCCTTATATTGTAGCTCAGTTGGTATAAGATTGGACACGTTTTGCCAACCGTGCGTTCCAATCCCACCAAGGGAAAGGGAGACATTTTGTTCCCTTTAATTGATTTCCATTTACATTCTTACTGCAACACTAACGCTGAAGACTACAAATAATACCTATGCTCTCCCAGGCCTAACTGTTTTTCAGATAGACTGCAATACGGACTCACCGTTAACGATGGCATCAGTGGTGGTGGCGGAGGCGGTGGAGGAGGAGGCGGTGGTGGCGGTGGGAGTTGCACAGCAGGCGGTGGTAAAGGAGGGGGTACAGGCAGAGACAGGTCATCCTTCTTGTTCTTGGTGCTCTCGGAGGAGTTTTTGAATGCTTTTCTTCTGTCCGCTGCAGTGCCATTCTGGAGTTTTGAGCTCTGCCTTGGGCTCCTCGGAGATGGTGACCTCGATATCCCCTCTTCACTAGGCTCCAGCATAGTGCCATCAGCATTTCTTTTGCCATTTTGATATTTCTGCATCAGTTGGAGCACATATGAAGTCATGCGTAATTAACGGCACAAAAGCAGTTGCTGTAACAATGCCGTAAACTAATCTCACTACCGTACTATCCCACTTGCTTTTTGCAATGAATGTATTGAATGACAAGCTTATAAAAGACGTATGCTTGCTATGCAACTAAACACTGTGAGTGCAGCACAGCAGTTGGTGATTGCAAGGTTGCACTAGGTTGCATCTATAATTGCTCTAGTATGCAACATTAACTTTTTCATTAGTCCCAAATGGGTGTCTTTATCCATGAATTCACAAGTAGGTAGCATACGCACTCAGTGCACCATAGCCAGCCAGTCTTGTGTGTCTCGAATTTTATCAACTCACCAAATGCACTGCATTAAGTGACATTCATAAAGTCCGAAACCCAGCGAGATCAACGACATTCAAATCCAGAAATCCAACACATAAATTCAGCTTAGCTTCATATTTCTCACTGATGAACATCTAAGGATCCCAGCATTCCTAAACTGCTGCCTTAATTTTTTCTAAACTGCTTCCTTAACAACTAGTGTAGGCTGTTGCACTCAAGTTGTGCTGATCACGTATGAATATACACTACTCAAGTGTACGCTACAGGAAATCGTTTGTCAATATTAAGCGCAAGTATCAAATTACCGCAAGAGTATTAAGATGCAGAAGATCTGGCATAGTCGAAACGAGCAAAAAATTCTTATGAATGCTAAAAATAGCAACAGGCAGTTTTGCCATATGCTACCAAGCAAATGAGTGAATACTCATCACAAAAAATCCCCGCATCTTGCGAAGTGAATCATGACAAGTAGGGAAAGCTAGGTCTCGAGCTCAATACGTCGAAGTCGCTGACTAGTATAAAGGGTTTGCACTAGTAGGTGTTTACATTGTTCTTCCACAATTATGATTAATATTAGACTATTATTAAATCTTTTTTTGTGTCTCACATATGTTTCAACTATATTGTACACTATAATTGAGGGTTGCCCCAAATAATGTAGCCGTGACAATGGACACCAAACAGGTTTCGAGACTAAGGTGCTTCACCCCTAAAAGAAACCCAAAAGAGTAGAAGCAATGTATTTTCCCATTATTCAGAATAATTCTAATCATTAATTTTTAAAATGTCACTCAAACACAAAGGGTAGTTTGAAAAATCACCTAATTGTCTTGTGCTGAAAAAAAAACTATGTACTATGAACAAAAGCATATAGTGTAGCTACTACTAAACATTGTTGCTTGAGTAGTTTCTCCATTTGGTTGAAGGCACATTTGCCAGCGCATGACTAACCTTACTTGTGATTTTCCTCAACGTTTGTCTGACTGAATGTTTACATGAATTGCCCCCAATGTATGGTCAAACACTCAACCATAGGCTCAGGGGGGGGCAGCCGCGCCCGCTGGACGAGTAGGGGGGAGGGGGCTGCGATGAATTTTCGCCCCTCTTGATGGGGAACCCTGCGTTTGCCTATGCAGTCATCTACTCAGTCATCGACGAACGTACTATTAGTGAATGACAAATGCACACATTGGTGATGAGATTATGACTAAATTAACGATACTATATTTGCAGGAAAGTGCAAATAAGCCCAAAAAATGTGACAAGCGACTGGAAAATTCTACAAGCGACCCAGTGAAAAAAAAAAAAATCCCCCAAGCGGAACTGACAACTCTTATAACAGACATGCTCAGACTGATGGCATATTACTTGGCGGAGCTCCTGCAAGCAAAGTAATTAAACTGAAAAAATTTTGGGTGAGGATGGAAGTTGAGCTTAGGCCTACAGGGCAAAGGTGAAATCCCATACAGGCCTAACAGCCACAATGACTCAGCAATTGAAGCTGAATCAAAGAGAACCTATCAAATCAGCATACACACTAGTATTTTAAGACCTTGAGGGTTCCGCTGACATTGTCGCTGCTCTTGGAGCACTTCGCAACCACTGCAACCTGCGGTTATGAGCATTATGGGAAGATGACACTGTCCTCCTATGATTTCACGATGAAGAGCGTGTATTGCAGAAAACGCTGTTCCGTTCCAAATCTTTCTGGCCAAGCTTGAATGTTCACCAATTTTCCCAATCACATACATCAATAAAAATGAAAAAAAATTATTCCACATTGATTTCGCAGCTCTCCACAATTTACACCTGCACAGCTTCAGCTGTAACACCTGCTGTACCTTTTTGTATTCCCTGAGCCTTTCCAATGTCTTCCTGCGCTCACTATCAATGCGTTCGTGATTCATCTCCAACGTCTTGCGTATCTCTTCTCGTCTCTGCAAAATACCCATTCATGTCAGTCATCAACAAATACCGGCCCGAGAACAGGCAAACTACAAGAACAATGAGTCAAGCTGGACAGATACACCCATGCACACACACCAAAAAAAGAAAACGAATGACACAATAAACGCAAGAAAAATAAATGTACGCTAGTACTAGAAAATTCACGGCTAATGACCGAAAACAAACTAAGCTAAGCCGCAATAACAGACATGAAGTTAACCTTAAGCTACAAAAAATATATCTGTTTGTCACTCATCTGTCAAATTGCATCGCATCATGCATAAGCAGAACATAGCATACACGTAGCAGCTTAAATCTCTACAAATTATATGTTTCGAACTTACTATATGGACAGCGTGGTGCTGCTTGATCCGATTCTTCTTCTCTTCCTTTCTCTTTACCTTTTTCTGGTGTTCAGCAATGCAGGCTTTCTATAATGAAGAAAATACATAATGGGAAGAGATACTGGGAAATTACAAGCAATCTCTATTCTGACCACCAGGTATTTTTAACAGATAAAAGAAATGTTGGTATAGGGTGTATGCACTTGACGTCATCTACGAGGATCGCTAGCGTCGGGGGTCGCCATTTTAAGGTCTGCATGTTTGCCACACACGCATAAAATTCGCTGCACGCGCTGTGTTCCAAATCCACACAGCAACATGGATGCTTGAAACCTCCGGAACACTTTCTACATACCAAAACATGGACAGCAGGACGGTGCACACGAACGGACCTTCAAAATGGCGCGGCAATGGTGTTGCCCTCTTGCGGATCAAGGATACCCCCTATATTACGCCTTTCTTACAAATGAGCTATTTCATAATTGAGACATAAAAATTTTCTCATAACTGCTCCAAAGCATGCAAAGATATGTCTAGAACTGAAGAAAGATGAGGGACAAGCTGAATTTATATTCTGTAGAAATTCCTACTATATTTCATAGCTCTGCAAAGATTAATTTATCAGTAAAATGTCTAACAACGCTTAACATTTCGTAGCTGGGAGTCCAAACTTGCAAACCATAAATGACGAACAGGTGACTGACCTACCTCACTGAGTTTATGTTTGTAAGGGGAAAAATAAATCAAATCTACGCTTAGTTTAGTTTCTTGCCTTTTTTCAAGCTGTCACATGCATAGCAGAGCATGAAGTCAGGCTAGTTGCTTTTGTTTATAATGTAATAAATTGTACTGCACAGAATACAGGACTGCATGCTTCTTGCCTTTCGTCCTATATTCTGGGCTGTACAATTCAATCGCTTATGTCACACATGCAACACTCTGATGCAGTAGCTTCAAGCATGTGACCTGCCAAGACCCTGCACTATGGTTTGCCCGACTTTCCTTCAAAGTTCACCATTCTTCATACTTTATCTGATCCTATCTTGAAGTACTGTTTGTTTCACACATGAAGACCCATAGCAGATAGGAGACGTCACATATGACACAGCCTCAGACATCAGTGGCCATGACTATGAAAGGCACTCATGTACAGTTAAGCCTGAGATTTGGAAAGTACGGGCGATGTTAGAAGCCCTGACAAACATGAGGTTTTTTTTGTTGTTTATTGCCAGTGCAGGTTACTAGGACTGCCCAAAGGATCTGAGATGCAAAGAAAGGATTGCACTTACAGCACCACTTGAGCAACTGCAATGGAAATTCATAAACGCAACTCGGCAAACTGCAATTCATCCACAGAATATCCCCTAACTCATGCCAGTCATCGTGGAAGTCTTGCTAGGCACATTTTTCTCATTCTAAGTACATTACACTTGCTAAAGGCACATGTGTGAAGCAGTACACACAAGTTGTTTGTCAACTCTACCCTAATGAAGTACTTAAAATACAAAACGAGAGGAGGAAGACTAATCTGTTAACAGTGAAGAACACAGGAGGAGACCAAGAACAAAGACAAATTACACTTGTCCACCCAGACCACACAATACAAGGCTGTTTTATTGTACGCAATTATAGTTGATAAGTTAGAATTTAACTCTCTCGTTATCATGCCTATTCAGATCGATCACTGGTGATCGATGCTTTGGATTGCCAATTTTGGCATTTTAATTTGTTTCTCGAGCATCAAAAACTTTCTAGTAATTAGTCCTTCCAATTGCCTTTCAGAATCAACTTCAATCTACCTGTTCTGGCAACATAGTGATTTTTGACAGACTTTTGCACATACCAATGTAGATGTGTTGGGAAAATGCACTTGACTAGCGCACTTGACAGAAGTGTGTGCCCCTCATTCTTATGCAACCGTAACATCAAGGTTCTGTAATCAAAAGAGCCTTTGCAAGTCGCATATCAAATTAAGGTGTCAGCTTCGCAATCTGACAGTGTTGAGCGGTAATAATTGCCAGAAATTTATGCCAACTTTTTTATGGAAAGCTGTTGCTGGGAGTTGGAAAACTTGTTATACAAAAAAATATTCCCGAAGGTCCGCCGCATGTATAAAGTGTGGAGGTGGCCTTCTCACAGTTTTCAACACCTTTGGTTTCGCTTAAATTGTTATATCAGACACAGGGTTGCATCTAGTGTCTCTAGTCGCTCCAATGGCACTGTCGTCACGCTCACTTGGGTGTGCAACTGTGCTGTAAAAAGCACGTGTCGCTCTAAACTGTCTTGCAAGTGCACCTGAATTGAGTGAGGACGATCTTAAGAGTTCGAGGATGACAGCACCTCAGCTTCAAGTTTTATGGCAATGATGTTTTGCATCAGCCTGAGACATCCGCAGCTGTCCGTGGGTTTTTCTTTGCGGCTTCAAGTTGTCTCCTCTGCCGCAAGTGTGTCCTTTGTGCAGAATCTCATAGCTACTCTGGTTACGTGTGAGGTCCGCATGTTGTTGGGGCACGATATGCTGGCGTCGGCTGCAGAGCTTCTCCTTATGACAGGGCCACCAGAGTACATTTTAGCCCTGACTACGGACCAGTATGAGACGTTCCAGGACTGTGCACAATATACATGTATATTTTTTTTTAATACGATGTGCAGAAATTCAAAGAAATATGCTTGGATGCATATATTGGAAAGCCAACCTATGAGAAGTGAGGTGGCTCATGGGAAGAGGTGATGCTACACCAAAAAGTGAAGTTTATTGGACATCAAATTTTTAAAAGCACTATTTGCATCACGGGTATCCATTTATAGCTGAACACCTGCAAACTCTCATAGCAAAAAAATAAATAAATACATTTACTGAGAAAAGTGTACAAGTTCACTTGTGGCTCACAAAAAAACCAAGCAATGCTTCACTGCCTGACATGAGCAATGTAGCAGCACCTCAATTCTGATTTTCTTAGTCTATGTCAATAGAAACATGTTGTACAATATTTAATATTTTTTCTACAGTTCCTGGGTCATTTATCTTCAAAATGTATATTCTGAATTTTTGTTTTGAATATTTTTGCATATATAGTGTTTTTCATTGCACCGTTTACCAGCTGGCAACCAAAAATTACCCACATTTTATGTTTTTATTCATTCCAAAATATTTTTGTTGTGCTACAACTTACATTTTTTTGGAAAAAGCATTTAATTGTGAATAACTTGATATGCTGCGATGCGTGCTAGAGTATGTTTCAAACTGCAAAAACTACCTTCCTGAGACACACGAAAGATAACCATTTTTGCATGGTAACGAAAGAGTCAAACCAATTTATTCTCTCATTTTCACACTTCCTACCCATGAGTTCAGCATGTTTTTCCACGGTTTCCTTGGAGCAATAACTGTGACCAATCGTGTTAATGACATACGTAGAAAAGCTTACTTCTGTGCCACTACAAACGGCTGATTGCAGGCAGATACCTTAAGGGGAATGCACGCCCACCTACCCGCTTGTTTCTGAGGATGGCTCGCTTCCTGTAAAGCCTGTTGAGACGAAGCTTGAGTCGGTCTCGTCTCGACATGGGGCCACTGTTCTCCATCTCAAGTTCATCCTCAATCTGATCTCGTTCCTCCACTGCATCATAAAAGATGCCCTCATCCAGCTCCTCTGTACCAAACCAAAGTCCAAACGAAAAGTATTGTCAAAAATTGAAGATTTCAAATAACATAGCACTGTCAGAAAAACTTATACAACACTAACAGCTTTTATGTCTAGGTCTGCATGCACAGGTTGAAAATCTATCGTGGAGTTTAGACATAAAAGGAACTTCACATAGCTGAGTCGATGCTGGTTATCATGTTCATGACTCAATCTGATCTTTAGCAGTACTATGTAACAGCTGAATTTTTCGGTTTCCATTACATTTCTTTTTGTCCATTTTTGATATGTTTCATGATGCATTCCTTCATATATCAGGTGCAAAATATTTTAGAAAGGCTACTGCATATAGAAGCAACCTAGAACTGTTCTCTTCAAGAAGGTGCAGCCTAAAATGTCGCAGTTCTCTTTTAAAAGTAGGGTGCATAGTAAATGGCGCAACGCTAGCTATGAACATAAATTTCTAAATTGGTTGAGCGGCCCATTTATGGCAAGCTATGTATAACCATACAAAACCAACAAGCAATGAAGCCAAGAAAAACTTAAGGGAGGTCATCACTTAAATGCAGTACTGTCAAAGAAATTTCCAAATTAACTAAATGTCAGATGATCAAAAGTATCAAGAAAACAACAAGCAAGTGTCTATTAAATCAACGCATTTTTATTTTTTTACGACTATGTAAAACTTGTACCGATTTCGTTTAAGAGCAGCATAAAAGACTGAATTTTAATAATTCGAGACTTTTGTGGGAAAACCACGCTTCGGAGTTTAAAGGCACCAAATGAAGGAGACGCAAACGCCAGCATCCATGGTAAAAGAGCGTGTTCTATTACGGCTGCACTCTTCCTCTTCCTCGTCGTTCTCCGTCTCTTGGTGCGCGCGCTATTCGCCCGGGAGGTTCAAACAATTTCCAACAACTTTGTTCCCAATATGGCTACATTTTAATACACCCATGTCTTAATTATCAAAACGTGCTCTGAACAATTAAATCTCTTATTATGCACTACCATACCCAACACCACCATGTGCACAATTTTTTCACCAGCAAAAAAATGGCTGGCAATTGATCGTTCATTCATCACAAAGTAGCAAGCGAGTTTTATGCCAGCATGAACATCGCAGCTGACGCTCATTTTAAACAGCTCCCGACATGTGTGCATTTTGTGACATCGCACCACATTGCCCAAAGTCAAAACAAGGGCACTGGTTCGCTGCTATTTTGATGCAGTTAAAGCTGAGGCACTCAAATAACTAAAAAAGATCTCGTAGGACTCAGTTTTACTGTTTTCTTCAGAAAGGAAAATTCGGTACACCGTCCACTGTGCTTTCTTGAAGTACCTGATCAACACTAACACAACGCATGAGCAGTGCGAGGATTTAATACCTTGCCAAGCGCGATCGAGGATGTCCTTCTGTCTTCGCAGTATGTCCTCCTCCTCCTTGAGCATCTCCAAGCTTATATCGAATATGCCCAGCTGAGAACGGTACACCTCTTCTTCCATTTCCTCCAGCGTGCACTGACCCCGCAATGCCTGCTGTTCCAGCTGCAGCAGAACAAGACATGCTGCACATTCCACTAGACTCCCTCTTCTGCTATACTTCTCACATGCCATTAATGTGAGGAGAATTCCAAACTAATTACTATGAAAAGGCCTTCTATTAAAGGTGAAAGAATTACATGTTGTAACCAACCACCTAAACATGTCAGCAGTGCTGTAATTGAGCCCTTAGTCTTAAGTACATAGTTCTTGAACTAATTACTGGCTTTACAATTACACTCACAATCATTTGCAATATATCTACTGCATACACACCTCTCTTTCACAAGTTTAAAAGAAAGCCCAGAAAATGTTTGAAAATTTCCTGCGGTTTCCAACTTGCATGCTAAGGCAATATTATATTAAGTAAGAAAAAAAAAAGATGGGTTATGCAAGATGTTCCACACAACAAACAGTCAAAAGGGATGTTTCCAAACATGCTCTACAAATGTTGTCATTTCTGTAGCCCTAAAGGTTTGTAGAGAGAAAGCTACTACAAATTCATCACTAAAACTTTGATATAGCAAAAAGATAAATGCTGGCAGATTTTTCAGAAGGCTGCTAGCACAACAGTTGGTTTTTCTCCACATTTTCTCCTCACCTTTACTTTTTCACGCATGTAAACTGAAGCTTTTGGTATATATGACAGGTATCATCTGCTTTGAAAGCACTGTTCCATGCTATCATGGACACTGTGATGGATCAAGTGTGCTTCCACGTGCATGTTGAGAAGCATGTGAAACTCTGAAGTGCACATGTAATAAAAAACTCCTTTCTTTGCAGCTCACCATTTTGGTGATTCTGCCATGCTGCAGCTCTCGGGTAATCTTGATGGCACCGAGCAGTTTGAGCCGCTCCTGGCAGACAAACACTTCCAGCTTCTGAAGGCGCTGCATACCGTACAGTTCAAACGTCGACCGACCGAACTTTGTCTGGTCTTCAAGCATCCTGTTTCTCTGCCCTGCACAGGATTTCCACAATGGCATTTCAGACACAGCTCAGACAACTGGAACTCGGTCAGTGCAACAGCCTTAAGGCAATTGTGCAGAAAAAAGTTCTTCCACATTTTCCTTTGCTTTCGGCATTTCCGATGGCAGGATTGAGTGGCATAAAAATGAATAACTTATATCTAAGGATCACTTAGTTTTTAACATATGAAAAACATAACAAGCAAATATAACATATTTTCTCGCATATAACCTATCACTGCACATATTAGGCTCCCCAAACTCTACAAAAAAAAAAAACTGCATATAACCCCAACGCACAGCCTACAACCACACCTTTAAAGCACATTTTTCCCTTCTCTGACCAGGCTTGTATACAAGAAAATATGTTATGCACACTGTTAATGCTCATTATATCGGCCAATGTTATAATGAACTAATATTTATTTATTCAACAAATGTCATTTTTCTTGAAATTCTAATACAAGCACAATCAGGAGCAAATGTGCTTATAGATTAATATTACAGACAGTACACAATTAAGGTTTAATGAACAGTTAGTGCCAGATAGGCTGAAATCATGTAGCGTGCCACTGCTACTACTTCCGCTGTTCAACAGTGTTCGAAGCTGTCAGCCTTATAAATGATTTTTTAAGTGGCACCGCTTAACTCACCAAGAACTTTTGACTCCTCCTGTTGGAGGGTGTGGGAATTGAGGCTAGCCCACTGCCTTTGCGCGGGCTTTGCCGCCTTTTCTGCTATTCTCATGTCCCGACTTGTCTCCTCTCCTCCGCTGTCTGCCTCGCTGGGAGAGCAGAGTGACGTTTAACCCCCTCACTCGGTAGCGGATGTTGATTGTGGCGTCGCACGCGGAGTCTCCCGAGAGGTTTTGCCGCGCTGAGTCGGGAGCGGGCAGAGACCTCTCTGGGGACGACATGGGGGTAAGCACGCGTTTCTTTTCCGTCCGTCAGCTCCCTGTGGGGCTCATTAGGACTTCGCCAACAGCGCCTTGCACCCGCGGCGAACGCTTACCCTATGTCGCCCCCCCTTCCGAATGCTAGGCCGAAGAGTGGTGCGGGTTCCTAGTGCGTGGCCAGGCTACGCCGACCCGTATCTCTCCGAAGACAATGCGAGCGCCTTTGCCCTCGCTCGAGCAACCGGGCCTTGGTCCCGGTGTCTCCGTGGATCATCTTTACCACGGAGACGTGCTCATGGCACCCTGTGTAGTACTTTTATGCCTGTGGCGTGGATAAGCATATTTGCTTTCCCGCCGCACCTTTGCAACGGCTGTACTGCGTTTGGTGTTGCCACAGACAATAAGGTGTTACGACTTTAAGCAGTATCGTGTTCTCACCACGGCTACGGTTAACGCGTGCCCTGCGGCTTGCTAGACCGGACCCACGCTAGTGGCCGTACTCCTTCGGGATACGTGTCACCACAAGGGCAATACTGGCTGAAAGGGCAAGCAACAACTAAAGTGTACAAATAGATATAACAAACCAACTTCAGCTACTTTTTCATGCTTGTTGTGGCATGGTCTCAATTGCTACTCAATCAAAGCATTAAGTGGGGATGTGGCAATAAAAACTGCTCTTGTTATCTATGCAGATGATCTGACAAAATTTGGCATGCAGATGTCATTTGTTAAGCTGATATAACTGAAACCAGTGTAGTTCTTTAGTTACAACACCTGTTATACTCTCATCATCATCCCGAAATTAATTAATTAGGGATGAGCTTATCAAAATTTTTCCATAAAAATATTCACAAGGGCCAATTCTGTGCTGTAATGCAAAACGTCTTTAGTTGGTTTACAGTAGACTCTCAGTAAACAGAAATCTGTTAAACAGAACCGCTGCCTCTGCAATGCTTGGTTTCGGGCTTGTATTCTGCACTTATATTCACCTCTCAGTAAACAGAACTCCTGTTAAATGGTACATATTTTCCCAGTCCCTTCAGGTTCCATTTACTAAGAGTCTACTGTATTTGGTTTATTTTTCAACAATTAAGTGAGCACACAAAAAGATTTTTTGAATGTCCTGGGCATATTGTCTCACTAACGCTTTTTAGGAAAAGCCAATTAAAATAAAAATCTGTATGATGTGCACACAAATATGGCCAGCTTCACAGCACTAAAATATGTCTCAGAATCTAAGTGCAGAAAATGGAATTGCTATATCTTCATTTGTTGCGAAATGGCACAGGGATGACTGACAGCAACTGCTCAAAAAATTAAAGCTGAGAAAACAAAGATAAAAAAATTGGAGCTTGAAGATAAGAAAAAGAACTCGGAAGGAAGCTGGCTTTATTTTTCATTGCCACGCAGCTCTGTAGCTATCTTAAGCTCCGATTTGTCCTCTTTATGATGATGCCAATATGGTGACACTGTGCCAAGGGAAGCTAGAGATTCGCATTTTCTAAAGCCCGATTTCTCACATACTTTCTGATGACAGTCTACCAGTAAAATGATTGTTTCCCAACTTCTTTTACTTATACTGGTCTAATAATTAACCCCAATGTAAAACATGGTATCAGAATCGGAGAAAAAAATTTATTGAAAAAAAAAAGGCAAATATTTTGACCAAGTTTGCCATTGACATAGCCACGTCCTCCCAACAACAAACAGTACACCTGCCTGATAAAATTGTATTATTTTTACCCATAAGCCAGCAGGCCACGTAAGCTATAGAAAGCATTCTGCGAAAAGACGAGAAATGAAGTGGACTAGCCAGACTAACTAAATATGACAGGTATGTCAAAAAACAAGGTCAGCTAGCGCTCCAGAAGGTGGATAAAGTTTAATGCTCATACAATGAGCAAGCCTTCGTGCACATCCTTTGCTGAACCCATACCTCATTTTGTTCCGATATTCACACAGCCTTATGCCCATTAGTGGCATGCAACAAAGTGCTTACATCATGTGCACAGAGGGTGTTGGAGATTTATCTCCAGATAAGGTTAGACCTTTGTGTTTTAACAATCTGCATTATGCACATTGTTGCACGTGATATCCATACCGGTTATCTCAAGATCTCAAGGTTCGTTTCCTGTTACACAAAAAGCCACTTTTCAAATGACAAAAAAAGTGACACATTGGAAGTTTTTTTACTAAAAAAAAGCAACATCGCAACTGGCTAATTACAATAAATGAGTCAGGATAACAAATCTATACATTACTGCATTTCAGCTCTGCCAAGCCTTGTGGAACTTAGCACAAACTTCGTGCATCTTTTTGTGTGTTTCTTTCTTTTGAGTACAAATTTTTACCCCCGAGATAAAAATATTATATGGTGTAACAAAGATATCACGAAAAAAAATTACTTGCGGGTTTACAAATAGCCCTGCACAATTATATGAGAGTGACTGCCATCATGTGTGGATGGCTGCTTTGCATTTCTTACACAGCATTTGGCATCACTGACACATGTTGAATGCACACACAAACTAATAGTAGCGTTAAATCCACAAATTAGCCCGAAGGAGTATTTACTGAGCAGCATAAAATCAGCTATATCACCTACACCTGAAATAAAGCATTCAGTCACTTTAGTGAAATGTCCTAAAAATCCCCTGACCTGAAACAAGATCGACGGTGCGCCGATAATACTCCTGGTAAAGGTGTTGCGTGGCCTCGTTGGCTGACTGCGCTCGAGTTTCCCACTCTTCGAGCTCCTTTGTTGCTTCGGCTCGCACACGCGGGCCGAGCCGCCCGTCGTCAGCCCGGAGGCGCAACGCACGGCTACGTTCAGCCGCTACCTCGCGAAGTTCCAGGAAGGGCCCTAACTGCAAGGTTAACTCGTTATGAGATGCAGCATGGCACACCAAGGGAAAACACCAAATGCTTACTTTGACACACAGATTGATTGAGACTTTTAAAATTGGATGACAAAGTCGAAGGGGTTACCAAGCTTGAAAAGAGCACAGACAGATTAAGAGGCCACCAGCATGTTCGTTTTTTCAAGCCAGTTTGTACTTTCAACGACTGTGTTTCATGAGTGCAACCCTTTGCCGTAAGCCACACTTTCATGTATAGGAATATTTTTTAATGTTATAGTTAATTCCATTCAGATGGCATGCAGAACCCCAGCTTCCATGGTGGTGTACATTCTAAAGCTCACGTGCACACCAGGAATTACACTTGTATGTTCAACAACACACACATGGCCTGCTCAGAAAGTATTAGGACTGATTTTTTCTCCGTAAAAATGTGGTGATGAGGGGATGTAGCTGCGCTGGTTGGGGGGGAAGGGGGCTCTTAGCTACCATTGCACCAATCGACAGTCATCTAGCATTCAAATAGTGTACATTGAGCTTAGGCAGTGCTGTACGAAATGGTGTTCTAAGGAACAACATTCCAGGAAATAGTTGGTTTTTAGAGGAACGAGAATTCCACCTTCCATTTAGGATTGGTGGAACTGCAACAATAATGCGTTACGTTTAAGAGAAAATGGCCTTCCTTCTGCAAACGTTCTACGGCATTCCACAGGGGCACGCACCAAGCAGCAAATCATTCAGAACAGGGTGAATTGCCCACCACATCAGGCACGAAAATGTACCGCTCGCCTGTCACACGACTGCCTTTCACTTCAAGGCGCCCGCCAAAGGAGCAGGGAAGCGCGCCGAGACTTATTGCGTGCGGAAGGGGCGGTCGAATTTTTACAGCAGAGCTGCTATGCAGTCAGTTGTCAAAAAAAAATTATCACTATCGTGAACTAGCACACACCCTTTTCACTTTCACTTTCAGAACACGTGCACCAATTTTTCTGCCGTAAAACACATTAACACTCATGGGCGAGAGAACGAGTAAATAGAGAGTGAAAGAAACAGATATAGAGCAAGAAAAAATTCTTGGTAAGGCGAGATTTGAAGCCACCTATCCATGATCTGAAGGCGAACGTCATAGCTATCCAGTTTTTTTGTTTTGTTTTGTTTTGTTTTTTGGCACGATGTTTATTCACTACAGGTATGACACTTTAAAATAATTCAGTACCAAGTGATATGTTCATTCTGCTCGTATTACGGTTCAACGACGAACACATCACACTAAAGAATTAGCACTAATCTGCACAGCAAATATCTCAAGTAACAGCCTTTTCCAATTTTACACTAGAACGGCACCAATGGCATACACTGTAAGTACCTCATTGACGCGAATACCATGTTGGCTGACTTCCCATTTTCTCGTATATATCTTAATGAGGTGGAATATTGAGAAAGTTACTGGATATGTGTTTCTCTGGAACATGTGCAAACGGTTGCAGAGCATAGCATAGCTTTGTACAGTAGAGTATAGTGGGGGAGGGCAGTCAGGGTGAGGAAAAAAATGAGTTGAGGAGAACGATTATAAAAATAAACAGAGACAAAGAGAAAGAAAGGAATGGAAAGGGGGAAACAGGGTGAAAAGAAAGAAATAGAGAAAAAAGAATGCCGGGGAACGACTACAGTGAGAGAGATAAAAAGGATGTATAAAGAAAGAAAAATAAATAGAAATAATTGGAAGAATGAGAAGATAGAAAGAAGGAGAGAGAAATACAGAGAACTATGTTGGCCGACTGCAAAAAGGGGTTTTCACTAAGTAGCAAATATGTACCCTAGACATTATTTTCTACTCACATCGACAATAATGAAACAGTACTCAATACTGAAACAGCACGGTTTGATCAGCGAAACATTTAATTATATTGGTGCATGTGTGGCGATTTGTATTTGAATTTCTGAAAAACAGTATCCAGACTGCACCTTGGAAGACCGACTTGGAAAGTGACACATCAAGAAATGTGCAGGACTTGAAATTGACGTGAATGAAGGCTGCAGTTAGACAAGCCTGTAGTAGGGCCTGTGGCCGCAAATTAAATTTGTCTCGGGGCTGTAACCTGCTCTCGGCGATGTCAAATTCATATACGTGGCTCGATGCGAGCTTTGAATTGCTCACTTTATACCACTTCAGGACTATCCTACAGTATATTTTTACTAAAAAGTCAAATGTAACATTAATGGAAAGATCCGTTCCAATTTTCGAAATGTACGTGCAACGAGTTCCTTTTGCATTTGGGAAACTTGTAATGGAAACTCGTTCCAAAATTGCGAAGGAATGAGGAAAGGCCTTTTGTTCCGGTTTTAAAGGAGCGTGTGCAACACTAAGCTTAAGATGAACCTCTTTTATGGTGCCTTGTCATCTCGACAATCTATCTTTTATTACATCAGCATTGCATGGTGAAGTTCTGTATCAAAGAACTGGGAGTGAAAACCATGAAATGATCAAGAGTGCTTATGGTAGTGATGCTATGGGCCAATCAAGTGTTTTTGAGTGGACAAATTGTTTCACAATGGAAGAAAGCAAGCTGAAGATGAGCAACGGTGAGTACACCATTTAACGGCAAAAAGTCACAACGCACTATGCCACATCACATCTGCTGTCGTGGAGCTCCTGACCAGACACAGCACCCCAGAGCTTCCTCAGCCACACTACAGCCCAGCTGTCACTACTTCTAACGTCTTCTTCCCCAACTGAAGACGGCACTCAAAGAATGGTAACAAAGCTCGGCCCAGGCCTTTCAAGAGCTTGTAACAAGGGAGCTAAATCGCCTTCTAGCCTCTGCGTTCCAGGAAGCCTTCAGTGATTGACAGAATTACTAATAATGCTGTAAGTCCAAACTAGTAACTCGATGTGCCTCAATTGTCCCTAAATTTTTACAAAAAAATTCAGTCCTGCTGCTTTTCAAGCGAACCCTGCACGCAAAAAGTAGACATGTGCCTATAGATCATAATTTAACAATTTATTGCACTCATTAGCATTGCTAATCTGCAAGTTTGGTTTGTTTTGCTGGGCCCAATAAGGAGTTTGTTTCGTAACTTAAGATCCAGGTTGCAAAGTTCTTTACTCTTACAGCATGACAACATACTTAAGAAATGATGATCCGGACAATAAGCAGCAATGTCACTGTTAAGATAGATCTCGTACCAATACTCCCGGTAATGCATTATCCTCAATTCTATTCTAGCCTTATCACCTGTTACTCACAACAGGCCAATCCAATAGATAATGTCAGTAGACCATTGCTCTGACTTCAGCCATAGTGCAAAAATAAGAAAAGGTATTAGCATCAGAAAAGGCACTGCTATGAAATACCAGTTCAGGCACGCTATCTATCAAAATAAAGCTAATCACTGCAATGTATGTATGAAGTTGTGTGTGTGAACAATAAGGACTGATAGATGTGTAAAAGCCTCTGGTAATTAAGATGACTGTCCCCAAATCAAAATGATTCCTAAAGCAACATCATCAATGATACATAAAGAGCTTAACTGTGAGAGCCAATTATGAAAGATAAAGGAGGCGGCGTTCACCTAAAAGCAGTTCTTGCACACAAACTGTGCATATCCATGAAGACATATCCATGAAGACATATCCATGAAGAATTAGGTTTAACCATAAATGCAAGGACAATTATCACAGTATTGTAGGAAGGCCCTATTATAGATTTGTCTAAATTAAATGCATTGTTATGTTTGCTTTCAAAAGAAAAATAGAAAAATAAAGAGCGATATGTGCCCTATCATCAAAAAAAGAAACAGGCGAACAAGCAGTACAGTAACAGTAACACACAAACAGTGCAAGGTCACGTACAAGCTGCAATATTACACTTGCCTGGAAATTGTAGAGCTCAGCCAAAGCAATGGAAATGTTGACCACCACTTGGTCCTCAAGTGCATACACAGTTGACAGGTTCAACATAGTCTCAGAGAGTGAACGGAGGGAAAGTATCTCATTCAGTTCATCATAGGCACGCTCCAGGGTACGCTTCAGGCCACGCAGTTTCAGCTCCTGCGTGCACATCAGCAACAAATGCACACCTTTGCTCTGGCTTGTGTAGATGCTTTGTGAATACGTCAGCAGATCAAACCACTCCTTCCTTGCCCCCCCCCCCCCCCCCTCTTGTGCCTACTGACAAGGCAGTATGACCACCACGTCTGAACACCACTTATGTTTTAGTTGGCACATGAGCATTAGTTAACGAGAGCTTTACATTTCATCCTTGATGGATGAAATCTCTCCAGGAGCTAACAGTGACGGCATGCAGCGTCAGCTGCTTAAAAATGGCGAGCTACATGTTCCATCCGAACTGACTGTGCAAACTGTGGGTGAAGCCCACCAAATAAATTTCTTTCTGTGATCAATATTTGGAAGCTTATTTGTGAAATGTTAATGCCATCATTATGCTACATGTCTAAAATAAAATTCAGCTGCTAATTAAAGCTACTTTTGTATGTGACTCAAGAAGGGGCCTCACCACAATGCCCCTCATCCAGCTGTAACTTATGCTTCTGCTATGTGCCTACAAGTTGCCACTTGTCACCTAGAATAGTAAGCCAGGTGACAAACTAGACATCTTCGAGTATATCATTTAAAAGGTTCTATCAGTGTAGTCTTCTACTAACATATTTCATGAAAAGCAACTTCATATTTCCATTACTTTGAGCAAATAAATGAACTTTTTAACAATAACCCTTTATTTTGAGACGAGTACAGTCTCTGAGCTCTTTATTGATTTTAGTCCACTTAACGGACCCCAAGTGTGGCATCACAAACTCCGTAAGGCTTTGAACTTTAGTGAAATACCTCAGAGAATTCCATAAGAACGGCTGCTGAAGATGTGCACCTCTAGTATGGTGCACTGGTGTAACGGCCATATCTCTCTGCCCTCAAAGATCATGTGCAAGAATAGCCGCAGTGTATCGCTGATGAGAAGTAGTCAAAAAACAAAAAGTGGTCCTGACATCCATAAATGTGCGCAAGGTTCTCCTTTAGGGGGGGGGGGAAAGTTTGTTGCACCACCCACCCTCCCTATGATGTCAATGCATGGGGCAAACCTCCCACCACCCCATAGGTGGCTGGGAGGTGTGGCTCCTCCCCCCTTGCTCCATCCACTGTGCCAACGCCTATGCTAACATCCACCTTGAGTCAAGGTGGAAGGTCAAGATAATAAACTTTTAGAATACAGGAGCACAGCTTCTGCCCCTCACAAACATTCTCTTACCTGAATGTCTTCTTCATAGTCAGTCAAGTAGTCTTCTTCACCAAACAAGAGAGAAAAGAGCAGCCTTTTCCCTGTCGCGTCGAGTGCTTGCTTAAAATAGTGCTCCAGCTCCCTGCACACTTTGGCTTCCACGGAGGAGTCCAGCCTTTCGCGAACGCCATTTTTCTTTGAGAAAAACCACAAGAAGTTCCAAGAATCTTTTGTCTGCGAGTCACTGAGTGGGAAAGAGTTCTCAAGTGTGGGGCACATAAGCACAAGCTGCTTGTGAATGTCGTGCAGGGCATCCGAAAAAAGCAGAGCAGCACGTGCGGCACATGTGTCCCTATCACACGCATGACGCTCACCCTCGGAGTAGCTGATTGCAAACTGACACTCTACATGGTTGAAAGCGACAATAAATCGTGATGAGCCATGGCTGGGAACATCCGCAGGTTCAAAGAGGTTCTCCCGAATAGCCACCCATCCGTCAAGGCTGTCTTGGCGCTCTTCCATGGTCCTGCATTCACCAGATAAGTGCACTTTATGTGAGAAGCAATCCTACAGGAGATTTCAATTACGTGTAATGTGCAACAGCATAGTTGGCATCACAGACACACTCCTGGTTTCAATGTGCACATTAAAGGACTGGTGCACTGACTGATCTATTTTCTTTAAGTAAGTCAAATAATCATTAGAGCTAAACCTGAAGACACCATTAAAGGTCCCCTTTTGATCCCCTAGCATTATTTATTTAATATTTAACAGTGCTGATCCACACGCGATTCTGAATCACACACCAATCTACTGAGGTCACCACAAAGCACGAAACCACATGATAAATAGTTTTGAATTCCTAGATTCTTTTCTCTCTTGCTGTTCTGGCTCCAGCAAGCTAGTACTCATGGAATATGGGCCGTGTCATGCGTGATAAACTCACGAAATTCTCACGGATGGAAACACCAAAGCTTAGGTCCGAGTAATGCAGGTGCTTCCATTTTTGGCTCTTAGAATTCATGCCATGACAGTGTAATTTTAAGTGAAACACCTAAATCTGAGCCAACATAATCCCTTACGGCAGATTTGTAGCTACATGATACAGTTATCTCTAGCCATTCTTAGTGGTCTTTATACTAAACAAATTATGTTACATTTCAATCTATGAGGACTGTCATTCCCTCATAGCTGCCTTATTAATATGCGAATTGCAGCACATGATATACATGTTACAAGCAAAATGATAATGAATGCACACAAAAGATAATAGTCATGGCATGATTACTTTACTTTTATATACTTCCCCAACAATGTTGAAATGTTTTTTTACTTAAAGTAGCTAAGAATACCGTATTTCTCATGGTGTAATACTTTATTAAAAAGTTTAATGTAACAAATTTTCGAAGCTTGTCAATTAGAAAATTACGTATAGTTACAGTGAACACAGACAAATTGCTCGGTTATTGAACACGACCTCTGTCTATCATCATTCGCTCATTCTCTGTCCACTGCAGGACAGATGCTTGTCGGTGATTTGATTCGCAAAGAAACATATCCAAGTCATTTTAACAAGCGCCAGGACTTGCTGCAGGCATACACTGAAGGCGCCTCGAGGCGTTTGCAGTACATATCTCTCTATTCACAATCATTAGCGATTTATAACACGTGAAAACGAAAGCACACGCAGTAAACACCGACAATGCGACACTTCTTTCTTTTTAATCTTTCGTCGCTCATTTTGAATAGCCGCGACGAGGCCGAGAGGTTGTCCACTCTCTCTGCGTCAACATCGAAGTACGGCAAGAGTGGCGCGTAGCGCACTTTGGGCGATACGTAAACAGCTGATGTCTAATCCAGCTGATGTCTAGCTCTGCCAAGAGCATGCTTCGCGCTCGTCACGTGCCGTCACCGCTTGCCTATGTGGGTCACTGTCCGTTCCACGCGCGGTGCTCACAAACTGCTGCCGTAGCTCTCCCAGTGCCGGCAGGTTTCATCCTCGCTGTCTATCTCGTTCGCGGCGGCGCGTCACGAATGCAGCGTCCCAACGAAAAATAATAGAAAGAAGGAGATCAAAAGTGCGACGGGTAAAAAACGAAGCCAACGTGCACGGCTAGATGACCCCGCGAGCCCGCTCCAAAAAAACCAGTTCTAATATTTGAGAACTTCCTTCACGGTTTCCCACTTTTGTGTGTTTGTGCTTCCCAGTGGATTCGGTTCTTTTCGGATCAGTGACGATCGCGCCAGGTTTGCACGCGCTAAAAGCTAAACTCCCTTACCGTGCAATCCTCAAATTGAGGTCGAGAAAAAAAAATACCTAGCTTCAGTTTGTTAAACTTGACTGCTGCTGATGAAACACACAAGCAATGTCAGAGATTACACGAAACTGTCTTTCTTACGACGCGAATGCTACATAGATACGCCTGCGCGGCTCTTCAGACCAACTTTTACAGCTTCCATTAATCATCTGACGAAGAGAAACCAATTGTTGCGACTGTTTTTATCTTAGCGACAGTCGCTTAGTGGCACATGCATTTAGAGATAACCACAGCCCACGCTGATTACACGCCTACTTTATAATAAGCACGAAGCGCAACCAGAATGAATGCAATATCGATTCATTAAACAAAGCCTAGTCATAAAAGTTTCACGGTGAAAGGCAAAGTTAATAAGCCAAACTTACATTGACGTAAGTCTCCTGCTTCAAGAGTTGCAGGCGCTGGCGAGTGAAAACTTTTTGCGCAGCATAGCACTTCTTTCAACAAGAACACAGTCACTTTACAGAGTTTCCGCTGTCCAATAGCATGTGCGCGACACGTTGGATTGTTCGCTCGGGCCTTTGGTTAAGAAGCAACACAACTTTTTTTTCACACTGACCAACACTGCCAAGCTAATGTTTGCGGTGTTGTTTCGATCATCTGGAAGTTAAAGTTCACATTCTCATACTAGGCCTCATCCAACCTGAGTTTCTTTTTTGTAGAGGGCGCTGTAAGTTGTACGCAATGTTGTTATCAAATTTTGAAAAATCTAAAAATTAAAACATCAAAAATTACAAACTAAGTTATTTCAAGAATGAATCTATTGCTTTAAAGTTTACATTTTTTTGCTTTAGGTTGTCATTTATTAAAGAAACTTTTGTTTTTGGGCTCGCATTGTGCAAGTTTTTAGTGGTGTTTGGCGTGTTTGGCATAGTTTTTAAATTCACCGCACAAAAAAAAACATCATTCCTTGATCAGCTCGCACTCTTCTGAATAGATGACCGGCAAAATGGGCAATCGCAGGGAACTGTGGGATACGGTGGCTTCCGGTTCGACGCACCGCACGAGTCAACAGCAGCACGCGCTCATTTTTGCACTGCTCCGTTGAAATAAGCACCTCGCCGTGCAATGTCAGTGCTTTCTTTATTTATTTTTCCAACCGTGACTGTGACGATGACAAGCTACGAAAGCCATGAATGGTCCAGAAACTTTTTTGTCGCACTAAAATGATCTGCAATGATTTTATGCTGATCAGGGGTGCTGTCAGTTTGGCTAGCAGATCAGTCGATACACAAAACAGTTTTTTCTGGTATGATACGGTACTGCAGATAAAAAGTCACCATTTTAAAGACTTCAGGGGATGGGGATGACTGTAGCATTGTGCTAAGAGTTCATTTCAGGATCGCTGCTTCGGCTGACATCGTCAGTCGATCGGCATGAAGCGCAAACTTATTGAGCGCGTTGAGATATTTTTTTTTTTTTCTAGCCGTTAGTGCGCTATAAGATGCATTTCTTAGTCGAAGTCAGATGCAAGCTGCACGGCACGGTGGCACATAAACAATACAGTCAGATATATACGGCACCAAGTAATCGAAATCCTACGCTTGTTTAACGAACTTCTTCCTTTGTGTGCCGTCCTGGCGCACAGTTTGACCAAGATAAACGCAAATGAACTCGTCCAGCGCTTCGTGTAAACTTACTCTTGAGTGGAGCTTTCGCGTTTTTTTTTTTTTGTCATATATATAGGTGCAATGGCCGGTGCTAATCTCGTATGGCAGGTAGATTTCGCCCGCTCGTTCCCATAATATCTTTGCTAGGCGCGCCTGCGCGACAATTTATTTCTTAATATAATATTCGCAGCAAATTCATGCGTAAGCTTTTTTTAGTGTGGAATACACACACACCTGTGATAAAATGGTTTTCGCACACTCTAGCTTCAAATTTCCCTACTCAAAGGCTACCTGTCGCTGTGGCTCTCTTCACAGTCACGGCCCACCTCGTTTTTGTCTTAATTACATGGCAATTGATACCTGCGTTTGCCTTGCACGCTTGAGTTGGAGCAGCCAACGGCTGAACAAACGACCATGGTTTATCAGGACGAAGATAAACGGGTGACCAAACGCGCGAATTCCGAATAATCTGAGGCTTGCGGCAAAGCGGTTTGCCGTCGTCTACTCTTCTCGAACCGGAAGCCGGTAGCAGACGGTGCATCCCACAATTCCTCGCTCTTTTACTGGACACCTATTGGTTCTAACGCCTGCCGGGAATGTTTTCCGTGAAATCCTTGAAAGAGACTCGCCGATCTTTTATTGGTACAATGTCATATCCAAGGTCTAATCCGGTCTGTTTATTATTCGCTGATAAATATAATTTAAAAATGCATCAGTGCGTGTAAACAGTACCTGAATAAAATCTAATGTTTATGGAAACCACGTTGCAACTTGCAAGGCCATAAAAACAAACAATCAAAAGGGCTCAAATTCGATGGGAAGTCGTGTTCAATCATGGGCTGTGGCGCCAGTGTTATGATGATCAACGCCAGCGCCACAGCCCATGATCGAACACGACTTCCCGTCGAATTTACATTTTGCTTTACAGAAGTCATTGATTCAGACGGCGTCACGCAAGCAACTCCCGGCATGCCGAAGCGATTCGTGTGACTGCTGCCACGTACTCCATTTCGGATGGTCATTCATCATGTGGCTTGGGAGAAAGACAAAAAAAAAGAGATGGAGAGAGAGCAAATGGGAGCATGGCGACAGACAGTTGATTTTCGCAAGTAGATAGCTATATATAGTAGCGATATGAGAGAGAGAAAACATTTATTGAAAGAAGCTTGTGAGTGAAGGTGGGAGGGTCCCTTATTCCAGGAACCCTCTGGCTTGGACAGCCCGCCGAGCTCGAGCGACGAGTTGACGCTGCTCGACCAGGTCCGGCTGGGAGATCGCAGCCTTCCACGCTTCACTGAGGAGGTCTTGGTCCGCATCTGGGGCTGCTGCTCGTAGTCTTGGGACGCTTACTTTGCACTGCAGTAGGAGGTGCGCCAGAGTGTCTGCCACATTGCAGTGAGGGCAGATGTAGCTGTGCAACGTTGGCCTCATATGGTGCAATAATACGCCGTGTGTGAACGTGTTGCTTTGAAGACGCCTATAGTCAGTCCCTTCGTCTCTTGTGAGTTTTGGATGTGGCGGGGGGTATAACCTGCGTTCTAGCCGATAATGTTGCAATAATGCATGGTACGTTAGTGGTGTGGCTTCTCTTGTCTCTGATTCTGTTGTTGAGTGGGAGGTGCCTCGGATCTTGTATGGGAATGCCCGGTTGACGCATTCGCGGGCTGCGGTGTGTGCCGCTTCATTTCCCTCGAGACCTTCATGACCCGGAATCCACACGATGCATGTGTAGGGAGGAGGATTGTCCATGCGCTTTAGTAGCCTAATCGCCACCGTGGAGACCCTGCCTTTCAGGTAGTTCCGTGCCGCTGTTTGTGAGTCGGTAAAGACCACGATGGGATCCTCACTCGTCTGGGTGGCGAGTGCTATAGCAGCCTCTTCAGCTGTTTCCGCACGTTTGGCGAGGATAGTCGCCGATGCCAGTACTGCGCCCTTGCAATCTACGACGGTAATCGCGAAGGCATTACGTCTCGGATATTTGGCTGCGTCCACGTATCGCGCCTGCGGGTCATTGCCATGTTTTTTCCGGATCATATTAACCCTGGCGAGCCGCCTTTCTCGGTGATGTTGAGGATGCATGTTCCGAGGGATCTGCTGAATTTCAAGGCTTTCTCGCAGCTGTGACGGTATTTTGCCTTTGCGTTCTTCGTTGGGTTCTAGAGTGGTCTGGTATCCTGTGCGTCGAAGCACGGCTTGCCCTGTGAGTGACAGCTTGAGTCTCTCGACCTGGTTGATGAGGTGTGCTTCGGTGAGTTCTTCCCACGTATTATGAACTCCCATGCGAAGCAGTCGGTCAGTGGAGGCGGCTGGCGGCAGTCCTAGGGCAAGCTTTGTAGCCTTTCGTATCAGCAGTTTAAGTTTTTGTTTCTCCGCTGTCTTCAGGTTGAGGTAGGGAGTTCCGTACGTTATGCGGCTGTAAAGGAGTAGCGATATGAGGAGAGAAAATTTCAGGCACGCACTTCTGCGACCTACGAGGAAGCGCGTCGCAGCGTCGTTGTGACGTGGCAGGGAAAGATAATCGAAAGTAGAGAGAGAGAGATGAAAGGAGAAGTCAATAGTGCCAGACCCAGGATGGCACTACTTTCCATATTCAAACAACCAGTGGGTGCCCGGCGGCACTAGGCGATTAGGCCAACATATACAGACATCCTAACACATTGCTAACAGAATTAAGTCAACATCAGAATTCAGTCAACCAAAGGATCAAGCAGGATTTCGTATAGGCTGCTCAACAATCGACCACATTCATACCATCAGTCAGGTGATAGAGAAGGGCTCAGAATACACCCAGCCACTATACATAGCCTTCACAGATTACGAGAAGGCGTTTGATACAGTAGAGATATAAGCGCTCATGCAGACATTGCGGAATCAGGCCGTCGACGAAGCATATATAAACATCATTGAAGAAATCTACAGAAGATCAACTGCTACCACAGTGCTTCATAAAGAAAGCAACAGAATACCAATCAAGAAGGGTGTAAGGCAGGGGGATACAATCTCCCCGATTCTATTTAACGCGTGCTTACAGGAGGCTTTCAGGACCCTAGATATGGAAGAGTTATATACAATGAACTCGGGGTGGTTAAAGGTGGGACGTAAACCCGAAGCGCAAGCCGTAAGAAAGTGTGCATGTGCCACCTCCCGTTTAGTCCTTGAAATGTCCGCTGGATGGCGGTGCTTCTATATGGAGAATATATGATGAAAAGATGCGAGATGGTGGTACTTGGAGTGCTGAATAGATGGACGAGTGGACACACAGACAGATGCATGGATGGACGCATGAACGGACGCAGGCGCGGATGCATGGACGAACGCAGGGACGGACGCACAAACAGACGCACGCACGGACGGGTGGATGGACGCATGGACGGTTACACAGACGTACGCAGGAACGGACGGAAGCAAGAACGAATGGACGGACGAATGCTTCGCCCCACTCTCCATCATTCACTCCGTGGATATGCTGTCATTTTTTTTTCTAATTCCGACGCAGACTTAACAATGAATGCAACCACAGTTGTTCGGAAACATAGAAAGCATAGCGTTGTTCAAAATACAAGTTTGCTCATTTGCCATGACAACTTTGGGAGACGGCGGCTGGTCTGACTCGCGCGGAAACTCACTCAGATTGCCACGTATTAAACACGTTAACAGGGTCACTTACTTCACTCTATAAATATATTCATGCGTTTTGAGGTTTTTTTTTTGCTTTGGAACTTTATTTTCTTTTTGTTTACTGTAGTCGGGGATCATGTGTAGTACATACAAAGAGGCTTTTCTTTCCCCCTTTTCAACACCGTGTGCTCTTAAGTTTCGCGCCAAAATTCTCAAGGCGCCACTCTGGCTCCCTCTTCTAACGAGTCGGTGAACCAAATTATTGCCTGGCCTCCCACTGCTCGTCAGGTAGCAGCAGCCTCTCTTAGTTAGTAACCGGACGGTGCAGATGGTATTATAAAAGATACTAGCAAAGGGTAAAATACTACGAATATATAATTATTCCCAACATTAGCGCCTGAAAGTTTTGGTGAATGCCTGGGCCTGTTGTTGCAGTATCGTGACAAATAGAGTCGAAGATGATCTGAAATTATAAGGGGTGTAAAGATCGATCGCAAATATAGTTGCCTGTATACTGATTGCTAGCGCAAAAGGCTATTCGATACATAAATCTCGCATGCGTGTTCGCGCAAATGTATGAAAGTAGGCGCCATTCTATTTGAATCAGTAGGCGCCGTTCTATTTTGGATAATGTGCTGCGCTGTATCTTCAATAATGGTGACAGCTTGTTGCCCGGTTCACATTTGTTGTCTTAAGCGTCTGGTTTTCAGCGGTACAGTTCTCACCATGCAAACGGAGACTGACGACATAAATTAAAGTTGCTAATGTAATATGCACATGACACGTCACTCAGATAATCAATGTCAGTTAATCATTGAGTAAACACTAAGCAGTGGCTTTGTTGGAGGTAGTGCACTTGATGCCACACCCGTCGAAACCTCGTTGTTTGGGTGCATTACAAAGGAGCTCTCAGGGAATTTAATACATATTTATTGAGGCAGGAGAAGACGAAGGGGACACAGAGGAGCTAACTTGAAGTGATTTTCTCCAATCCTGATACACCCGTCATACCAATATGATTTTGAGTACGGCACCACGGCGTAGTGTCCTTCATTTTGTCGTTATGGAGCGCCACGTGCCAATACAAAAGACGTTAATTATATCAACTTAGTCTTACTTAAAATGAAGTTGATGGTTTATGACGTGTCGCTTCACTTATCTTGAATTAAGGTCTAGTGCTAATACAAAAAATTATGAGTAGCTGTCGTCGACTTTTAATATTGTTTCAGACAACAATTTCTCTTTTACTAGAACCAGACAGGTGCTTGAGCTATAGTGGTTGTTCTGCCGCAGAACATGCAGCCGCCTTCCCTTGCAATTCGCCTTAATCTAAACTTGGTAAGAGGTATGAGCTAGAAAGAGAGAGATAAAGATGCAAGGAAAGGCAGCGAGGTTAACCAGACGCACATCCGGTTTGCTACCCTGCACTGGGGAAGGGATAAAGGGGAGAAAAGAGGTTGCAGAAGGTGAGAAGGTATGAGCTAAGTGTGAGGCTTTGTATATAAGGTTACGGGATGGCTTTCAGCTCTCCCATAGTAGAGTACCGAGTACTCTAAATCGTTAACCCCTTTTTGCTAAACAAGTGTGAGGCCCGCGGGACGCTTTTATGCTCTCCCATCGTAGAGTATCGAATATTCTCAATCGTTAACCATATCTTCTAAATAGCACGTTTCGGGGTGTCCTTAGGCTTGTGGGCACCCATAGTGGCAAGCCAGCCACCAAAGTAGGCACTAGCCTTCGATGTCGTCGTCCTTGAGGGGACAAGTCCTGAAGACGTAATTGACGCGACGTCTTCAATAGTAGGAATCGAAGAAGTATACTGTGTCCAGCACTTCGGACGCCGGAAATATCAATTTACTGTGAACAGCGAAGCCGCCCTGGCTCAAATCGTGGACGCGTCACACGTCACCATCCGAGGAGAGCGCGTCGCCATCGTACCCCAGGTACCTCAAGTCACCCAGGTGACTGTCCTGTTCATGCCATGCTGTGTCCCCAGTGAAGTGCTCGCACAAGCACTGTCCCCGTACGGGAAGGTGTTGCATATCACCAGAGGACTTGTGGGATCGTGCCCAACCGTGACCACTCGCACGAGATACGTCCACATGGAAGTGAGGACATGCTCACCTATACCCCACTACCTCAAAGTCTCTAGCCACCGTGTGACCTGCAACTATAAAGGAATACAACGGGTGTGCCGTCGATGTGGTGACAGTGTTCACTTTCGTGTGAACTGATTGATATGTGGGGTTTAACGTCCCAAAACCACTATATGATTATGAGAGACGCCGTAGTGGAGGGCTCCGGAAATTTAGACCACCTGGGGTTCTTTAACGTGCACCCAAATCTGAGCACACGGGCCTACAACATTTCCGCCTCCATCGAAAATGCAGCCGCCGCAGCCGGGATTCGAACCCGCGCCCTGCGGTTTCGTGTGAACTGCACTACTCCCTTTTGTTGTTGGTGTAGCGAAAAGGGCTGTTCACCGCCTTGCCGCCGCTGTGGCGACCCACATGCCACTGTCACTTGCACGATGAAACAGTCGTATTCGGAGGCGGACGAGAGCCGGCGCATTCAGCATGGTATGGCCGATGGCTCGGAGGCGGCATCGAAGGATTTCCCTCCACTTCTGCCAGCAAGGCCGTCTAAGAACAGGTGCGACGGTTCGTCAACGCGAGCCGCGGTAACCGACTACGACCAAGGTGCAGACGCCCACTGCGTCCCAAACGATTCCGTACATGGTAATGCCTTCTGGTTTTGAAAACTCAAATTCGCCGCGTCCAGTGG
This sequence comes from Rhipicephalus microplus, assembly GCF_013339725.1. NCBI lineage: Eukaryota > Metazoa > Arthropoda > Arachnida > Ixodida > Ixodidae > Rhipicephalus > Rhipicephalus microplus. Next base: position 279,516,739 of record NC_051165.1, read on the forward strand.
CCATTTTTAAGTGTGATGTGAGGAGGTTTATTAGCCGTTAAAGACAGCGACGAGACAGCGTGAAGAAGCGTCCAGCGATCGGCACAGCAACGGACCGAAGCACGAGCCCAGAGAGCCGGGCGTTGGCGATGCTGCTCGCTGCAGGCACATCTTCTTCTTCACAATCGCCCCCGCTGAAAAAGGAGCCATCCTGGCGACTTAAGAAGTTTCAGGCAAAAGGCTCATGGTACGGTTTCAGTCGGGAAACATGGACGATGTCACGTGCACGCCGGCGCATGTCATCCGATCAGGAAACTGGTTCAATTAGGAAATTAACCAGAGAGGTTTTCTCCAAAACTGTGTAAGGACCCTCGTACTGGGGGACAAGTTTCGAGGAGAGTCCCGGTGTTTGGTATGGGATGGCAAGCCACACAAGAGACCCTGGGGCATAGCTGGGATCCGGAAGAGAGGTGCTACGGGTTTCTTTCTGGCGTTGTTGCTCTTCCGAGGTGAACGCACGGGCGAGCTGGCGGCACTCTTCGGCTTGTCTAGCAACATCGGAGATAGGTGGACACTCGGAAGCATCAGGACGGTAAGGAAGTAGGGTATCAATTGTATGGGAAGGCTCACGTCCGTAAAGAAGAAAGAAAGGTGAGAATCCCGTGGTGGTTTGTATTGCGGTGTTATATGCGAACGTGACGTATGGGAGAACACGGTCCCAGTTGCTATGATCAGATGCCACGTACATTGAGAGGATATCACCTAGCGTGTGGTTGAACCGTTCCGTTAGTCCGTTAGTCTGCGGGTGGTATGCTGTCGTTTTCCGATGAATGACGTGGCATTCCGAAAGCAGAGTTTCGATGACCTCGGAAAGGAAAGCGCGGCCTCTGTCACTAAGGAGCTCTCGAGGTGCACCATGTCGAAGGATAAAGCATTGCAAAATGAAAGAGGCGACATCCTGAGCTGTAGCGCCCGGCAAAGCGGCTGTTTCGGCGTAGCGTGTCAGGTGGTCAACCGCCACTATAATCCACCGATTACCATCTGGTGTCAATGGAAGGGGACCGTAGAGGTCAACGCCGACGCGATCAAATGGCTTGGCAGGGCATGGAAGTGGCTGCAATGCGCCAGTCGCACGTGGCAGTGTTGATTTACGTCGCTGGCAGTCAGGACAGCACTGCACAAATTTACGTACAAAATTGTACATGCAGCGCCAGTAATAGCGATGGCGAAGGCGTTCATATGTTTTGAACACTCCGGCGTGGCCACATTGCGGATCGTCGTGAAGGGAGGCGCATACTTGCGATCGTAAAGTGCGTGAAATGACCAGCAACCACCGGCGGCCATCGGGAGCGTAGTTGCGTCGATGAAGAAGTTGATCGCGGATGGCGAAATGGAAAGCTTGATGTCGGAGGGATCGAGATACTGGAAGGTGGGGCGTGCCAGATAAATATTCGATAAGAGAGGCGATCCACGGGTCACGACGTTGTTCGGTGGCGATCGAGTCGAGATTTAGCGATGACAAGGTCTGGAGGCAAGTGTTTCCGCACGTCTGATCTGGTGGTAAAGGTGAGCGGGACAGGACATCAGCGTCAGTGTGTTTGCGTCCGCAGCGGTATACGACGCGAATGTCGTACTCCTGGATGCGAAGTGCCCATCGCGCAAGGCGGCCAGAAGGGTCTTTCAACGTGGAGAGCCAGCAAAGCGCGTGGTGATCAGTTACTAGATCGAACGGGCGGCCGTATAAGTACGGCCGGAACTTTCCAAGCGCCCACACCAGAGCCAAACACTCTTTTTCTGTCACGCTGTAATTAGTTTCGGCTTTCGTCAGAGTGCGGCTAGCGTAGGCTACAACGTATTCTGAATAGCCGGGCTTTCGTTGAGCGAGGACCGCGCCTAGCCCGACGCCGCTGGCGTCAGTGTGCACTTCGGTAGGAGCCGTCGGGTCGAAGTGGCGAAGAATAGGTGGGGAAATGAGCAGACGGCGCAGAGTAGTGAAGGCAACGTCACACGCAGGGGACCATGAGGTGAGGTTCACGTCACCGTGAAGAAGCTGGGTTAACGGTGACATGATAGATGCAAAATTGCGAACAAAGCGCCGAAAATAGGAGCATAGGCCTACAAAACTGCGAAGTTCTTTCATGGTCGTCGGCTTGGGAAATTCTGCGACTGCTCGAAGTTTGGTGGGTCTAGTAATACGCCGTGCTTGGACACGATGTGGCCTAAAATGACGAGCTCGCGTGCAGCGAAGCGGCATTTTTTCAGGTTAAGCTGCAGACCAGCGTTGGTCAGACAACTCAAAACGTGCCTGAGGCGAAGGAGGTGCGTAGGAAAGTCATGGGAGAAAACCACGACATCATCGAGGTAACAGAGGCACATATTCCATTTGAGGCCACGTAGCGTATTATCCATAAGACGTTCAAACGTGGCAGGCGCGTTACAAAGCCCAAAGGGCATGACGTTAAATTCATATAGTCCGTCTGGTGTAATAAGTGCCGTTTTTTGGCGATCGGCTTCTGCCATTGGGACCTGCCAGTAGCCAGACCGCAAATCTAGCGACGAGAAAAATTCCGCTCCGTGAAGGGTGTCAATGGCGTCATCAATGCGCGGCAAAGGATAGACGTCCTTGCGGGTTATCTTATTCAAACGACGATAGTCCACGCAAAATCGGATAGATCCGTCTTTCTTACGCACCAGGACGACGGGAGAAGCCCAGGGACTGTGAGATGGTCGAATGACGTCTCTCCGAAGCATATCTTCGACTTGATCGTTGATGACGCGGCGCTCTTCAGCGGAGACACGGTATGGTCTTTGACGCAGTGGCTGGTGTAGTCCGGTGTCAACATGATGTTTGACTTGTGATGTGCGGCCCAGTTGAGGTTGCGACACATCGAACGAACTCCTGAACTCATGCAGAAGATCCAGCAGGTCGGCATGTTCGGTGGGAGTGAGAGTGTCGGCGATGGCGCTGGAAAACGTATCATTGGACGACTCCCCGAGTGCCGACAGTGCTTTTGGGTGGTCGCAGTAGTCGTCCGGGACATCAAACAAAAACGAAGGGTCGAGATCCTGCACGCGGCCGAGACATTCCCCCGCAAGCAATGTGACAGGTGTGGAAAGCGGATTGCTTACGAACATGTTGCTTCTTCCGGCGGCAAGGTCAATTGTTGCGAAAGGCAGCGGCAAAGCTCGACGACATTTGAAGATATCGGAAGGCATAAAAAGAACTGTAGCGTCAGTGTAGGCGTTGCATGAAACGGGAACAAGGGCGCAATTTCCAGGCGGAATATCGATATCTTCATGAACGAGCAACTTCGGCGGCTGATGAGGAGCGTCCAGTAATGGGACATCACACAAGGGTGAAAACTCAACTTCGGCGCGTGCGCAGTCGATGACGGCATTATGGCGGGATAGGAAGTCCCACCCGAGGATGACGTCATGCGAACAGACAGGAAGAACAATAAACTCCACGATGTAAAGCATGCCTTCGATGGAGACTCTTGCAGTGCAGGCTGCGAGAGGCGTTACTTGCTGTGCGCTTGCAGTGTGAAGCAACAGTCCCGAAAGCGGCGTCGTTACTTTGCGTAATAAACGGCAGAGATTAGCGGCAATAACAGAAACAGCGGCGCCAGTGTCCACAAGGGCGAAAGTACAATAACCTTCAACAGTTACTGCGACCACGTTAGCAGGAGAGGAGCGAGGGCTTAGACAGTTCGAAAACGGCGCAGTTCTTGCCTCTTGAACTGCGTTGCTTAGTTTTCCTGGTCGGAGGGTCCGGGCCGGCGACGCTTGGGGGAGGGCGATCGCCGACGAGGAGAGGGTGCGCGTTGCGGCTGGAAGTCAAGGTGGTCAGTAGGCGCATAGCGAGGTGGCGAGACCGGCCCGTATTGGACGAAGGGTTGGCTGCCGGGATGCGACGACCGGGCATAGTTGCCGAACGTCTGAGGTCGACGGCGGCAGTAGCGAGCAACGTGTCCGGGAGTGAAGCAAGCGTAGCAAATCGGTCGGTTATCGGGCGTCCTCCAGGGATTGGCGACTGGTGCTGCCGCCCAAGGTGCAGTATAAGCAGCCGGGTGTGCGGGCTGTGAGCGCGTGGTGTAGGGTGCTTGCGGGAGCCTACGTACAGCGTCTGCATATGTGAGCGGCGCGGCTACGGGCTGCATCTATTGCGAAAAGGCGACAGGAGGAGCCACAGGCTGCGTTGCATAGGTTAGGGGCGCGGCCACAGGCTGAACGGTTGGCGGATAGGTGACAGGAGCGCCTACCGGCTGTGCGACACCCGGGCAGTGACCACGGCTAGATAGAGGTGGCTCGTAGTGCGCAAGAGGAACAGCTTGTGCAACCTCCTCCGATATAGCAGTGCGAAGCGGGGCAGGTAGACGGGTGGTGGTCTCGTGAGTAAAGGGCACTAGGGAAAGTTGGCGGGCGACTTCCTCACGGACGAAGGCTCGGACTTGCTGAAGCAATGGTGAATTGTCGGACATGGAGTCGAAACTGGTATGCGACTCACCACCAGGCTGAGGCTGCCTAGTCAGAGTGCGTTGCTTTTTCAACTCGTCGTAGCTCTGACACAAGCTGACGACTTCGGAAACTGTGCTCGGATTCCTTGCCAAGAGCATTTGAAATGCGCCGTCGTCGATGCCCTTCAGGATGTTTTTGACCTTGTCAGATTCGGGCATGGTGTCATTCACACGTCGACAAAGGTCGACGACGTCCTCAATATAGCTGGTAAAGGTCTCGCCAGTCTGCTGAGAGCGGACGCGCAAGCGCTGTTCTGCCCTCTGCTTGCGGACAGCCGGCCGACCAAACACTTCAGCACACGACGTCTTGAAGACGCTCCATGTGGGGATGTTGTGTTTGTGGTTATTAAACCACAATTCGGCGACGCCAGTGAGATAGAATATCACGTGGCCCAGCTTGTCGGCTTCATCCCACTTATTGTTGGCGCTCACCAGTTCGTAGTGCTCGAGCCAGTCTTCGACGTCGGTCCCATCCGCACCGCTGAAGACCTTCGGCTCCCGTAGCGTAGGATGGCCAGGGCAGTTGAACTGGAGCGAAGGCGTCGATGTAGTGGCGTTGGCAGTCATGACAGGTGGTAGCGTGCGGCTTCGAAGCTCCAGGGTGTAGCAACGGGGATTAACAGCACCTTCCACCAAATGTGAGGAGGTTTATTAGCCGTTAAAGACAGCGACGAGACAGCGTGAAGAAGCGTCCAGCGATCGGCACAGCAACGGACCGAAGCACGAGCCCAGAGAGCCGGGCGTTGGCGATGCTGCTCGGTGCAGGCACATCTTGTTCTTCACAGTGAATACACTTTATAAGCGACCCCAAACCATCCACCGCCGTCGGCGGCGTCCGCAGTCTTCTCTCTATCTTTAAAAGAAAGAGGACTTGGCGGGCCACAGCGCGACGCTCTACCGAATAAGCCACGGACGCGACGCTGATATCGGTGTCAGTAACGCGCCTTATACCCCCTCCCCCTTCGCTCACTCCTCCGCTCTCCTCGCTCGCTGCAGCTGCGCGCGCACCCCTCTCTCTCGCGCGCCCGCCTTCTCTCTCAGTCTCCCGTCGAGAGTGGGTCGTGAGGGGGAGTAAAGTTAAAATCCGTTGGCATTCGCCAGTGAGTTAACGTAAACTCCCCCGTGTGATCAAATTGCGATTCCCAGGAACCATTACACGATAAAAACACCATAGTGTGATTAATAAATATAATAGTGTGAATTAATAAATACCCCTCATAGCATCCCCCGTGTATTCGCACTTAACCATGTTCACCCTCGGGGAAATGCTTGGGAGTTTTTGTAGAACCGCAGACCAAGCCCTCGTCAGACAAGGCACCTCGTGAGGAAGGCGTCTCGGATGCGAATGATGCATCTGACGCTCCTCGCGTGCCTGCTCTGTCGACCACAAGTTCAGATGTCATCGATGAAACTAAATCACAAAACGACGACGCCTGCATCAACGAGGACTCCAACAGCACCACGACTGAGGCACTGCTACAAATTGACGAAGACACCAGCCCCAGTGACATAAGCCAGGACAATGTAGACGCCTTTGTACCATCGTCGCTTAAGAACCCGGAAACCAAACGCCACCGGATATCTACTAGTGACTCAGAAGGCCCTATCAGAAACAGAAGTCCCCTGTGGACTTCAACGTGGTCCCGGAAGCCCCAAGCCTCCGGTGGATCACCTGGCCGTAAAAAATGGCTCAGTCGCTTGCGGGGCACCGGCTCCCGCACCTGCTAAAGGTACCCCTGCCTTTGCGTGATCTTATATTACATTTTAATTTTCCCCGTGGCTCCTACACTAAAAGTTATTAGTTTTAACGTTCAAGGTTTCCGCAATCCACAAAAACAGTCTGGGGTATTGGCTCTTGCGCGTTCAGTGCATTGTGATTTGCTGTTCGTGCAAGAAACAAAAATTTTAAAGCTTTCTGATGTATAGGGATGGTCGCTAGGGGGCCACGATGTGCGGACGTGCGTCGCATCGGCTCCGCAGATTTTCTATGGTTTTCGGCGATTTCTTTCCAGCCATTCAGTTCAGAGTATTCCCAAGTGACTGCGAAAGTACTGCGGTCTCTCCCGATACCATTTGTGCAGGTGAGCCCATGTTTCGGTCACTTTTCGAAGATTGCACGTACCGCCACGCTGGCACGACAGTCAAGCCAGTAGACAAGGCACGGTAGGCCTGAGAAGTCGTCGGAGCAAGCGGGTGCCCCGTCCGCTGCGCCGGCGCCCGAAATGGAATTCGTGCAAGTCAAAGGGGAGGAGATATCGCCGACGGAGTCTGGAAAAGAGCAGGGATGGTGCGAGATCAAACGAAACACCAAGAAGGCGGGTGGAGACGCCGACCCGGCGAAGAACCAGCAAGCAACGCCAGCGTCTACCGAGAAGGTGGCGTTTATACAGAAAGCGACGCAGTACGTGCGGAAGATCACCATGACGAGCCGAATGCCCAACCTGCCGACGGATGACTACAAGATCATCGTGCGACCCCGCGATGGCTTCAACGTATCCCACTACCAGAAGGACCGCGTCCACTGCTGCATACGCAACACTGCAGGGGTGGAGCGCGAGGTAGCCGAGAAGGACAGCGTCTGTCTCAATGAGCGACAAAACGTTATTGTGGTAAGCACGCCGTCAGAAGATCGCGCTAGACGATATGGAGGCATTTGCAAGCTGCGAATTGGCGACCACGAGTTCGAAGCGAGTGCCTACAGAGTGGCTCCAGAGAACACGTCCAAAGGCCTCATCAGGGGCATATCGCTAGACGAAAAGCCGGCGGACGTCGTGAGAAGTCTGGTTAACCACCACAACCCGAACGTCCTGCATGCCAAGCGCATGGGAAACACGACCAACGTGATAATCCTTTTCGGCGGCTACTACGTGCCTCGTTACGTGTACTACGGCGGGATGGTGATAAGGTGCACTCTTTACAAGAAACATATCGATATGTGCTACGAGTGTGGTCGTCTGGGACACAGGGCTGACGTGTGCCCCAACCCGAACGACAAGAAGGGCCGTGGGTGCGGATGCGGCAACCCGCACGACGATCATCGGTGTGAGCCCGTGTGCCAACTGTGTGGAAAGGGTCACCTCACCGGAGACCGCAAGTGCAAAGCTAAGTACAAGACACCCTACCTAGTCAAGCGCCGACAGTGGGATCGCAGAATGCGCGAGGAGGCTGAGGCCGTCTACAGCAGTAGCAGCACAGTCAACGACGGGGAGGAGGGCTACGGACGACGCCACGCACCGAGACGACGTAGCGGCAACAGTCGATCGGCCTCGAGGGTGTTGTGCCACAGACATGTTCCTCGTTCGGGAGCACGTCTCACAAGATCGAGCCCTGTTTCGACGAACTGTCTCCCCCCCTCCCAGCGCCGCCTTCCGTGCAGAGGAACCGTGCAGTTCCGGGGATAACGTCGCTTCCTCCGCCGAACCACTTTGCAGTTCCGGGTATGGCTACGTCTCCACCCTCCGATCCCGAGAACTGGTGTGAGAGAATGGACCAAAGACGCTATTTAAGGCCGAGCCGGCCCCATGTTAAGAGATTTTGCCCCAGCCGACGTTGTCGCGCTGGCCGGCTATGTACAAACGACAACCTGCTACAGTAAACGCTCCTTTTGTTGCTGTTTTCCAAACGGATTGCCTCCCTGTTTCACCTTCGGGCTAAGGCTTCATCGAAGTCCGCTCGATGGCTCGCCGCTCATCCCACCGCTGCCACCACTATTACGAATTTGCTCTGTCGCGATGGTAGCGGTGGCGAAGAGCGGCGAGCCGTCGAGCGCACTTCGATGAAGCCTTAGCCCGAAGGTGAAACAGGGAGGCAATCCGTTTGGAAAACAGCAACAAAAGGAGCGTTTACTGTAGCACGTTGTTGCCGAGCAAGATCGCGCATGTTTTGAATTGCTTACCCTTCGAGGAAGTAGGAGACTTCAGTCATGCTAGACATGCCTTGATAAGATATTATTTTCTTTCGAGTCCTGCTGACTGGGAAAGTCAGAGTGATCGAGACAGCGCTGAATCGCGTCGAAGGGCGCTAAAGGTAGACGCCCGCCGAAAAGAGCGAGAAGACGAGGCACGTCGTAAAGCGCTGGAGGACGACGTGCGCAGTAAAGCGATGGAGGCCCGTCGCGCAGCGCTTCAGGATGAGGAAAGTCGCGAGGCATCTGACGTTGAGGCCCGTCACAAGGTGCAAGACACCGAAGTGCGTCAGAGAGATCCGGGCACTGAGGAGCCTCACAAAGAGTTAGGGGCGGAGGCCCATCGGAAACCTCGGGACGCAGAGGCACATTATAAAGCGCCAGAGACGGAGCCGCTTCGCAGCGCACATGATCAAGATGCATCGCGTCAAAAAGAGCTTGACGGCGAGTCGCTTCGCAAGGCGCTAGAGGTTGACGCATGTCGACAAAATATTGAGCAGTATGCGCGAGATAAAGCGCTACAGAATGAATCGCATCAAAGAGAGCATGAGGCCAAGTTCGAAGGCCAGAGAATTAGGGCTATCCACGACAGCGATAGACCCTCACACATCAAAAGCTCTCTAGGCGTGTTGGTTGGCTTTGATGGCATCGGGAATCCCGTTCTGTCGCAAGCAGAGACAGCTAGCAACGGGCCCGAAGAAAGGCTAGCTACCCAGTCTAGAGTCTTGGCAGTGCCTGTCAAAGGCAGCGCACTTGAAATTAGGTGTGTCGAAACAGCCGGCATTCCTAGCCATTCCGTCAAAAGGAGGCATCTGCGTAAGCGTAACGTGGTAAAGACGACGCGCGCCACGTGCGCTAGAGCCGCTGTTAAGCGCCGTGACGTCTTCATTCGAGACGCCAGGTTCAAGGCTAGGCGCACGAAAGGGCACCCCATGAAATGTTCGAAGCGCAGATTGTCACGCACATCAAGATTTGGCGGACAGCGTGTTCAGAAAAACCGGCTTTCGGGAAAATTCGGACGCCGAGATCTTCGCCTGGCCTTACAAATTTTGAAGCCGCGTAGAGGAAACCACGAGAGGAAACATCGCGTACCTCCGAGTTGTAACAAAGGCTGTAGTTCGCCACCGTGGCGAGGGGGTTACTGGTCGAACGGGCGGCGTAAGCGATGCAATGCAGATGCCCCTTTCTTCGAGTTCAGCGGCTGCGGGTCAAAAGTCGCTGCTACTGAGTTCGGCGAACAGGTTGATGCGTCGTCCTTTTGTCCAGACCGCAATCTTCGAAAGCTGTGAAGTGCGCGACTCCCCAGAGTTCGCCTGAGAGAGTGCCGCCTTGCTAATACGAAGAGTGTATTTTTTGTATTTAAATTTTGAGAATAACCTTTTCTAATTTTGTCGCCCTCCTATGAGCTATGAGTGCATCTGAATTTTTGTAAGTTTTGCTTTCCTTTCAATTGTAGAAGCAGGCATTGATATGTTTGTTTGATTAATTTTGTTTTGTATAACGCACGCAAGTTTCATTCTTTCATTCTTATTTCATTCTTATTTTATAATTTTTATTCTTACTGTCTGACTTTTTAAGCGTGTTTTATCTTGTTTTGATCATATTGGCTGCGCGCATTGAAAAGAGAGCTTGTAGGAGGACGAACTTTGTTAAGTTGACAATATGACGCTTGCAGGCGACGCCAATGTGCGTGATTCAGGATTGCTCGGCGTACTAAATTGTAGTTTCGGGGCTAAATTGAGCAATCCTCAGAAGCTTCGATCGTCCAGACTCTGCCTAAATCACAATTGAGAATCGCTTGAAAACAAAAAAAAATTCTGTTTGGTTTAGCGGTGTCATGCACTGACACTTAGCTGAAGGTGTGTCCGCATTATGTATTCCTCCCGAGATTCGTTGCTCGTGATGCTATTTGTTAGCCCAGCGTAATCTCGAGGAAACATTTGGTTTCTGCTGGTCTGGCGACTTGATCAGCATTTGAAGGTTGCTTGCTTTGGCCAGAGTGGTTCGGCTTTGTGTTCGACTCCGTCGTTCCAGTGAACCTCTGCAGGCCTATGGAAGTCTCAACGGGCGGAGAGAACGGAACGGCTACCGATGGTCAACCAGCCTCCCTCCTTCCGAGCCGCGCTGACGGCTCAAAAACTCCGGATGCATTGTCTGGCGGCGGGGGTGCTGTTGTGCCACAGACATGTTCCTCGTTCGGGAGCACGTCTCACAAGATCGAGCCCTGTTTTGACGAACTGTCTCCCCCCCCCCTCCCAGCGCCGCCTTCCGTGCAGAAGAACCGTGCAGTTCCGTGGATAACGTCGCTTCCTCCGCCGAACCACTTTGCAGTTCCGGGTATGGCTACGTCTCCCCCCTCCGAGCCCGAGAACTGGTCTGAGAGAATGACCAAAGACGCTATTTAAGGCCGAGCCGGCCCAATGTTCAGAGATTTCGCCCCAGCCGACGTTGTCGCGCTGGCCGGCTATGTACAAACGACAACCTGCTACAGTAAACGCTCCTTTTGTTGCTGTTTTTCAAACGGATTGCCTCCCTGTTTCACCTTCGGGCTAAGGCTTCATCGAAGTCCGCTCGACGGCTCGCCGCTCTTCGCCACCGCTACCATCGCGACAGAGCAAATTCGTAACAAGGGAGACCCGCGCGCGGAGCCGCACTCGCTCCCGTACTCGTTCTCGAGCCCGCTCTCGCAGCGTCTCCCGACCCCGTTCAGCGAAGCCTCGCAGCACGTCGACGGCCCGAGCCAACCACACAGCTGCAGCCAAAGGCCGAGGAGAGGTTGACCCCCATAAAATGAGGTGGGTGGACGTCGCCTCCGGACGCGCGCCCAGCGCACCGCTAACGCGAACCGAGACTGCCATTGATAGAAACCCAGATGTAGACAGACGCGGCAGCTCTGCTTACAAACGCAACAGCGACCCAGAAAGTTTTATGCAGAAACGATTGGATCAATTCGAATCAATAATCCAAAAATTACAGCAGGAAAATGAAAAATTAAGAAACGAAATTGCCACGTTGAAGAGGGAGGCCCCGACAGTTCCCTTTCCTCCTCCTCCTCCAATTAAACCCGTCGCAGCCGGCGCGGCTGCTAGTACAGCCGAGAGTGTGGAGGAAGTCATGGAAGCTCAAGACGCGCACCCCGCACCTACTAAACGTAAGGCACTTGACCCGGAACAATTTGACGTCATATCGCAGAAACGCGAGGAGAAACTCCGCGAACGAGTCGATAGACTCGACGACAAGGTAGACGTGATGATGACCCAACACGCGAAGCAAACCGCGCAACTTAACAACGCAATTACTCAGCATTGCAATATCTCAGCTCACAAAAATGGTCGTGACGCTGCAAACGCACATAGACAATATCGAAATGCGACTTCCGGGCGCAGTGGGTCGCCCAGTACGAACGACTGGGAAACCGTACTTTAGGCCGTTACCCGACGAAGAGGCGCAGGATCAGCCGGACGGCAAATCATAACACGTACAGTCACCATGGCTCGACACGAAACCACACAAACACAACGCCCACAACAGCATAACACACGTAACACGTTCACTATCTGGCAGTGGAACTGCAGGGGGTACAGGAGGAAACGAGCGCTTCTCCAACAATTTTTACGTAGCCAGCAACGACCGGACGTAATACTATTGCAGGAAACCAATGACCCGGTCAAGCTGGCGGGGTACAAATCTATAGACGAAGCTGTGACCGCGGGAGCCCCACCGGTCGCTGCAACGCTAGTGCGACGCAACCTCACCGTGTCACAACGCGAACTTATGAACGTTAGGATACCGCATGTACTCATAGAGCTCATCCCTACGAAAGGGCGCGGCCCCGCCCTGTTTTTGCTTAACGTGTATAGAAGACCCAAAGCCAGACACCGCTTTAGCACGTTACTACGAGAGGCGCGCGAGGCAGCTGCCGACGGGTCCTTGCTCATCGCGGGCGACTTCAACGCGCCCCACGCGGCGTGGGGGTACGGCTACGAAACGCCAAAAGGTAAGCGCCTTTGGGACGATGCGCAGAATGAGGGCCTCGAGCTCATGGGGTATGGCTACGAAACGCTGAAAGGTAAGCGCCTTTGGGACGATGCGCAGAATGAGGGCCTCGAGCTCAGCTGATAAAACCAGTGAGTGAAAACAACGTCATTGTGCATGCTGGTCGCCTAGGCAACTCTCTCTGTGTGCGACTAACATTCAAGGGTGACTGTCTTCCCTCTTACGTAAAGGTTGGCCATTTCCGTCACCAGGTTCGCCCATTTATTCCGAAGCCTATGCAGTGTTTCAAGTGCCAGAAGATTGGCCACGCGAAGGGCGTTTGCAGAAATTTCGAAGTGTGCCCCCGATGCGCTGAACACCACTCAGAAGACGACTGTAATGCAACTACATTGAAATGCTCCAACTGCCAAGGAGCTCGCAGTGCTTCCTCCAAGGACTGTCCTCAGATTAAGAAAGAGATTTATATTCTGAGGCAAACGGTGCAAGACAACTGGACTCGCAGAGAAGCTGTGCAAAAAGTAAGGCGAAGGCGCCGTCATCGTCGAAGGTCCTCACGAAGGACAGTGCGAAATTTGACGAGAAAGTCAGAAACTCAAGTGAAATCGACAAGCGCGGCTCCTAGCACGGCAAACATCTGCGCTGAAAGAGAAGATGCTGGAAGATCTCTTTCTCCAAAGGAATGGCCACCCCTTCAGCCTAGACGATATGTTGAGCTTTAACAGAAGCCGCCTACACGACCTGTTGAGCCTCAACAGAAGCCGCCTCAAGAACAAGCCCAAAATGCTGCAACGGCCGGGAAGCCAGATCATCGCGTGATGGTGATGCTAAGATCATTAGTGGACACCATTCGCATGTTGTTAAGCGACATGAATACACCGTCAGCCAAAAGTGCCCTTCAAGTACTGGACGCGCATAGTCCAGTACTAGCAGCCCTAGAGTAGACCATGGCTAACCCACCACTGTCTTTCAGGAGTGAGGTTCGTAAAGCAGCAATACTGCAGTAGAATGCCAGGGGACTGAGATCGCGCATTGGTGACTTTCGTCGATTTGTGTACGTCAATATGTTTCCCGTAATCGTCATTTGTGAGCCGAACTTATCGAGTGCAATACGACTCTCAGGATACGAACCTTTTATTTCGTCTACTGTTACTGAAAGCAGCAAGGTTCTGGGGTAGATTCGCCGAGACCTCACTTACATCCTTCAACCTGTACCACCTCATGACGGAAACCAATACGTATGCTTAAGAGTGAAAAAGAGGAGGCTCAACATCACTGTGGTTGGCGCATACCTATCACCATCAAGCCGTTTTGATCAAAAAAGACTACGAGGCATCATAGCGTTAACTCCTGACCCGTGTGTTATCATTGGGGATTTTAACGCTCATCATACATTATGGGGAAGTAAGAATATCAACATCAAGGGAAGAAGCTTAGTGTCTTTTGGCTCCGATAACCAAATTTGGTTACTGAACGATGGCAGTCCTACATTTTTACGTGGCTCCACACACAGTAGCTGTCTCGACTTGGCTTTTAATTCGCGAAGCCTAGTGAAACATACTGAATGGTTCACGGATATAGAAACTCACGGGAGTGATCAAATTCCAACATACGTCAAGATCAGAGGATTGCCACCTCCTAAAGTGCGCGACATGGTTAAAAGAGTGGACTGGAAAAAATTTCACCTCCGTATGGAAGACCAATGCCAAGAACACATATCCGATTTACAAGAGGCCATCAAGAGCACTGTAAAAGAGACTGTGTGTACGATCCCATGCCCTGTAAGAATCACGGACATCGACGTAGAGCTGGAGCGGCTTCGAGCCTTGCGACGACAAGCTGAAAGAAGGTACCGGCGCACGAAGGACATAGAAGATTTACGGACTGCTAGACGTATGCAGAAGAAGATAAAACGTCGGTTGGACAAGCTAGAATTCCAATGCTGGATTACTTTCTGCGAGTCACTCGACCCTCGTAAGCCTTTATCGCTGATATGGAGGACGGTTAGAGGTTTGCGGTCATCGCCCATTCAGAAGTCACCATTCAAGGCCTTAGCCCTTCACCAAAATCGACCAGATGTGGACGTTGCTGAAGAGTTTTGTGCCGGATTATCAGGGCAAACTCCAGCAATCAGCAGCTGACCACTTTCGAGCACTTGTCCGCCACCACGTGACTCCTGTATGGACTTCCCGTTCACCATTCAGGAGCTCAAAGCAGCACTCGCTTCGTGCAAACGGACCTCCGCAACAGGACCTGACGGAATCTCCCACAGAGCCCTGTGTCATCTGGGTGAGCGCGCGAGAATAGCTCTACTTCAGATATATAATGATTGTTGGCTAGAGGGCACTGTCCCCTTAAGTTGGAAAACTAGTCGTCTAGTACCGTTACTAAAACCTGGCAAATCACCATTGGAACTCTCCTCCTATCGCCCGATCGCATTGGCTAGTTGCATGGGTAAAGTGATGGAGAGAATGATTCTCAGCCGACTCGAGTGGTACTTGGGGTATCATGAGATCTACCCAAATGCCATGACTAGCTTTTGACGTGGTCGATCATCGATCGATAGCGTCACCGACCTAATCACGTACGTTGAACACGAGAAAGGCCATAAGCATCTTTGCGCTTCTCTGTTTCTTGACGTCAAAGGAGCCTATGATAACGTTACACATGAAGCCGTCCTTACCGCACTAGAAGAGATTGGAGTGGGTGGCCGAATGTTTAAGTGGATACGCAGTTATCTCCAAATGCGATCCTATTTTGTGAGTACAGAGACCGGGAACACGTCTACACATTTCAGTTGTCGTGGCGTCCCTCAGGGTGGTGTACTGAGCCCCGTGCTATTCAATATAACACTAATCGCTCTCAATACGCACCTACCAAACAATATTTATCTATCAACATACGCTGATGACATCTGCATCTGGACATCTGCGTTAACTCGCCTGCAGTTACGAGCGAGAATACAGAGAGCTGCTACTGCAACTACTTTGTATCTACGCAATCGAGGCCTGGAAATTTCCTCCGGAAAGTGCGCTCTTCTGGCATTTACGCGCTAATCCATGTCGAATTACAGAGTGTCAATTAACGGTAAAAATATACCATATCGCCGATCTCACAAATTTCTGGGTGCCATCCATAGTCGAGAGAGACATATCATGGAGCCCTCATGTGTCGTATTTGAAAAAGCGATTGACAGGCATATGCCATCTTTTCAAGTTTCTCGCTGGAAAGACTTGGGAATGCTATGTTACGACTGTACAGGGTGCTTTTCCTTGGCTCTTTACGATACGGTCTGCCTGCATTATCAAACGCCAGCAAAACAAGTCGACGCATGATACAAAGCGTTCAGGCACAGGCGCTTTGAATATGTCTAGCTCTGCCTCAGGGTGCCTCAGCAATGGCGACTATAGCTATAGCCAAAGACCACCTCGTGCAGACCCATATTGAAATTGAAGCTTTGAGGACACACATAAGGCATGTGGGCCGGACTCCCCATCACCACCTAGCCTCTCTACCAGTGGATAGACCTCATACTTCCTTTCGTCGAACAATAACTACACATGGTGACTCCCTACCAACTGGTTTTACGCCCGCGGCTAGACCTTCAATTCCTCCATGGTGCCCCAAACAGCCAGTCATCAACCTGACAATACCAGGCATCCAGAAAAAACGAGATTTCTCAATACCAGCCCTCAAGCAGCTCGCCTTACTTCTGCTGTACGAGAAGTACCAAGACTGCACCCACGTCTACACCGACGGCTCCGTCCTGCCAAACAGCTCAACAGCGGCGGTCGTTATTCCAACGCACGCCACAACCATCAAATTCAGGACAGCTCATGCAACCACAACAACGGCAGCAGAGCTTGCAGCGCTTCGCGCTGCGCTGCGTTTCATCAACGACCAAAGCACGCAACGGTGGACGATTTTCTGCGACTGCAAGGTGGCACTGCAGTCACTTCTGTCAAATCTACGCCGTGGTCCACACGAGCAGTTGGTATTTGAAACAGCAGAAATGCTACACCATATAACAGAGAAAGGGCACCACGTTATATTTCAGTGGTTGCAAAGCCACTGGGGAAATATCGGTAACGAACGAGCTGATCAAGCTGCCCGTTCAGCCCATACAGAAGACAACGACCAGTCAATACCTCTTTCAAGGGCGGACGCTGCTAGGAGGCTCCGCATTCTTGCTCGCCAGCGCTCCATGGCTCTTTGGAATGAGCCTCTCTTTACGCATGCAAGATTACGATCCCTTGATCCAACGTTAAGCATGCAGCTTCCAACAAAAATTCGACGAGGCGACGCTACTGCTCTGTGCAGACTATAGTTGGGAGTCGCGTTTACCCGTGCGTACGCGTTCCGCATAGGTATGGCCGACACCGCCGACTGTGCACACTGCGGAGATGAAGAAACAATTCGACATATACTGTGTGACTGCCCGAAATACAACCTGGAAAGACAACACCTTTCTAATAAACTAAACAGGTTAGATGACCAGCCGCTGTCAGAAGAAAGGATACTGCGCCATCGTCATGACTCATCGTCACAGAAAAGGCCGTGCAAGCGCTACTGGGCTTCTTACGAACTACTGGCCTGTCAGAACGCCTCTGAGTGGAATGAATTTGTGTGTGCGTGTGTGTCGGTGTTTTTCTCTTATTTATTTTTTAACTCTCCCTTTTTCTTTCAACCCCCTATTCCCCAACCCCATTGTAGGGTAGCATACCGGATACTAGCATCTGGTTAACCTCCCTGCCTTCCTTTTTTCTCGTTTCTCTCTCTCTCGAGCTCATCACAGACCCTTCCGCGCCCACGCGCAGGGGCAACAGCGTATGTGCAGACACCTCACCCGACGTCACATTTACCAAGAACGTTGCTAGCGCGCGATGGCGCAATACACAGGAGGACCTGGGTAGCGATCACTCAGTGATCGAGATCCAAGCCGACGCTGAACCTCACCACCGCGTTCATCGGGAAGGTACCAAGGGCAAGAACCACCGGCTGGTGGATTGGGACGCGTTTCGCAAAGTACGGAAAGAATAGAATCGTGGCAGTGCGGCTATTGAGGATATAGATAGCAGGACTGCGACGCTCAAAGGGGGATTTAGAAACGGCGACGCGGGAGGTTCCGCCAGAAGCACAGCTCGAAGTGGTAGACAGCAAACTGCTACACATGTGGGAAGCCAAGCGCAGCCTGCAAGACAGGTGGAAGCGTCAACGCCACAATCGAACGCTGCGCAGACGCATAGCACGGCTAAGCAGGGACGTGGAAGAGCACACGTTACAGGTATGCAAAACGCAATGGGAAGAGATCTGCAATGGGATGGAGAACCAGCTGGGACGGGCCAAGACGTGGCATCTCCTCCGGCACCTCTTGGATCCGGAGGAGACGAAAACATCGGACGCACATAAGCTTAACAAGCTGCTGCACGACTACAAAGGCACCCACGCGGACTTTCTAGATGACGTGCGAAGCCGTTAGTTTACGTCACGTAGCCCCCTCGCGCACTCGGCATATGCCTGGGAGGGTGAGGGTAACGTGGAGCTAGACGAGGACTTCAGCGTTGCAGAGGTGAGGGCGGTGCTGCACAGGCTCAACACAAAGTCGGCGCCAGGCCCGGACGGGATAACCAACAAAGCGCTACGTAACTTGGACGATGAGTCGATAGAACAACTGACGGCTTACATGAACGAGTGCTGGAATGCGGGCGCTATACTGAACTCGTGGAAAACGGCGCGCATAATTATGATCCCCAAACCGGGCAAACGAGTACAGATTAACAACCTTCGACCGATATCCCTGACGTCCTGCGTTGGTAAGGTCATGGAACATGTGGTTCTCGCTCGCCTTACCAACTACCTCGAGGACCGAAACACGCTCCCACACACGATGCTGGAGTTCCGTCGTAACCTTTCCACGCAGAACGTTATGCTTCAACTCAAGCACGATATCATAGACAATTCCACACGATCCACCAAAGCGATACTCGGGCTCGACCTCAAAAAGGCGTTCGACAACGTTAGCCTTGCTGCGATACTTGAAAGTATACGAGCGTTGGGACTGGGCGAGAGAACGTACCACTATACGTACGGGATTTTCTTACGGGCCGCCGGGCCCGATTAGCGATCGGCGGACTAGAATCGCAAGACATATAGTACATGGGTTGTACGGGCACGCCGCAGGGCTCCGTAATCTCGCCCATGCTCTTTAACCTCGTGCTTGTCGGATTACCACGAAAACTCGCTGAGATAGAAGGCCTCCACCATAGCTTGTACGCCAATGATATCACCCTCTGGGTTGCCGAGGGAAATGACGGCCACGTAGAGCAAACGCTGCAGGAAGCCGTCGACGTGGTGCAGGACTACCTTCGCGACACTGGCCTCGAATGTTCCGCCGCTAAATCGGAGCTGCTGCTCTATAGACCCTCGCGCAGGGGTCGTAAACCCAAGAACGCCGATTCCGCATTCGAGTGCGCATATAGAGAAATTAATGTACGCACATTAGACGGTGCTGTCATCCCACAAGTTAACACCATTAGGGTACTGGGCTTGCGCCTGTCCGCCAACGGCCACAATGGCGAAACCGTTCGCAGACTAGAGGGCACGGTCAATGAAACAATCCGGTTGCTGAAACGAATAACAAATCGGCATAGCGGAATGAAGGAAAGCAATCCCATTCGCCTGGTACATGCTTTCGTTATGAACCATATAACGTACGTCGCCTCCTACCTCAAGTGGCAGGCGACCGAACGCACCAAACTAGGTTGTCTCATTCGCAAGGCGTACAAACGCGCAATCGGATTACCGGCCAATACCAGCACGGAAAAATTTTTCGAGCTGGGGTTGGACAATACTCTAGATGAGATAATCAAAACACGCAACATCGCCCAGTACGAACGTCTGGCGAAGACCAGAACTGGTCGACACATCCTCGAGACACTGGGTATCAACTACCATACGCAGCGCGGCGAAAAGGTCGGGATACCCAGACGTATTCGCGAGCGCATCGTCGTTCTGCCGTTGCCTTAGAACATGCACCCGACACATCACATCGGTCGGCGCAACAGGCGCGCCCAAGACCTTGAAAAGAAATTCGGCAATAGCAAAGACACAGTTTACGTGGATGTGGCCCGTTACGACTGCCACCACGGCTTCGCGGTCGCGATCACGGATCATGTAGGAACTTGTGTCACGAGTGCGACGATAGGCAAGGAAGAGACGGAAGCGGCCGAAGAAGCTGCCATAGCCCTCGCGATTGCCACCACGGACGCCGAGGTGATAATAGGCGACTCGCAGGCGGTGATACGCAACTACGCCAGCGGCCTGATCTCCCGCGAAGCGGCCCGCATTCTCCAAATTCACGAACGCAACATCTGCCGCAAAAACGAGTTTCCTAGTATGGACCCCCGCCCACACGGACCCTCCGCTTGCGGGCAACGCGACTGCCCACGCCGCGGCTCGAGGACTTACACGCCGAGCTGCGACGCCTGCCGACAGTCCCGATGTCTCGCACACTTCGACAGCGAAGCGGGAATGGACGTGGGGGGATCGCATGACCACTTTCAGAGACATCACGCAACACTACAGACTGAACAGATACAAATATCCACCATCCCACGCCAAACTAAACAAGAAACAGCAGGTTGCCTGGAGACAATACAGACACACACGTACCCGAATCCGGTGATTCTTCGCCTCTGCTACCCAGGCATTTATACGTCGGACGCGTGTAAGGCGTGCGGAGCCAGAGCGACGCTGCAGCACAAGCTGTGGAAGTGTACCGGTAACGCGCAGCAGTCCCCTACGAACCCGGTAGACATGGCGGTCTTGAACCGCGAGGCGCGATGGGAGGCGGCTCTGCTCAGCCATGACCTTGCCGATCAACTGTGGGCCGTCCGGCATGCCCAGGATGCTGCCCGGGTCCAAGGACTCGAGGCTGTCACCTAGGCCGGGGTGCTTGTGGCCCCACCCCGCTCAATGACGCCGGACATATTCAATAAAGTTTTTACTCACTCACTTCTGATGTATACTCGCTTTCAAGCGCGCATTTAATATTGATTGTTTCTTTTTGTACGCCAACACGCGTTCGACTGGCGTTGGAGTCATTATTTTTAACCGAAGTCTTTTGCGTGATCATCATGTTTTCTTCGATACCTCTCGTATCGTCTCGTAGTCCCTTCTTGTAGGACCCGACTCCGCCCTACCGGGGCACCAAACCAGTCGCCACTCCACGCGGCATATCTTATCTTCTCAGTCCGAGTGTATCCTCTTCGGCGGCCGCCCCCGCGGCCTACACCAGTAGAAAACCCTCTCCCAAACAAAGCCGAGCAAGTAACAATGTACAAACTCAAGCCTCAGGGAGAGTTATGGGCGAGCCGTCCGAAGACACTTTAATTATGGGCGAACAATGGTCCCGATGCTTCCGGTACTTGGTGAGCCGATGTCCAGACCAAGTTTCAACGTTTCCATGCAGCTCAGTGTCTCCCGCGAAATTCTCCGTAGCCGCCGCTTCTTCGTCATTCACTCCTGGGGGGGCATCCGCGCAGAACGCAGTAATGAGTCCTGGAGCCACGGAGGCTGACAGAAGTCAGACCGGACCCGGCACAGGCGCTGCGGCAAAGGTCGCATTCTCCGAACCAACAAAAGGTGCTCTGCTGCTCCCCCATGCCACAAATCTGAAGGGTGCGCGCGGATTATCTCCACCGAACACTGTCACACGGTCTGCAGACGACAAGGCACCGCCTGGTCCTCGTGTTTGCGCGGGGGAGCCCTCGAGAATAGTAGAAATAATCCTTCCGGTACTCCACTTCGGAATGCCCATTCGTTACACCGAAGGTTTTCTTTTCCTTTTTTTATGCGTGGGTTTGAGAAACGAGCGTACACATTTGAAAGGAGCGGGGTTCAGACCATGTTTGCGGGGACGTCACACGTATGGACTTGCTAGCGTGCACGCCCCAGTGGCATCCGTGAACTCTAATGCGTTCTTCCAATCTCTTGATGTGTTCCTTTCAAATTCACTTCACAACATGTAGTACTTACTCTTAGGTGACTTCAATTGTGTCTTCGACTGACACGCAGACATTTGAGGTCCGGGTCACGGTCGGTCAAACTAGAACGCTAGAGAACTCGAACGTCTAGTGCAGTAATTGACAGTGAGTGACATTGATGCAAGGGCACACGGTAGCAATTAAGCCTGTACTTGGCATCGAGCAGTGTAGTGGAGAAGAATTGATCGCGTGTATGCATCCCCCGGTCTTAATACCCACGTTCACGACACCAGGGTAATGTCATTGCCAACGAAACCAGTGTACATTAGCGACCCCTGTCCGGTTATGCTTTCTCTCCGCCTGCCAGCGGGGACGTCAACGATTAATAGACAATGGCGTCTCGATTGCCGCGTCCTCCAGGACTTTCAGTCTACAGAAAAATTTTCCCGAGCGTTACGCGCATCGCTCATTAGCGTGGATATAGCTGATCGGGATCGCCTCAAAGAACAGTGTCACCATAATTACCGTGCGTTGGGCAGGAGACTTCGCGTCTGTATGTCCAAAGATGCGTCATGGTTAATCCAAAAAATACGCATTGCCCACCGTAATCCCAGCCCTTCCCCCGTTATGCTGGCATGGCAAGAGAAGCTCGTCGAACGATACCAACGTACTATGCGTGCTTCTTCGCTCTCAGCTACAGCTTGGCGTGGTAGACGTGCTCCGTGTGTGCACCCGGAGGTGCTAAAGTATGCACGCAGAGCTCTTCTTCGTCCACAAGGCTCACCTGCCCAGTCGCTAAACTCTACAGCGCCAGCTGCTGCGGGTACGCGCGACTTTCAGGCATTCACTCAACACTTTCCGCCAAAGGCTCAATCTGTTAATACTGTCAGTTACCCAGGATACGTTTCTTCGCATCCACTGCTAACAGACTTACTACATGATTCCGACACGTCACATAACGTTTCGCTATCACTGCCATCCGATGACAAAATAAAGGGCCCATTAGACGCAATGAAAAAGGGTTCGGCCCCAGGGCCTGGCGGACTCCCTGCAGAGTTTTATGTGCAGTTCTGGCCTATTATTGGTCCAGTTATGTCAAGCGTCATTCGCAAGTGTTTCCGCGATATTACCCATCCAACCTCTTTCCACAGAGGGCGTATAACACTAGTTCCCAAGAAAGACCAATGTCCACGCGACCAGAATATTGGCGCCCTATTACCCTGCTTAGTGCAGACTACAAGCTCTTGGCCAACGTCTTGGTGCGCCGAATCAGTCCATCTCTAGCAACATTAATAGCTCCCCACCAGGTATGTTCTGTTCCGGGCCGAGAAATGCACACCCATAGGTGGTTCATGCGGGGCATCATTCAATACACCACAAGTCGATGTGCGTAAGGACCTTTGGTTTCCTTAGATCAGGAGAAAGCTTTTGATTTTATAGAACATGGCTACTTAATCAATGTGTTACATGCATTTGGTTTCTCGGATATGTTCATTGACTGCATTCACGCAATGTGCACCAATTCAGGAAGTACTCTTTACAAAGATTCCCGTGAGAGTCACCCATTTAAAGTCACGCGTGGGGTCCGCCAAGGGTGTCCCCTTTCCCCAGTGCTCTTCATTCTTGCATTAGAACTCTTCTTAAGAGCTGTTGAACGTCACCCGCATACTCGAGGCATACCCCTACTTGATAACACTCAAGTAATGGTCACTGCATATGCAGATCACACTACTCTATATGTACACAATGAACAGTCGCTGCAGCATGCTCTTGATACTTTCCATGATTTCGGAATTATCTCCGGTGCAAGATTACATTTTTCTAAGAGCCAGTATTTTTTTATTGGCAACTCAGCAGTCGTATCAGCATCACGTCGCCTTTACAGTGGTCTCCTAACATTGCAATACTGGGAGCTACTGGGAGTTACTGGGGGTTAATACCGAGAACACAGTTACGAAGTATATACGGACAGTGTTGTGATTGGGGATCAAATGATTTTCCATCGTATCTTATACGTCCTTCCCGGCCATATGATTACGAACGGCTGGGCTGCTGAAACGAAGATCGCGGGTTTGATGCCCGCCCCGGCGTTCACATTTCGGTGAAAGCGAAATGCTAGAAGCCCGTCTACTGTGCTAGGTGGTCACGATTTCCGGAGACCTCCGCTACGGAATGTCTCCTCGTCATATTGCTGTCTTGACAGTGTAAAACACCAGAGATATGCTATCGTGAACAATGATCTTCTACGGAGAATGCGGTACTCATTCGGCCATGATAAAGTTTTGATTGTTAACCGACTGTTTATTTAGCTGTAAAGTGAGTAGAAGGATAAAACAGACATTTGAGGGTGGTTGATGATTGAAAAAAAAAAAAGGTGAAATCGGACCGGACGTGTAGAGCGTGGCTTGCACTGTAGGCCAGGCATAAATAAAAGTTTCCGAAAATGCTGCTCCAGTCATCTGAACTGTTGAAGACGCTGATTGCGATTGGGGCACTTTGTTCTCCGAGTGTTCATGTTTGCCAAGCTGTATAGTCACCTGCCGAAAGATGTTCACCTTTGATTCCGTAAATGAGCACCCTGATACAAAAATCAGTATGTGGTCACACAATGATATCGTATGCTGTGATTTAGGTATTTTTGATTTGTTTTTATTTTTTGAGTGCCGTGGAATTCAACTTGTCCCCACTGATTTAAATGTACTTTGAATTTGTAAACCCCCTTACAACAATGCCCCCAGAGGGCGCTGTAGGTATAAGTATAAATAAATAAGTATAAATAAATACCCTATTGTTCGCTTTCGGTGTTCACCTGCCACGTTTGCTGGAAACTACACTTCATCTGTTCTTGCGTTCTCGTTTACAGAAAGAATGATATTTCGAATTCTCTTTTAAACGCCAGATCACTAATTAGTCGCATGTACGGGCTACAATTGAAGATCAAAATTGGGTGAAGTCAATTCTGTGGCGTATGATAGATTACTGAAGTGAGAGAGATATAGATAAAAAGGAACTAACTAACTAACTAACTAACTAACTAACTAACTAACTAACTAACTAACTAACTAACTAACTAACTACTAACTAACTAACTAACTAACTAACTAACTAACTAACTAGCTAGCTACTAACTAACTAACTAACTAACTAACTAACTAATTATATAACTAACTAGCTATATAGATCGCTTATCAAGTCATCATGTGAACTGGGTAAATAAATATGTGTTTAGCTCAACAAACACCCTTTCTGCAGTGTCTTCAGGCTAAGCGTAGTAATAATTGAATAAGGAAATAAACATCAGTGAACAAACTAAATAAAATAAATGAGAGAGAATAAGACGACGCGGTACCGAGTATCAGTGCCCAGCTGTGCATTCACTCGAATTTCCGGACATTCCGGAAACGGTGAGCTCATTCACAGCTTTATTACAGTGGCTTATTGTGTCAACACAGAGGTGTCACAGCGTCGGGTTTAGTAGGTGCATGGTTGGGTGCATTTAATCTAACAGTGAGATGCGAGCGACGTTGCCAATGAGTGGCGAAACTGAACTATATGGTCTCTTTTAGGAAAGAAAAAAATCATGCGTCTGTTACTATAATCAAGGTTCGACACGCTTTCGGGAACAAATGTCGTGTGTTTTATTCACCTAAATGCTGACGATTAAAAAAAAAACTTGAAGCCGGAAAAAACGAGGAAGACTGAAATTCTGAGATTTATTGGCAAAGACTTCAGGCTTTCGTAATGCCGACATTGGCGGAAAGCAACGAAAAGATAAAAAAATACACGTGCGAACAAGCCTAATCTCCGGGCATTGTGTTCGGCACCTAATGAATTATACAAGGTTAGATTGACGCTTACTATTTAGGCAGAATGCTGTGCTCGCCACCGCGTGGAGGATATTGTGGGCTTAGTGATGGCGCTGCAGCTTGGCTAGTTTTAGTTTTGCTGCCAACCCAAAGCTATAATTGCATGAATGTTACTTAACTTGTCCAGAAATTTCTACGGTGGTGTCACTTGCGCAGAGAGTTGGCGTGCTGTATATAGTCGTTGCATCACGTATCCTCCGTGTACTGATTTGATTTGATATGTGGGGTTTAACGTCCCAAAACCACCATATGTATATGAGAGACGCCGTAGTGGTGGGCTCCGGAACTCTCTCTCTCTCTCTCTCTCTCTCTCTCTCTCTCTCTCTCTCTCTCTCTCTCTATATATATATATATATATATATATATATATATATATATATATATATATATATATATATATATATATATATATATATATATATATATATATATATATATATATATATATATATATATATAAATATATATATATATAAATATATATATATATATATATATATATATATATATATATATATATATATATATATATATATATATATATATATATATATATATATATATATATATATATATATATATATATACATTTATTAGAGTGCCTTTCTGGTCTTTTTGCGAGGTACTGTTGTATTCGACAGACTATGTTACTCCTGCTCATAACCGTTTGTTTCTGCTTATTGTTTTCGTGCGCCTGCTGTCCAGTTTTCTTTCCATCTATTTTTATCCTCCCTATAGTGTGGGGTAGCAAACCTGACAGTGCTGTTCTGCTTCACCTCTGTGATTTTACATCGTTTGTCTCTCTTTTCCTCTCCCCTCTCTACTTTCAGGCAGCCTGTGTCCACCCCGTCGTTGGAGACCTGACGTCATGGGAAGATCGGTATTCGCCGAAGAGGGCAACAAATGTCCGCGTGACGAGAGGTGAGGCACGTAAAATGTCGACATCAATATTGTGTGCGCAAAAGCGATTGATGAAAATGAGCTATGATATATTGTTACGAACGTGTTTTCTTATTTTCAGCAGAAGGGGTACGTTGAGTGTGGCTATTATATGACGCCGTTTTAGAACAGGTGCTGATGCTGAGCACATTCTAGTTTCTGACGGGGTGATGGAAGCAGCTCGTCAGCTAAAAGCGCTCTATTCGCTCACATGCCTATACAATTGCTATTCGTGGGAGCTTCATAGCGCCATTCCAGCATAGAAACGGCAGGAAGGGGAAGATGGAAGGTTGCAATAAAAAGTCGGTATACTGGAGTTGTGTCGAGCCGACCTTTGGACAAGCGGACTTGTCTTCCTCCAGGCTCGAACAGAAATGATTCCTTTAGCGCTAGCGTGTCTGCGCTTCGTACCCTCTCCTCCATCCTAATAAAAAAGGGTAGAAGGCAACTTTGGATAGTGGTTCTCGGAGAAAAGCGAGAAGGCATCTAATTTCTGCAGCCCTTTAGTGGCTGTGAAAGAGTGGGGAGGTGGTGCTGTGTCGAATTGTATGAGTGAAGAGGGAACACGTGTCCCGTGAATAAAAAGAAAATAAGGAAGGGGCAGGGACATATGGATGTATACATGTGTCACTGAATCACGGTTGTCAGGAATTAACAATGGTAGATTTGAAATTCCTAGACGAATGTCTTAATCCACGCTGGCTTTCTTTGTGTATGTATGTCACAGGTCTTGTTAATTAGGGAGGCGATCGCCGGGCTTATTCCGAGGGTCGAAATATTGGCCCCCCGAACTGCACCACGAAAGCGTGGACAATTTAGAAGTGGTCCTATTTGGTGCGCCAATGGACGTCGGCTGTGGCCCAAAGGACAAGTCAGAGTCGGGAGTTGATAAAAAACAAACAAAATTATATTCTCAATTCTGGCAGATCAAATTGATACACAAATATGCACACTCGACAATAGTTGAATACGATATGTCACCAATCAAACAACGTACTACACAATGCAATCAGCCACACTCGAAACAACGGACACAAACAACAATACGCACTACAATTCAATCGCATGCATCAAACAGCCAAGACACTTAAAGACTAAAGAGTTCGAAAAGTTATTCAGTCCAAAGTCCTTGGAAGAAAAGTCTGAATAATACTCTTCCGAGAATGACTCACTCAAAGTCTAGCGCTGTTGTTGTTCCGCTGCCCTTGAAGTTTCTCTTCCAGGAAACCTCGCGTCTTCATTTTAGCCGCTCTCCAAGCACCAAACTTCGCCGTTAACACGTCGGCTTCCCACGCGTTGCGATTGCAGGACGCGTCTTCGCTCTCTGGCGGTAGTCTCCCACTCTTCTGCTTGTAGCACGAGTCTTCACTCCTCAGGTGGAAATCCTCTTCATTACCTGTTTTGTCGCTAAGGACAAAACCTTCGCCGACGACACGGCGGAAACACCCTACGCACTCTGGTGCATACTTTGTTCATCTCCTTTGTCACCGAGGACAAAAGGCTTCACCTGTCACACGTCGGAAAGACCCTACGCCCCTACGCGCACTGGTGTGAAATTCCTTCTTCTCCTGATCTTCCTCCTCCGCTGCTCGCTTAAATACCTTTCGCGCCAGATTCCAGAAAATTCTCATCTTTTCGTCGGCATGATGCACAGTCAGGGCTGGGTGAAGTGCGAGACGTTTCGAGGGCTGTCCGTGACTCATGACGCAACTCTGCATCACCACGCCCCTTTCTTTCGAGAACCTTCTAGGGCTTGCTCGTCCGCCGATGTGAGGAGGATGGTCGGCGAGACTACGCTTCCGAGGGGTGAGAGACGGCGCGCCCGGGGAGCCTTTGAATGTTTGTTTTCTTCTTTATCGTTGACCCTGAGGCGTCTCTGTAGCGCTTGGTCGCGAGAATTCGGCGGCGCGCCTTTTTTTTTTTGAGCGCTCGTTTGTGGCACTGCCCCCCACTTTAAGAATATTATCTCATACTATTCAAAACCACACAAACGAGTGTGGACAGTCACCACACACGTAAAGACTGTAACATAGTCCGTCGCTCATGGCGCATCCCATTCACAATAGAACACTCAATACAATAGCCTCCCTGTCCTTCCTCATTTATTCCTCCTCCTCCTCCAATACAATAGCATATTGCAATTCAATCTCACAACACATGAAATATAACCACAGGTACATGAGTACAACACTTCATCCCATATTCCAAACAATACAGATGTACAAAGGTTTGTCTTTACCACAATTGTACAATCCTTACATCACATCACCGCAACAAACACTTCGACTCGCTCGACATACACTTGTGACACAGGGTAACAACATTAACACACCTTATGGCACTCAGCACTGCCAAACACATTCCGATTCGACTTCAGCACCTATCCTATGTACTTTGAGCGGCGCTTGCGCCCTTTCTTGCGGTGCTCGCCCGATTTCTTCTTGTTTTTGCTTGTGCTGTTCCGGCAAGCCCTCTCCAACGACGGTATCGGAGGCGGCGTCTCAGCCATCGTTGTCACTTCCGACATTGTTAACGGGTCATAACCTTCAACTGATCTTGTCTGGTTATTCACCAGCTTCTTAATGTCACGACATTGGGCCTGGTTGGCCGACTCCGTCACCCTTACACTGTTGGTCGGTTGAGGTCATGCAGACGCAAGTCCAGCAGCCCAGCACGCTCTCGCGTTCAACACGATCATCTCCTGGTTCACTGTCTCTTGCACCCGGGCTTCACCTTGTGCTCGAGTGAAATCCTTCACGGGATGCTCCTCCACTGTATCTCGCGGTCGCTGGGTTGGCGAGGGCTCTATCTTCGGGTCTTCCCCCAAACGTTCGGGATCGCTCGGCCCTCGAGCCCCGTCGATGTTTCCGATGATGAGGTCGTACAGGGGGGTCGTCATACATAGGGCAGTAACCGTCTCACTGAAATAAGGGGTTTCAACCTCAATCTCTGCTTCGGGAAGCATCCGAACCGTAATGTCAATTAGGCAAACCGGTTTTGTTTTGCCAGTTAACTCACTTTCCCGCACCAAATTTCTTCGCACGATAACAGTGGAGCTACCGGTATCTCTTAACACCGTAACCTTCTTGCCCGCAACTTTTCAGGCAGCGTTGGCATTCCCTTCGTAACACCAGTTGGCCGTTCTGTCATTACAGCACCCACAATAAGCAGTTTCTCCCCATTTTCAACTCTACGAATCCATCGGTGACGTTGTCATCATCGGCTTTTGGTGCCACTTGCTCACAGGATACCTGGTGAGTTTGGCTCGCTCCGTTACGACATGCGTCTGCCTTGTGCCCAGTCTGACCACATTTGAAACATTTTACAACCGTCGGGCTCGTAAAGTTAGTTCGACAGCTGTTAGCGCGATGACCCACTCGGTTACACAGAAAACATCGCGGAACACTCTCCGGTGCACGCTTCTTTTGTTCGGGTGCCGATTTCTTCGAATCTTCGGGACACTCCTTCTCGACCTTGGCCAAATTTGTTCCACCTTGCGCTTCCAAGAATTGGTCGGCCAATTCAAACATGTCTTCAAGTGACTCAGCCTTTTTCTCTTTCAAATAAAGTGACAGGCTTGGGTGGCAACTGGCAAGAAATTGCTCTCTAATTAGGAGCTCTCTAAGCTCATCATACTCCTGTGCTGTCCCTGAAAGTTCGATCCGTCTGTCAAAATAATGGCTAAGTCGGGCGGCGTACTGCGTAGCCGTCTCACCATCAGCTGGTTTTCCTGTCCGAAATCTGTCCCGGAAACCTTCCACAGTAAATCTAAATCGCTTCAGTAAAGCAGCTTTCACCTTTGTATAGTTGGCTGCATCAGTCGGCGTCAGCCTACCGTACACACTGAGCGCTTCGCCACTCAAGCAGGTACTCAAAGCAGTTGCCCATTGATGTTTCGGCCAATTCTGGCTCCTTGCAATCGTCGCAAATCTGTGAAGGTACGCGTCGAGGTCGTCCTTCCTTTCATCAAACGCTACGAGTAGCTTGCCTGGGCTCAAGCGGAAGCCATGGTTTTCCCGTTCGCTGCTTTCAGCTCTAGCTTGGACGGGAGTTTCACTTCGCTGTTGCAAACGGAGCCGCTCGAGTTCCATCTCGTGCTGCCACTGCCATTCCCTTTCAGCCATCTCCGCTTCTCTTTCTTCTTTCACCTTCTCAGCTGCCAGGCTTTCTTTCTCCAACTCAGCTGCTTTTTCCGCTTTGGCTCTTTCGACCGCCAACCTTTCTTTTTACAGCTCAGCTGCCTTTTCTTTATTGGCCTTCTCTTTTTCTTCTTTTTTCTTCTGGGTGACCCACTTCCGTAATTCGGCGCCAGAAAGACCCATCTTCTCACCAAGAGCTACTAACTTTTCAAGATCCATGGTGTCTCGCAAATAAAACCTTGCCGCATGCAAAAAGTATCTGCCTATATCAGTCTATCGAAACACTCTCGGCCCACTCGTTAACGTGAACACTGAGCAACACACAAAAATTGTTTCGATAGCACTATCAACGACTCAAGGCTCTTTCTCACTACTTTGGACACACTTGTGCACCAAAAAGTCCTGTCGTGGACGCCAGAATAATTGTCACAGGTCCCGTTAATTAGGGAGGCGATCGCCGGTCTAATTCCAAGGGTCGAAAAATCGGCCCCCCGAACTGCACCACGAAAGCGTGGACAATTTAGAGGTGGTCCTATTTGGCACGCCAGCGGATGCCGGTTGTGGCCCAAAGGACAATTCAGAGCCGAGAGTTGATAAACAAAACAAAATTATATTCTCAATTCTGGCAGATCAAATCGATACACAAATATGCACACTCGACAATAGTTGAATACGATATGTCACCAATCAAACAACGTACTACACTATACAATCAGCCACACTCGAAACAACGGACACAAACAACAATACGCACTACAATGCAATCGCATGCATCGAACAGCCAAGACACTTAAAGACTAAAGAGTTCGAAAACTTATTCAGTCCAAAGTCCTTGGAACAAAAGTCCGAATGATACTCTGCCGAGAATCACTCACTCAAAGTTCGGCACTGTTGTTCCGCTGCCCTCGAAGTTTCTCTTGCAGGAGTCCTCGCGTCATCAATTGGCCGTTCTACAAGCACCAAACTTCGCCGGTAACACGTCGGCTTCCCACGCGTTGCGATTGCAGGACGCGTCTTCGCTCTCTGGCGGTAGTCTCCCACTCTTCTGCTTGTAGCACGAGTCTTCACTCCTCAGGTGGAAATCCTCTTCATTACCTGTTTTGTCGCTAAGGACAAAACCTTCGCCGACGACACGGCGGAAACACCCTACGCACTCTGGCGCATACTTTCTTCTTCTCCTTTGTCACTGAGGACAAAAGGCTTCGCCTGTCACACGGCGGAAAGACCCTACGCACAATGGCGTGAAATTCCTTCTTCTCCTGATCTCCCTTCTCCGCTGCTCGCTTAAATACCTTTCGCGCTAGATTCCAGACAATTCTCATCGCTTCGTCGGCGCGATGCAGTCAAGGGCTGAGGAAAGCGCGAGATGTTTCGAGGGCAGTCTGCGACTCGTGACGCAACTCTGCATAACCATGCCTCTTTCCCTCGAGAACCTTCCAGGGCATGCTCGGCCGCCGATGTGAGGAGGATGGTCGGCTAGACTGCGCTTCCGAGGGATGAGAGACGGCGTGACCGGGGAGCCTTTGAATGTTTGTTTTCTTCTTTATCGTTGACCTTGAGACGTATCTCTAGCGCTTGGTCGCGAGAATTCGGCGGCGCGCCCTTTTTTTTTGAGCGCTTGTTTTGGACGATGTACCCTACCGAATGGATCCAAGAGCCTCTTTAAAAACATTTATACCTACTGGTTGGAATGTATTGAACTTGTGAGTAAGGTACGACTCCGCACATTTCCTGTCTCTTGCGTTCCGGAAGTCTGACTGAAGAACGTTTAGATTGAGATCGTAGAAGTTGCGTCCGGCTACATTAAAATGTTGTCCCACTGCATTCAGTAATTTCTTAGCGGTGTCCGTGTTGTGACCGTTTAATTTTAACATTAACAAGCTGTCTTGTTTAGCCAATGTACTGTTTATGCAACATGAACATTCGATCACATAGATAGATGACTTTTACAATAGTGCAGGTAAAACTAAATTTTATATGATGGACATAATCTCTTCCGGTGGCTTTAACTGTGATATCATGTTGAAGGTCTTTGCAATTCTTGCATCTTGGGCAAGAACAATGTTTTATTTGGGCAGTGGAATGTGA
The DNA here is from genome assembly GCF_013339725.1 of Rhipicephalus microplus. NCBI lineage: Eukaryota > Metazoa > Arthropoda > Arachnida > Ixodida > Ixodidae > Rhipicephalus > Rhipicephalus microplus. Next base: position 279,549,148 of record NC_051165.1, read on the forward strand.
GTTCACTTTTGCGTGCACTAACATGTCCTTAATATTCCTATTGCAGAAATTCACGCCCTTTGGTACTTTAGGAAACGCTCTTCTAAGGTGCTCGTTGCTTGCCAATGTTGGATAATACTTACGGAGGATATTCTTTGTGTTTGGGAATCCATTTGAGTATTTTATTTGGTTATAAATGCTGGCTGCTGGTTGGGTTGTGCGGTGGGGGAGCTTCTTTAGCTAGTGTTTTCCTGTCTAGTTTACATGCTTCGTTGTAGACCTGGTTTAAAGATTTTAAATGCGAAGCCTTTCTTAGTGAACTTCGGCGACTTCCAGCGTATCTATCTATCTATCTATCTATCTATCTATCTATTTATCTATCTATCCGCTTACGTTTGAGTGCTCTCGTGGTCACCTCCTTAGCTTGGCGTGAACCAAAATTAGCATGGGAGGAACAGATATTGACGAATATGAAACACTGGTCAAGAGATGAATATTGTCGCAATCCCGTCGTGTACGTCGTCAAACACTTCCCGTCAGACAGTGGCACATACCCAAGCGCGCGGCTTTGTGCCACTGGTATGCGGGTATGTGCCACAGATTATTGCACCCAGGAACCACGAGAAGACAAATGGGCAATTTGAACGCATCAGCGTTAAGCAATACCCGACATCGGTAGCATCGACTCAACGAAGGCACAGAATAAATGTCAGTGTTAAGAAAAAACCTGACGTAGGCAGCGTTGACCTTCTGACGAATGCTAATAATAAATTTCAGGGTTTCAGCAGGAATCGAACCCAAGAATTCTGCGTGGCAGTCAAGCATTCTACCACAGAGCTATGCCAGATCTTGGAACTACTTTTCAAATAGAGGCTAATCTTTTGAAACGTCAATAGTGGTTGCAGTGCTGCCGACCCAATTTTATAAAAATTAGATATGTCCTTTGATACAGCCATCATGACGGGTTAACGTCAGTTATGGCAACTCGCAATGCACTGAAGTTGATTTATGTAGCAGTGTCCAGGGGTGTTGAAGATTGGGCGAGTTGGTTCGTCGTACTTGAACTTGTATAGCGCATTACGGGGAAGAAGAAACGGCCGAGCATACCGACACAAGAGGACAGAGCGCTAACTTCCAACTGAGCTTTATTGTCAAATTTCATCAAATAAGTAGACCGGCGCAAGCATACAAAACCACCCTAACGCAACGACAAGATAACACACAACATCACACCATCACATATCACACATTCATAGGCGGTTACTCTGATTAAGGAAGGCCACTTCATGTTCAGATAAACCCAAAGAAGGGGCGCTAATACACGTGCTGCCAGCTCTTGCTATACAATGCGCTTCTATAATTTCCCGAGTTAATTGCGACGGGTGCTTTTTTATCACTTCACACTGGTCAAACATGGGGGTACATCCACAATTGCGACAGTGAATCCCAATGTGGCCCTGGATTGCTTTGTGAGCATTATAATGGTGGTCTTTTAGCCTTTCATTAAGGCATCGCCCCGTTTGGCCGAAATACCACATACCACATGAGAAAGGAATCGCGTAAACAACCCCCACTACACATGGCACAAACTGAGTTTTGTGCTTAGTTGCGCAACCAGTGGTGTGTGATTTGAGAGGGTTGACAGCTTTGCAAAGCCGCTGTAACTTATCCGGCGCTGAAAACACCACTTTGACGCTGCATTTCTCCCCTATCTTTTTAGCCGGTGGGAAATGTCATGCACGTAGGGTAAAACTACGGGTCTTTTTCGGTCGTAAGATTCCGGCTGGGCCTCGGAGTTGCATCCTTTCTTTATCTGTTTTAATAGCTTTTCAGCTATAGACGCCAGTAGGATAGCTGGGTACCCAGCACTCAAAAGCCTATCAACTTGAGCAGCAAAGCTGCGATGCATGACATGATGACACGATTTCCTAAGAGGATTGATGAGAGAAAGATTTGTGATGCTGCGCTTAACTAACTTGGAATGGGAAGAGTCATAGGGTAAAAGGGGTTTTCCATTTCTAGGTTCAAATAGCCAGCACACATGGTCAGGTGAAAGAATTAAATTCAAATCTAAAAAGCGTAAGCTCTTGTAAACTGGCAACTCATGAGTCAATAAAAGCGGTTTAAAACATTCCTTAAAAGTCATTACAATGCCGTCGGTTAGGTGCTGGCAAGCAGCGTCGCTGCAGTCAATGAAAATTAAAAAGTCGTCTACGTAACGACATATTTTGGTGACAAAGTTTTGGTCCAGCATGCTCATCAGCAGAATAGTGGTGTCTGCATCGGGTCATGCCTCGCCTCAATCCTCAGTGACATATACCTTGCTTATCATGACCGCTTGCTGATGAGCATGCTGGACCAAAACTTTGTCACCAAAATATGTCGTTACGTAGACGACTTTTTAATTTTCACTGACTGCAGCGACGCTGCTTGCCAGCACCTAACCGACGGCATTGTAATGACTTTTAAGGAATGTTTTAAACCGCTTTTATTGACTCATGAGTTGCCAGTTGACAACAGCTTACGCTTTTTAGATTTGAATTTAATTCTTTCACCTGACCATGTGTGCTGGCTATTTGAACCTAGAAATGGAAAACCCCTTTTACCCTATGACTCTTCCCATTCCAAGTTAGTTAAGCGCAGCATCACAAATCTTTCTCTCATCAATCCTCTTAGGAAATCGTGTCATCATGTCATGCATCGCAGCTTTGCTGCTCAAGTTAATAGGCTTTTGAGTGCTGGGTACCCAGCTATCCTACTGGCGTCTATAGCTGAAAAGCTATTGAAACAGATAAAGAAAGGATGCAACTCCGAGGCCCAGCCGGAATCTAACGACCGAAAAAGACCCGTAGTTTTACCCTACGTGCATGACATTTCCCACCGGCTAAAAAGATAGGGGAGAAATGCAGCGTCAAAGTGGTGTTTTCAGCGCCGGATAAGTTACAGCGGCTTTGCAAAGCTGTCAACCCTCTCAAATCACACACCACTGGTTGCGCAACTAAGCACAAAACTCAGTTTGTGCCATGTGTAGTGGGGGTTGTTTACGCGATTCCTTTCTCATGTGGTATGTGGTATTTCGGCCAAACGGGGCGATGCCTTAATGAAAGGCTAAAAGAGCACCATTATAATGCTCACAAAGCAATCCAGGGCCACATTGGGATTCACTGTCGCAATCGTGGATGTACCCCCATGTTTGACCAGTGTGAAGTGATAAAAAAGCACCCGTCGCAATTAACTCGGGAAATTATAGAAGCGCATTGTATAGCAAGAGCTGGCAGCACGTGTATTAGCGCCCCTTCTTTGGGTTTATCTGAACATGAAGTGGCCTTCCTTAATCAGAGTAACCGCCTATGAATGTGTGATATGTGATGGTGTGATGTTGTGTGTTATCTTGTCGTTGCGTTATGGTGGTTTTGTATGCTTGCGCCGGTCTACTTATTTGATGAAATTTGACAATAAAGCTCAGTTGGAAGTTAGCGCTCTGTCCTCTTGTGTCGGTCTGCTCGGCCGTTTCTTCTTCCCCGTAATGCGCTATACAAGTTCAAGTGTCCAGGGCCAGCATCCTCTCGAGAATCAGTCTTTTATATCAGCTTCTGGTGTTGCTAATACGCATGTTGCAGTTGACATCGTTGCGCAAGTGCAAATAACTGGTTATATAGACATGTGCAACTCTTCAACATATGTCTGTGCGGGAAACATTTTATATTTAGCGTCATTTCATGGCGTGTTGCTTAATAGAAAAATTGAAACATGGTCGCCTTTCCTCCACACGCTTCGCATAACGTCGATTCCCTAGTACGTGGGTTCTGCCGATTTTTTTGTGTGAGTACTTTCGTTCAACTAATGTTTGAATGCAAAGCATTTCTTAGCGAACTTGGGCGACTTTGAGCATATCTATCTATCTATCTATCTATCTATCTATCTATCTATCTATCTATCTATCTATCTATCTATCTATCTATCTATCTATCTATCTATCTATCTATCTATCTATCTATCTATCTATCTATCTATCTATCTATCTATCTATCTATCTATCTATCTATCTATCTATCTATCTATCTATCTATCTATCTATCTATCTATCTATCTATCTATCTATCTATCTATCTATCTATCTATCTATCTATCTATCTATCTATCTATCTATCTATCTATCTATCTATCTATCTATCTATCTATCTATCTATCTATCTATCTATCTATCTATCTATCTATCTATCTATCTATCTATCTATCTATCTATCTATCTATCTATCTATCTATCTATCTATCTATCTATCTATCTATCTATCTATCTATCTATCTATCTAGCTGCCTACGACTTTTAGCTCTCCTGGCCGTATAGATATTGGTATCGACTCCAAACTTCGTAGAATATAACATGACTGTATGGCGAACATAACTGACTAGCCATAACAATGACTAGTCATGACATGACAAAATCATGACATGTGTGTCATAGATAACGTGATTTACATTTCATGGTCCTGTACCTCTTGCGGTGGTTTTGTTCACATGGCATGTTGCAAAACTGGTATTGTATGACGTGATTGCATGGCGAACACAAGCGACAGACCGTAACATGAAAATCATGACATGCGTGTCATGTAACATGACTACATGCGACCTTCATGATGCGCTCGCCGCCGTTTCGCTAGCGTCACATATACCAAATTTGGTATTACAGTACGTGGATGGATGATGAACGTGTGTGACTGGTGTAAACATGATAATCATGAGATGCGTGTCATGTAAGAACATGACTACATGCCATGCTCATGATGCGCTGGCGGCCGTTTCGCTAGCTTCACTTATGTCAAATTTAGTATTACGGGACGTGAATCAATGAGGGAGGTATTGATACAAGTCATCATTATATCAACAAAGGCACCATAAAGGCGATGAAGATGACGATTGAATAAAAGCTTGTGGGAGGTTGTTGCCACTCCGCCATCTTGGTTCAAGGACACTATGAACTCCGTCTACAATTGGTAAATATATTCCTGCCCTCTGCCTACGCTCACCCCGTGACATTTTGGTGATTGTGCCGGGAAACAATACGGAGCTACGAAGTGGCCGACGCTTGGTTTCTTCCACGATGGCACAAGAGGGTCCGGCTCCAGCTCCCGCAGCGGCCACCGCAACGACGAGAGTTGTTCTGCCCCAGCTGAAAGACCCTGGCACGTTCTGCGGAACCGAGAACGTCGACATTGAAGAATGGTTGCCGCTGTACGAGCAAACAAGCAGGACTTATCGCTGGGACGAAACGCTCATGCTGGCGAACATCCTATTTTACCTGAAGGGGACACTTAAAGTGCAGTTTGAGAACCATGAAGCGGAAATTGGCAGCTGGGATGCGTGCGAAGAAAAGATGCTTGAACTGTTCGGCAAATCAACTGGCAGGAAGGCAGCGGCCAAGAAGGAGCTGGCATCTCGCGCCTAAACGTCATCGGAGTCTTACCTGTCTTACATACAGGACCTTCTCGCCCTTTGTCGCAAAGTAGACGACGGCATGGAGGAGTCCGAGAAGGTAGCTCACATATTAAAAGGCATTGCCGATGACGCGTGCAATTTGCTAATTTGCAAAGACTGTGACACAGTAGACGCCATTATCCGAGAGTGCCAGCGTTTTGAGGCCGCCAAAAGCCGACGCATTTCCCATCAGTTCGCTCGACTACCCAACACCGCAGCAACATGGTCGTGCGAAGACATGCCTGTAGCACAGGCACCGCTGACTGCAGAGCACGTCACGAAGATCATCCGTCGAGAACTTGAAGATATGTCTCCCGCTTCAACTTTCTCTCGTGCCTGTGAGTCCAGCTCCCAAATGGTGCCTTTAGTGCATGCCATCGTTCGCCAAGAGCTTTCGAACATTGGCCTGGAATCTGTGTGCACCGCCGGCCCCTCCCGACCGACTGACCGTCATCCGCCAGTTTCCTACGCCCAAGGCCAGAGGGTCCCAGCGCGCTGTCGCAATACCGCTGAGTGGAGGACTGCTGATGACCGACCCATTTGCTTTAACTGCCATCGTGTTGGTCACGTGGCCCGCTATTGCAATAGCAGGTGGTATTGGCGTCAGGCTTCCTATGGCTACAACCGTCGTGCAGAGGTAGATGATGGCCACTTCGGAACTCGCCACGAGTCACCTCGGCCAGCCGGTGGTGACAGTTCGTCGACGGTGCATTGTCAGTCACCATCTCCTCCCGGCCACCAGTCCCGCTCAGCGTTGTCTCGTCGCCCATCGTCGCGCTCACCCCGATTTCGCCGTTCTTCACCGACTGCACATCTGGCTCAGCAGTATGATACAGCAGTATGATACTGGAGCAGTCGATGCAGCAGTATGATACTGGTGCAAACATGATAAACATGAGATGCGTGTCATGTGAGAACATGACTACATGCCACAGTCAAGGCGCCAATACATTTCGACGTGACGCGGCGCGCGTGCTCGCCGGTGTTCATTTCGTCGCGTCACGCTGGCGTTGCCACGCCAGGCGCCGATCCTGCCTTGTACTCGTAGGCGCGCGCGGCGCTGCGTTGCTTTGACACATGCGTGGTTTAGCGCGCCCGGCGTCCCTCCGTCACGAAAAGAGGGAGATGCAGTGTTTGGGTAGCGCATCGGCGCAAAGTGCAACATGTCACATTTCGCACCGGTTGCTGTCGGACCGCGCTGACGGACGCTGGTCGCGCCTGGCGTCAGACATTAGAGTGCTCGCGTTTTGCTAACGTCGCGTCGCTGTGCCCAGCGTGCGCGCGCGTCAACGCTACACTGGAGTATATTGGGCTCTTCATGATGCGCTCGCGGCCGTTTTGCTCGCTCCACATATGCCAAATTTTGTGTTAAGTCAATGGATGACGAATTATATGACTGCTGCAAACATGATAATCCTGACACGCTTGTCATGTATGAACATGACAACATACCACTCTCATAGAGTGCTGGTGGCCGGTCCGCTAGCTCTACATGTGCTAAATTTGGTATCACGTGACGTGAATAGATGACGATGGTAAACGACACAAACATGATAATCATGACACAGAGGTCATGTATGACATCATTTACTTCCACCTCACACCGCTGGGCTGATTTTAAAATGACATATGAACATTCCTCATTCGTGCTTCGCATATCATCGATTCCCACTAAACATGGGATCTTCCAGTTATTTTTTTGGGTTACTAAAGTGGTGAACGTATTCACCGTCGTCGCCACAGATCCTTCTTATACGCCTCGCTTGTCCGATGAAAACGAGCGAATGTGCGACTTGATGCGGAACTGAAAATAGCACTATGCATGTGGTGATTTTCTGGAATTTTCTTTTAGAGCACAGCTCATAGGTGCCAGTTCCTGCGTTGAGCGTCCTGAGCGTGTGGGTTGATGGCGTAACCAACAGACATGAAATAAAATAAAACAAAGAAAAAAAACTGCCAGACCTGCTCTAAACGCACAGCGTGCACAATCACAGCGAATGCTGGAAGAGCAGCCTTTGAGAGCCTTTTCTAAACACGTACTCTTTGGGTAACTGCTACAGGCACACTTGCAAGGTGCCCACCATAGATCTGCAAAACTTGTGCTGCTCATCCCGACTCACTCATGAAATACGTTTTGCCCTTGGGACTCGCTCGCACTCACACTAAAGATTTTTTTCTGAGGCGGACTCATTCAGACTCGCACTCACGAAAAGTTTTCTTCAGCTGGACTCGCCCGGACTCAACTCGCCAAAACATTACTCACCTGGACTCAATTAGACTCAGACTCACGGCTTGATCTGAATCTGAGTGAATCCGGGAGTGTCGACTCATGAGTTCGTCAGCCTAGATTTAGTTCTTCGACCGTGGCATCAGTACTCTTACACACCTATATCTCACGTAATGGGGCTCTTTTTGGTGCCATTTGGCAAATTATCTTCGAAAATGAGTTATGAGTGCTTTCAAACCAGCAAGATTATTTTTCTCAAAAGAGATTACAGCATAAAATATGATAATCAAGAAAGTTCCTGAAAGAGATGGTAGAGAAAGTCAAGTCTTCCCCCCCTTCATGACTCGCGCCTCTAATTAATAAATATTGAAGCGGTGTATAAACGACACTGCTTTGAAATGCCCGTGAGTAGACGTGAGTACAAACGCGAATACAGGTAAAACCTGTAGTAAAACTGAAGATCACTAGATAGGAGACTGCCCCGCACGCCATGAATCAAAAGTTTTGTGTAGCAGGGAGGTATTCATTATGCCATCCTTCGTCATTCTTCGGAGCAGCCTGGTACATTCTACGCAGTTGCAAAACATTTCGTGCAAATTTTTTATGCTGTACTCGACGACGATGAAGAATCATCTGTGAACTTTTTGTGGTTGCTTCGTTTCTCTTCAAGAATGCTTTAAAACTTTCTTTCCCGACGCGACAAAAATCAGAATTTGGGCGTAGTGGATACCTTGTGGAAAGCCACAACTTCGAACACAGTTGGACTTACCCCAACAAGAAGTGACGCTGTGAATTCGCATTAATAGGTATCGTTTGGTGAATTTTCCCCCGCCTATAGCCCATCAGAAATACACCATGGTGATCTTACTACAAGCTCACTGACTATATAAAGAGCACAAAAGAGAGCCACTAAATAATTCGTAGATTTCACATCGTGTTAATAATGTTCACGAATAGAATTTTCTAGCCCTCGCTTGACTTCGAGAAAACTGAAAATTCAAAAAAAAAGACTCCTGCTTAAAAATTACCACATTATTTCAGGTTCTCCAAAAATGGTTTCCTACTTTAAGGAGGTGGCATAAACAGTTTTATTTGCGGAACAAATATCTCACCTCTGTACACGGGTGTGGACAGGATGTTGTCTTTTTCGGGGGGAAGGGGGGCAAACACTTGTAGCATCGCAGCTGGGAAAAGGCGAGAGCGCTGGTGTAGCTTGGGAGAGTAGGCTAAAGTTCGTGGGGCTTGACGGGGTCAAGTGCTCTTTTGCCCCCTCCTGCCGACGCCCATGCATCTGTATTCTTGAGCTGACTCTCCCAGAAAACAAAATATTCGGTCACTTGCCTACACTGTTCATAACGCGAGCCACTACGGGGATGTTGTTGAGGTTTTCTTCGATGAACCGGTCCGAATGACAAATTCTGACTGTTCAGACAAAATTTCAATGCGGTGTTAGCTTGGACGGCGGTACGCTCACGACTACCACTGTTTTCATGTGTCATGACTTCGTAGTGTCGTCAGACACCCTTCTCTTTTGTTCTTTTACACCCAGTTTCCCTTTTCCAAGTACAAGGAAGCCAACCGGCCATTTTCTTTCGTCAGCCTCTCGTTCTTTTCTCTTTCTTTCTGTATATTACTGCTACAGCAATTATATGGACACTTTCGGCTGGATTTTGTCATTAGTGTCGATGTTATGCACCGTATATGTATACGTATATATATATATATATGAAAATGCTAGAGATAAAAAAAATCCCGGAAAAAAGACTCTGGTGCGCGGAATCGAATGTGGGAACTCCTCGTCGTGAATGCGAGGCGTTAACCACTGAACCACCGAGAGGTTTTTTTATCTTTATTGTGAACCACCGAGAGGTACCTCCTTCAACGTTCAAACGGCAAGCTGTTGTTACCAAACACTTACCGCTGTTGGCGGGCATCCCGGGGAGAAACTATCGTGTTTTCAGCACTATCAGCAAGATGGCGCATTGGGAACGTGGCATCTCTCATCTCTCACGCGTACTTTGGCCCGCGTAGAGAAATAAGGGGGGGTGTGCTAGATCGCGCGCCCTTATCTTGCAGGGAGGGGGGGGGGAATATTACGTCTTGGCTAGCCTTTGGGTTTCATCGGAACGATTCTGTTGTAGTTACCGGGCGCACAAAGGTCACTGGAATCATTGCACAGCCTCCATTTGCGAAAAGGGCGCGCTTTTCAGACACAGCGAAGTAACAACTGAGACGCTTATTCGCGTTCATCTGTACCTGTGAGAACGTTTCGTGCGTCATTTGTGCGTGAGAAACGCGGGGAACGTTTCGATCTGCTTGCCATGCTGCGTGTGACATTAAAATTTATTGCTATCGCATTCATTGCTTCGCCTTTTCACCAAAGCTGTGACATTTTATCTCTCATTTTAAGGGTCGTATTTTCTTCCTTCTTTTTTTCTTTTTTAAAGAAAATAAATGGCTTTTACCATTTCTCATGTTTTTTTGTGTGTGGTTGGTAGTTCGAACAACAAAATGAACACTCAGTCAAAGTATTTTTTTTTTTTCAACCAGGAAGTCTTTTTTATGGTAAATTCATATAGATTTACCGATAGCGTAGCGCTGAAAATGAATAGATGGTAAATTTTTTCTCATAGCCTTTCCTCCACCTCACGGGCTTCCGCCGAATCGCTTTGTCATTACCTCAATGTCAGTGATTTATTTTCGACACTCATGTATGCCAGATAAAAGTATTGCTGTAGAAAAAGGTATTTTTAGTTTGTAAACGCTAGTAGCAATAGTGAGCCAACGGCCATCAAGTTAGAGCGTGTAGTAGCTGGTTATGTGAAGTGAGCGTACCTAAAAATATATTTGCAGCTTTGATCCGAGCAGTTCTGAGGTTGATGGCCACACTCCCGATTCTCGGGAGTAAATGTAAAAATAATACAGGTGCTGTGACCGACGGTATAGAATATACAAAGTCAAGCTGGCGTGAACAGAGCGCTAAAGTATCTTTTGGGAAGGACCGAAATCTGGCTTCAGTTACCACTTGCCCGGTGATTTCCGCAAGGAAGAAAGAACCTGCTTCTTGTATTGTGCCAAATATAGCTCTCCAAATGAAATGCGCACTGGAAATAAAGCGCCACGTCGTTTAAAAAAAAAGAAATAAAAAAAGAGAGAAAGAAAGAAGCAAAAAGAGAGAGAAAATTACACTATACTGAGGGGAACAGCGAAAAAAAAACGGTACAGAAAAAGATTGAACACACGACACAAGCGCTGACGAACAACTGTGTGTAAGTTTATTACACCTTTAAATACACAGCTGGAAACAAGAACAAAAAAAAGCAGCATATCCACGAGGTGAATGATGGAGAGTGAGTGAAGCATCCAAACGTTCATTCGTTCTTGCTTCTGTCTGTGTGACCATCCGTGCATCCATTCGCCCGTCCGTGCGTGCGTCTGTTCGTGCGTCCGCACGCCCATACATGCGTCCATCCCTGCGTTCGTCCATGCATCCACCCTTTAGTTAACGCGAACGCTGCGATCGCCATTATCAGCCATTGGCAAGTACATTGAGCATTATGTGACAAAAAGGGGTTGCTACGTTGTACTCGCTGGGTGTAACCTCCTCAGTTTTAGAGAAGTTTAGCGAGCGTTCAGCCGCAGTGCCATGAATACAATGAACTAGTATATATGAATGAACTCGAGGTGGTTAAAGGTGGGAAGTAGATACGAAACGCAAGCCGTAAGAAAGTAAAAGCCTAATTCTCCTGTCTCTCATTTCCCATTAGCAGCCATTGGCATGTACATTGAGCACCACCTGACAGGAAAAAGTTGCTACGTTATACTCGCTGAGTGTACCCTTCTTGGTTTTAGAAAGGTTTAGCGAGCGTTGGGCCGCAGTGACATGAATACAGTGAACTAGTATATACCATGAACTCGAGGTGGGTAAAGGTGGGAAGTAGACCCGAAGCGCAAGCCGTAAGAAAGTGTACGTGTGCCACCTCTCATTTAGTCCTTGGAATGTCCGCTGGATGGCGGTGCTTCAATATGGGAAATATATGATGAAAAGATGCGAGATGGTGGTACTTGGAGTGTTGAATAGATCGACGAACGGACACACAGACAGATGCATGGATGGACGCATGAACGGACGCAGGGGCGGATGCATGGACCAACGCAGGGATGGACGCACGAACAGACGCACGCACGGACGGGCGGATGGACGCATGGATGGTCACACAGACGGACGGATGGACGGACGGAAGCAAGAACGAATGGACGTACGAATGCTTCGCCCCACTCTCCATGATTCAATCCATGAATATGCTGCCAATTTTTTTCTTTTAGTGATACGTTTCTGTCTTTTGCATCTTTTCTTAGAGCTTTTTTTTTTTGCTTCCCCAGGATGCGGCAGGTGTAACATGGCGGGTTCTTAGATTCAAATCAAATCAAATCAAATTTTATTTCAACATTTGTACAATGTTGAGGACCATGAACAAAAGCCTTTCTGGCATATCCTCCTCTCTAGCAATGTTATAAATTCTCCTAGAATAACCTAAGACTGGAAGGCAAAATAAACTTACATTTACACTTTATGTCACTCAATTACATTATGTAAGACAACGCTAAGTTAACGTATACAGTTCCTCCACCCGGAGATTCAAGGCATTCGTCATGATTCACGTCGTGGTTATGCATGGATGTTGTGTTATTTATTCCCCGCCGCGGTGGTCTAGTGGCTAAGGTACTCGGCTGCTGACCCGCAGGTCGCGGGTTCGATTCCCGGCTGCAGCGGCTGCATTTCCAATGGAGGCGGAAATGTTGTAGGCCCGTGTGCTCAGATTTGGGTGCACGTTTAAGAACCCCAGGTGGTCGAAACTTCCGGAGCCCTCCACTACGGCGTCTCTCATAATCAAATAGTGGTTTTGGGACGTTAAACCCCACAAATCAATCAATGTGTTATTTATTCATGAATGAAAGGCTAACGCTAGTTCATGTAAGTGCCACTGATTGAAAATGTTCCGTAGAAGTGCTTAAGACTGAATCAGATCAGAGCAATATAAAAGAAACACAAACGTTTTATGCTTCGTGGGTGATAATAAAGCGAATGTAACTTATTTCAGGGATTCAAAGACTGCCTAAAAACTATGCGTGGTTGATCGAGAACCTTCGTTAAATAATGTCGCTTTCGACATCGTCTCTGAGTTTTGCCGAAAACATAAAGACATAGATTAAATCATTTCGTGAATAGGACTGCAAAGATCATACACCAAAATTGTCTTGCTGAGAATTAATTTGCTTACATTTAATTTGCGATTTGTGTTTTGCACAGATAGTGACATGGCAGTGCTCTACATTGGATCAGTGCCATTGAATGTTAGTGAACTATTATTCATATGCAAGTTGCCCGATACCAGATGATGTGGGAGCCCGTCTGAAAGCGTGGTCATGTTGTATTAAAGGGAGAGATGACTACCTCATGAGTTTACTTACCTCGCCACACATATGCGAGGATGTGAGAGCGTTGAATACCATTGCAAGACAAGTGAACGGGCATCTTTTTATATATATATACACAAAAATCTCTGAAAGCCTAGAGATGCCGCAAGCACAGCGTTAACACGACGCACAGTGTGCTCTGGGCAAGCACTCACTGAAGCTGTGCGGCGGGGCCTGCGTTGTGCTCTAATGAATACCCCGCATGCTTAGTCCAAGCGTTAGACGAGACTCCGTTGGGAAAAAAAAAAGAAGCCACTTGAAACCTGCAGTGTTGGCGAACCACTCCGAAGGTGCGTGGTTGGGTGATTGAATATTGATTGAGGGTGCAGAATGGCTCGGTGCTCCGTCGGTAAAACTCTTTTCGCGAGTTCTCACGGCATAATGTGTGAACGTTGCCCACTGTATTGCGCTTATAAGCAGCCGAGAACGTATCGATTGGCTGAACAGGGTGGCCAAATTACTGTGTCTCTCCCGCTTCTGTTGTTCCTTCGGTATTTTCTTCATTTTCGTGCGAACACCCGACACCGCAGGCTGGTCGATTGCAAACGCTGTCAGCTCTATAGCGACACACGTTCTTGGGTTTAGAGTGGCCTGTGCGGAGAGCGAAAGTAAGATTATAGGGTTTGGAGTGATGGGTTTTGCTGCTTGAGTGTTTAGTGGTAGTATAAGTACTTCCTATGCCATTGGGCAACTTTCAAAAAAAAGATCCACTTTTGACATCGTGTTTGAAGTTTTTGTATACGTGGAGTCATAGGATGTGTGAGCCGTATACTAACAGGGTTTAACATATTGTAGAAAATGTACTAGCGTACAGTGATACACCGACCCCGTTTTGAGAGCATGCACGCATATCAATTCTTGCACCTGGCTAATCTCCCTATCATTCCGTTCCTCCTCTTCTGCTTCTCTTTGCACCTGTCATATTCCCACCGGCAATGTGCATCGTCGTAAATAAAGAGTTTCCTAAAATTAACTAGAGGGGACTCTATCGCTGCCATCGTTGAGCGACCTTGGGAATTATAGGTACGAATTGAAATTGCCTGGTGTTGTTGCTTGATGGCGGCAAACGCAATTGTCTCTTTGTTTATTGCTGTGTTTTGCTTTTGTTTTGAAGAAAAGAAGAAATTCTATTGAACTTTTGATCTGATTTGAAATGGTGATCCCAAAGGATGAAGGTGGGGAAGCGCAACTGCCGAATATTTGTCGATCGTTGTTTCTTGACAAACTCGCTTCAAGCCGCACGAAGCCACATGAAACTGAAATTACGGAGATTAGGCAAATCCATGTACCACCTATCATTCCCATGCTCGCTGAATCGCCATGCGTTGCAGCTCCCATAGACACTAGCGCCAGAGTTCTCTCTAATGTATATTTCGGAAACTGTGATGCGAAGGGGAAGTGGGCGTTGTCGGAATTGAGAGTCTGGCTTATGGACGCTAGGCACGTGCTCGAGAATTCTTTTTTTTTTCAAGTGAATTAAACAAAAAGAAACGAAAAATTAGCCCCGTATCTGCATGTTTCACTGCAAATGTCGTGGAAAGACAATACTCTTGCGTGTGGATAGAGTGAACAAAAACGTTTAGTTGATGTTCTGCGCGCTAAAATCAATGAGTGGTATTATGGAAGCGCTGCGTTATATAGTCCCGATTCGGGCCGCGAAGGCGAACGAGCGCATCAAGACACGTTAGAAACGAGCGCCATCTGGCAGTTATTTTTGAAAACGAAGACAGGCGTGCGCCCGCGGAGAAAGGTGCGCGCCTCTATCGGAGGCGATAAGGTGTAGAACGCAAAGCGACGGGCAGGTACTACCACCGTGTCTTCTTAGCGGAGCGTTGGAAACGCTTGCCTTTTTGAGCATCGCGTTGACTGTCAGCGCAGCGTGATTAACGCTATGGTCATTAGAATTACTTGTGTAAGCCTTCTCTAGTGTAAAGTTACACATACAGAACATCTAGGTGTTATTATGGTGCATCAGATATGCGCAATAGCTGATTTTTAATGGACAATCACACAAGTATGAACGCTGAAACTTGAGCAATATTGGTGGGCGCTGTGGATGAGGTTGGCCGTCTGAGGTATCGTTTGGTGCCGTTGGAAGTATTGTTACTACAGACAAACAGACAAATGTACAGACAGACGGACAAAAATTTTGGCGTAGAAGGTCCCCAAGAAAGACTATCTTCTTTAAAACAGAAGAAACAAGAGCATGTTGCGAATTCTGATAGGAGCCCGAGGCAGTCCCGGCTTCAGAGGAGGCTGCCTTATACCATGCAGGCGGTCTCTCTCCTGCTTTTCTTCCCTCCGTGATTCAAACGCATTCCGTTCTTCTAGTTTGAGTCGGGAGTTGTGAATACCACGTGCAGTCAAAATCACGTTGTAGAGGAAGAACCAGACCAAAAAATAGGGCGAGCTGCTGACCGAGCTCCAACCAATCAGGAATGGCTGAAATGGAGAGTCCCCTATGTGCACACATCGGGAAGAGCTCCCCCACTGAAGTGGTCTACTTTACGAACAGATTTCTCGTTTGGAATAAAATAAAAGACTAACCACGGCGTGCCTGACCTATTGTGCGGTGGCGGTGGTGGCGGGGCTGGCGTGGCCATTCTCGAGACTTCGACGGTGGTGCGACTGGCATGAGCATAAACAGGCGGCGCACAACTCTACGTTCTAGTCGTGTAGTATTAAGTACTACAGTCATTGCCCTCAGTTTAACTGGCTCATCAACATTACCACAAAAACTGCACTGAAACACATTTAGCACTGTGCATCATAGTTGTCAGATTCCGCCGGCCTAAGAAGCAAATATACATAAAAAAGCACACACCCCTAAAAAACAAAAAACTGGCCGACCTTTACAAAGGAGCTGACATGTTCATAATTAAGAGAGAATGTTACTGAAACACCTGGGAAAAAGACAAGGAAGTGACTACAATGCACAGCGAAAGTATGCGCAACTATGAACGAATTTTTTTAACCTAGCATCCAAGGTAGCCTCGCCTCTTTTGATCGGGTGGTTGCCAGGGCCTGAATAACATTACTTTTTGATACTACCAGGACATTTTCTATGTTCAAATACGCAAACCCACCTAGAACAATGCTAGCGAACATGTCGAGACCTAGAACAACCGTATTTTCACTAAAAACGAAAAAATGCTCCCAAAACGCGAAAACCCGCTGAAAATTTATCGAAAAATCGAAAACAACGCTCAAATATAAGCAGTACTGGAAACTCTGCTCGATTATGGTATTCGATATTGCGTAAACAATACTCAATCATTTTCCGAATGGTCTCGCGTAGATAGACGGGATATGTTCCCATGGCTTTTCTGGAATTTTAATCAACTACGAAGCGAGGCTTTCATATGTAATAAACAAATTAGGTGCACGTGTGAGCAGATTCCCTGTCTTCCACTCCCTTTTCCCGCCCACACATTGCGTTTTCTCATCTACATTGCATCGAAGCAGACCTGACTTCGGATTGTTGAAAGGCTCGGTCATCACAGAGTGCTTCGTCAAAGGAACTTTGGGTAAAATTTTCATAATCAAAGTGTACAAACATTTGATATTAGGGATGCGGCAGCGAAGTGATAAGTGTTTGCGACGCTGTTTTTTTTTATTTCGTATTTGCAAGGCGAACATTGTTCAAGTGCAAGTGTGAAGGAGTGTCTGTACGTCCGAAGGATTTTTCCATATTGGAAATTCTTGTTTTTACGCCGAGCGTAATGCACCCTATAAAGCTACGCCAGCGTAATGTACTGTATATGAAATTTTCATGCATCAAGTGCTTATATATACGGTCTTGCACTTATCACTCTTCGGCGTCTTGCTAGCATTTTCGTCAGCATATTTATTCGTATAGAGCATGCCGAATCACGCCATGGGGCATAGCGATCGATCCGTCTTGATTCAGTTTTCTTCAAAGAGACGCCGTTAATAATACAGCTGGCGCTTACAATACGCGTCTGCACGGCATCAGCTACCGAACACGCTAAGTACAAATGAACTATAGGAACTACAGGCTATTTTATGCGAAACGCATGGGTGGTACCCCCTCGGGCTTTAAACGAATGCGTTCTCGCTTTTGTCTACATTGTGACGTGAATTGATGAGGCCGGGAAACTGCGAATGCTCTCACCCAACCTTTTAATGCGTGTACGCCCACCTTTGCGCTGTTCATTCGGTTATTCAGGGCAAAAAAACAACAATGCTAAGCCATATGGCGGCACCAAAGGAGCTCTGCCTGTAAAATAAGTAGCCTATTCTCGTACCTGAGTTAGCTTGCTATAAAGTGATTCACCAGTTTAAAGAAACAAAACATTCCCGTGATGCGAATATATCGCCCAATCTTTCGCACATAACGTTCACACGTATGAAGGAAAACGAAAGCATATCTAGTAGAATAAGATAAGTAGGTGGAGATAATGCTGCCCTGACGGACACTCTGTGCTTCATTTTTTCCCCGGCGTTTAATTTTGCTTTGGCATAAACATTGCGCGTCCGACACGACAATGTTTCGGAGGTCAACAGGAGGCTCTCACTCACGTCCGCAAAAATTCTTGTCGTGAAACCAATTTGTTTACGTCATACGGCAAATGTCGATACTTCATGCTTGCTTATGAAAAAGCGCACAGAGACAAGCACGCACTGGCTAAGCTGTTTTCCTGAATCACGTGCCTGCCAGAATGGCGTACAGTAAGCAGTTGTATTGAATTGCGAGAGAAAAAAAATGGAGAAGAATACATTACCTTCTATTGTGAAAATAAATTCTGGGCATTATCTACTGTAGCTGCTACTAAAGCGAAGCAGGAGAATGCAACGAGAAGAAAGGCTTTTATTGCTTCGTTGCATCAAGTTGCTAAAAGACGTTAAATCGGCTGAAAAGTCCAGCTGGCCGTAGCGGTGGCTGCATTTCCAATGGAGGCGGAAATCGCGAAGGCCCGTGTGCTCAGATTTGGGTGAACGTTAAAGAACCCCAGGTGGTCGGAATTTCAGGAGCCCTCTACTATTCGCGTCTCTGATAATCATATGGTGGTTTTGGGACGTTAAACCACACATATCAATCAATCAACCAGCTGGCCGTATGTTTTTTTTTGTTGTTATTTAAATGCGGAGCACTTTAGGCGAGCAGGCTGTCGTAAGCTGTTGTCGTCGCTTGGCGTAACGCTGGTAAATTTACATATAGCGTAGCCAGCTGTGTCATACTGAGCGCACGCTCGCGCCAAAGTATGTCAAGTCTTTTAGGGGCGAAGCTACTTATAGCGGCACCCGTTCGTCCCTCGTAGTTGTAGTAGTAGTGTGTAACCAGTCTTATATTTTGACCTCCAAGGTGGTGCCGGTGGGATATTTCTTCTGTACGTTGTTAAACAATAAAAAAAATTCGCAGCGTGCGCGTTAACTAAAAGCCGAATTCTCCCGTCTCTCATTCCCCCTTAGCAGCCATTGGCATGTACATTGAGCACTATCTGACAAGAAAGGGTTGCTACGTTATACTCACTGGGCGTAACCTCCTTGGTTTTAGGAAGGTTTAGTGAGCGTTGGGCCGCAGTGCCATGAATACAGTGAACTGGTATATACCGTATGAACTCGAGGTGGTTAAAGGTGGGAAGTAGACACGAAGCGCAAGCCGTAAGAAAATGTGCGTGTGCCTCCTCTCGTTCAGTCCTTGGAATTTCCGTTGGATGGCGGTGCTTCTATACGAGGAATATATGATGAAGAGATGTGAGATGGTGGTACTTGGAGTGTTGAATAGGTGGACAAATGGACACAAGACAGATACATGGACGGACGTACGGATGGCTGCACCGACGGATGGACGCATGCACGGACGCAGGAGCGGATGCATGGACGAACGCAGGGACGGATTCATGGATGGATGTGCGGACGCACGAACAGACGCACGCACGGACGGGCGGATGGACGCACGGGTGGCGACACAGACGCACGCATGGACGTACGGAAGCAAGAACGAATGGACGGACGGATGCTTCGCCCCACTCTCCGTCATTCACTCCGTGGATATGCTGCCATTTTTCCCTCTAGTTCTTTGAGCATCTTGATTATGATAATAATGCAAGAAAAATTATAGATGTAGTATAGCCAACTGCAGCATATTGAGCACACACGTACGCCGAAGAGAAAGCCTTCTTCTTTTGTCGTTCGAGCGCCCTGACGATGATATAAAGTGCGGAGAAAGGAGGAAGCAACAGAGAAGAAAGAAGGCAGGGAGGTTAACAAGACAGCAGTATGGTTGGCGCAAGGGGAAAAATAAAGGAGAGTGGAAAGATGAGGGACGCTGAGAGAAAGAGAGGATCCAATAGAGAGAAGTTCGAGAGAGAGGGAAGTTCTAAGTAGATCCCTGGAAGCCGTCTTGCGCAGGAAAGAAACCACTATTTCACCTCTTAATCCGATTAGGCCCGAAAGAATGGTTTTCCTTTAATCCATGTATAGTTGACTGGATGGGCACCCGGCAACGGGCGTCTTTTACGTATCTCGTTGCAAGAGGGGTACATACGGCTTCTTCACACACATCTGAACACCACTCGCTCATGCATCTATGTTACACACGTTTTGACGTTACGCATTTATTGCTATATGCTTGAAAACAACATAGGTGTCTTGCACATAAGCTCACTTTCTTCGGGAGTATACCCAGCCATCGCGTTTTATCTGCAAGCTCGGACGACGCGTATGGTGCGTGTTCATTACGACACGACTTGCAGATCAGCTCTGGGCTGTCCACCAAGCCCGCGAGGCGGCTGAGAAGCTTGGCATCTCAGTCCCCACGTGGGAGCTGCCCGCAACACTGTGATCCGTGTTTTGGAGGACCGAAAGAAAGTTTATCCAATTCAACCCAGCCTCGAATGGGATATGGTAGCGCGGTGTGACACACAGCGCATGTGTCTGACGGCGCGCCAAAAAAAGGGCGTTTCAACTATTGACCGATGAGTCGGCGCTGTTGTAACGTAATATTTCATTTAGGTTCACAGCTACGTGACTTGAATCTGATATTCGCTGAATGCGCATGAGTACCCATAGGCACTCTTGTTGCGGCGAAGCTCCTTACGTCGTGGGCCGCACATTCCGTGTTTGTAGTAGTAGCCACCTCTAATTCAGTCCTCAAAATTTGCGTTGGATGGTTGTAGTTGTATATGATGAATATATGATGAGAAAAACGCGAGATGGTGGTACTTTGAGTGTTCACTAGAGGGACGGATGGACGGGCGGAGAAACAGACAGATGGACGGACGGATGGAAGAATGGACAAGCAGGACGGACAGACAGGCAGAAAGACGCACAGACGGAAGCATGGACGGACTGATGAACGCTTCGCCCCACTCATCATCATTAACTTCGAGGATATGCTGGGATTTTTTTTTTTCGCTTCTACTTTGAGACGAAAATCTTAGCCGCCTCATCAAACGCGAAGAATGACCATGAACGGGTCTGGTGTCATTATGTACTACAGCTATCATACGAATTCATCACGATGCCACAGGTCACCGAAATTTGTGGCGTAGTCATGTCGTCACTACGACATCACATGAGGACGTCGTCACGTGCTATTCTCGTTTCTCCCAAGGTGGCCTGATCCCAGAGGTAACGGCAATACAACATGAAGACAAAAGAATTTATACCTCCGATTTCAGAGGCAGTGCACGACCACATCAGAACGGTCGATTTAGGAGAAAAAAAAATAAGGTGACTTTCGCCTTCCACTCGTCTCAGGTGAAGGGCACAGAGTGACTTTTCCTTTTATTGCGACTCCTTCCCCTGATGTGCCGTAAGCGACTGACTCGCTAACCTTGCATGCTTCTACAAGTTCGGCAGTCTCACAGAAAAACGAATACAACAAAACTAATTATGTACGGACGCAACTTTATTGTGGTAGCAACTTTATTGAAAATCGTAGTACGTCGAAAAAATTTTAAAAGCCGCACGTTGTGGCTTCGCCTTCAAGAGTAAGAAGAAGAAGGTGTTTAATGAGAAGAAGGAGCAGAGGTCGGCCTTGAAAGCGGGTTTCTGGCCTGCTACACCTCACGGGGGTAAGGGGAAAAGGGAAAGATGGAGGAGGGTATGATGAGGAGTGATTGTGGTATAGCACAATGAGTCACTGCACACAATGTTTCGTTCGGTGTAGTACATGCACTAAAGTCTCTACATTAGCAGATTAGATCGCGATAGCGTAATCGGGCCTCTTGCGTGTCACCTTCTCAATGCCAAGCGTTGATCTAGCTCTCGATGGGCACCTGTAACCGTGCCGCAATGAAAGAAGCTTCTGTTACATTGGCTGTTTGAAGCTATCCTAAAATGCCTACTGCAAGCAGTAGCGCAGCTGAGGGATGGCACACTGGGCCTATGCTCCCCCCCCCCCCTCCTCCAAATTTTTCTTCACCATGGCATGCAAAGCGAAAAATTGCTATTTCATCAACACACACACAGATATCCACATACACATACAAACCCACACACACAGATGCATACACACACGTCCACACAAACTCACATGCGCGCACGCATGCATCCACATGCACATCGAAGTATAATAGGTGGCTTTAAACGCAACATCTTTGAGCACACTTTTGGCCAGGCTAACCAATTCTGCTGTATAGCCACTTTGACTGTTACTAATATTTATGAAATTAATTTCATTTTTTATTTCACTGAGATTCTGACTAATCCAATATTTCTTGGTGAGATAGTCCTCGAATAACTTTTTTTTCTGCATTTTACATTGCTTGCAGATGGGATTCACTTAAGCTTGAGGTGAGAGGAAAAGGAGGTCAGATATTTGAAAGGACGCTTGTCGAGGTTCATTTGTATGTGGCTGTATACTGCAGGCACTACTTCAGAATTAGAAATTTAATGAGATTAGCAGGAACGAGCCTGTGCTCTGTTGACTAGCACTGTCACAGCGCGTGCTGTAACTTAGCGAACTAATTCGTCTAGAGCACTCATTCCGATGCCAGCACAGAGAGTAATATATACGAGAGCAATGAGACGTCTGTGAATTTGAGGTTGTTTAAACTCGAAAAGTTGGATCCACAATCAGTTGTTTACACCGACCTCCAAGAGACGAAACTTTATTTAATAAAGTGTGAGCAATTGCAAGTGTGTGAACTTCATAAACCTAAGCTTTCATTCCAAAATCTTTATCCCCCAGTTTTTGGAACAAGATACTCATGCAAAGACGTAAATTGAATTAAAGAACGCACATAACAGCGATTTTTGTTTAAATGGCAGGTTTGTTGACTCTGCAACATGCGTACACGCGCGTGAATCAGCGACTGGTTCCAGATTTCACCTCGGCAAGTTTCTGATCCCCCGATGAAACCATATTGCACAAAAACATGGCGATGTTAGCATCGTAGTATACTCTCCACATTAAATTCACGGAGAAAGGATTATGGATTAACCGCAGCCCAACGGCGTACTTTTGAAGCCTGGATTGACGACGTGAGTCTGAGTATAGCCGCACACAGAGTGGAGTGGCCAGTCATCCGGACCCTGCCTGGTGGGCACCGAGCTCGAAATTGATCGGCTTTCTGCGGAGTAGGCAAACCGAGACTTTAATTGAATCGTCGGGCATGGAATGGAAGCCGGAATATTGAATTATAGCTGCCGTACTTTTGCCTGAAACTCACTGATACGTTATCCTGGATTCTTAGAGGCTAATATCAAAAGCCAAACTGCTCGTTGGGTCGCAAGGACACTAAGCAAAACAATAAAACAAAACAGAGAGAGTTGGTCATTCAGAAACAGCCAATCATTTCCTCAGTGTCACACAACCTCGCATGTATAAAACGAACACGCGCATGCTTACATTGGAAAACACTTGGTGATAGAGCGTGAAAAAACTGTCACGTCACCACTACCCCAAAGTAAATGGGAAATACGCCAGTTCTCAGAAAAACCGTGAGTCACGAGAACTGCTATACCAACTTACAATTGAGTAAAAATTGATTTCTTCGCTCCAACGAGTTTTATACTGAAGCGTCCAATGAATGTAAGGTCAATCCACAAAACGTTCAACTGTTTACTTAATCACTGCGTGGAGTCACAAGCGCCTTTGATAGAGAGTAGCCAACAATTGACTTCCCTCCCAGCTAACGCTACTCCTCGTACGGAGGGGTAGCATTAGGTCCCGTTCATGCTATCTGCCGTAACGGTGCAGTGCCATAGACTAGCAGCTAGTGCTGCCCGCAGGAAAGCTGTTCCGATTGCTCCTCCGACAATCACGGCTGCCCTTCCGAATGCAGTTGTCGACTGCCTCGAATTTATCAAGTGGCCACCACGCTCTCTGTAGCTCGTAAGCTCCGAACTGATGCTTCCGTTTGCTTTAGACTCCTGTTCTTTAGCGTCGACAACACAGTAGTCGAATCGATTCGGCACCGTTTTTGAGAACGATGCTTGCGACTAGCGTGAACCGGCCCTCACGCAGGCTATGTAGTCAGAAAGAGGTGCTTTGCATTTATATCTAATAGCGCAGTTGCGAAGAAAAAAAAGCTGTCCTTTTGTGTGCGAACACCATTACGACGAGACCACACCAGAATACCGACCAAACGGCAGGATACTTAGTCGGTAACCACCACGAACACACGCTTCGGCGTGTCGTGTTTTCTTGGTTCTCGTTATTACTTATTCGCTCGAATTTATTACGTTTCTGGCCCACGAAGGGCACTCGCTGAATTGCCTACGCTTGCAACAACGTTGGGCCATTTCTGAGCAGGCAGCAGCAAGGCAGCGCTGGAAAAGAGCTAATTTCGTTGCACATATTTCTTTGCATTTTTATTGAACTAGATCGGAAATGGGCTTTCTTTATGATATAGGCAGAGCAATACCGGCTACATGTTGCTGTGTTCCGCCCCACGGGGCAGCTCGTCTCACTATTATAGCGCACGCTTGCATCCATATTCAGGGAAAAAATCTCCAGTTACTCATTACAGTCATGCATGTACGTCTTTGACCTTAAGCTGCATTTACGAAGACCTAGTACATGATGCACTGGAACACAGTGCAATGACAATGAGTTAGTTAGCAACGTCGTTTCGATTTTGTAAGTGATATTTTTATAGTAAATGGGCCTTCCGAAATCTTCAGGCAATTGTTTTTTTTTTTCACTTGTCTCAACACTCGCCAGCCAAAATGTGACTGGAGTTGTTTCTAACTACAACCGAGCACACGTTAAGCAGCGCAAGCGCCTACGATTAGGTGGCAGTCAGCAAAATGTACCAAGTTTGTACTGGCACATTTGGCGCTGGCAGATTCTAGCACAGCCGTTTGTTGTGCTTGACGATGGAAGCTGCTGTGAGCACGGGCGCAGAAGCAACCGAAAAGCTATCGGCCTACCGCTGCAACGAAACGGGAGAGTAGCGACTGCATTTCATTCGCTCAAGCCATGGTTGACAGCAGCACGATCGTGATGAGTGGGTGCGTTAGCCACGTGGGGTTTTTAAATTTTATGTCGCGGGCTCTCTTTGCACATTGCAAAAAAAAAAATGGTAAGCGTGAGTCTGTCTCAATATCAAATAATACATTGGGGGTTTCCGCAGACGCTCTCGAACTTCGTAGATTCCATTTCTTTTGCACAAAGTTAATATTTAGCAAGCGAGTTCCATATTCTTATTTGACGAATTATTTATTACAAACGAGAAATTTTCTATAATACGCAGTATGGCTGTCAGCAATGGGCAATAGAATTCATTTCTCTACCTCTTTCAATCTCGCCCCTTCACATTCTTCCGTATAGGGTGGCGAACCATCCTTCCTGATCAGGTTTGATTCCCTGCCTTTCCTTCTCAACCACTTCTTCTCGCTTGCCTGGCTACAATAAATTGTATATTTCAACCCTTATTTAAAGATAACTGTGACACCCGGTATATATATGTGCCAGCTACCAAAACGAAATGTCGCATTATTTTGGTCGAATGGGCGCTGTCTTCAAACTCGCATTGTCGTCGCGCATTGGCAACGTTCTTTCATTGTTTTTGTCTTTGTTAAAAAATAAGGCTAAAACAAAAAGATTGCAGAAAGCGTCTGGCAACACTGCAGACTGTTTTTATTAATCACGTTATCAGATTTTCTATAGCAGAAACGGTGACCCGTCTTCTACAAACAAGCTGGAACTCCAAGGTTCGCAATTTATTTACGTATGCAACATATATATATATATATATATATATATATATATATATATATATATATATATATATATATATATATATATATATATATATATATATATATATATATATATATATATGTGACGCTACGATGACTCGGTGACGTGGTCTGGCTCATACATCATGTTTATTCCATTCTGCACTTCTTCCTCATCTACTTCTAACCATCCCTGCCTTCTTACGTCACACAATTCCCCCTCCCCCCGAAAGAAGTCGCGTCAGACGAACAGAAATGAAAACTGAACATGCACGGCTTAGAACTGAGCACTGTCAAAAAGAGAAAATCATTCCAAGTCCGAGGAAGTTTCCGTTAACACACTATAGCTTCACAGGAGAGGACAGCAATCCGGGGTATCAAGTACAGCTCTGGAGGGCGAGGCTGGCTGTTGCGCTCTGGACAACATAAGCATGCTTTAAGCGTGAAATCAGATGGAAACACAGCCGGTATTCTTGCGATGAATGAACGTAGTGTGATGGCCTTGAAGCATTGGCTGGATGATTTGCGCAGGTGTCGTGCTATTTGTCTTGATTGGAACCCATGCGTCGCCACCCGTTTGCGTGCTTGTTGACCGAGGCTGGTGCGGTGATTTCTGCGTCCTTGCGGAATACAGGGTATGGTTTGGCGCCTTTCTCGATGTTGTATGTCGTGTTGCCTGAGTCTTGATCTCGACTGGAGAAAGCTTACTCGACGTCCCTTGGGAAAATATCCTGGATTCGATGTTTTCTTTGTTTCGAGCGAGAAATCTTCAATATGTCGTCGGTTTGGTTGACACGTTTGTAAACGGCTTTCCATAAACCGCGTGTGTTCTTCCGAAGATGATTCCATTCGTCGTCGTCCTTGTTCGTATAGCCCTTGGAATTTCTGTTGTTCTTGGACTTGCTGGCATTGATGATGTTGCTGCGAAAAGACCTGAGGTGGCAGCCCTTTTTCACCATGACACTGACTTTCTGGGCAATTGAATGTGGCGTCGAGTGGGCAGGTAGTAGTCTCTAGGCTGTTGTGCTGCATTTCGGGTAATGAAGGTAATGCTTCAAAGTTGATAGATACATCATCAGGGGCTTCTTCTTCGCTGTTCGCTGCGAGTGGTTCTTGCGCCCGAATCTGGATGGTAGGTTCAGGGCTTGGCTGAGTATTCTTCGAGCTCTGCAGCTCTATCCCGACCGTTGTGAGCATGCAGGATGTGAGGTGGGCGTTGTGAGCGACGAAAGAGCCAAGTGACGGAAAATCAGGAGGTAGCCCAATTGTGCTAGATGGAAGGTAAGCTGATCCAATGTGTGAAGACTGATTTTCACACTTCGAGTCGTCATGGGGTTGTTCGGCATTTTCCCCATGTGTCGGCTGGTCTACCATAAACAAGGCGTCCTTATGACACGAATAGTGACCGTTAGGTGCCTTTGAAAAGCTGCGTCGTAGAAAACCAGGTGGTGGACCATGTATGCGCGACGAAGCATGAAAGGCATCACTAGGGTGAGCGACGTCTCGTGTCGTATGTTGGTGCCACGACTTTGGAAATGCCGACTTTCGTGCACAAGGGAGCTGCGTTCGACGGTTGAGTTGTTCCCGAAATACGCACGGCCGCCTGTCAGTGAACTGATGTTCTATTTTGTGTTTTGGCAGTGGTCGATTCATTCTGGGCGTTCGAATGCTTGGGGACTGCTTTTGACTGTGGCGACTGAGCGCGGTTGTCTGTGGAGGGTGGGTTACAAGCAAGAACGTAAGAAGGCAGGGATGGTTAGAAGTAGATGAGGAAGAAGTGCAGAATGGAATAAACATGATGTATGAGCCAGACCACGTCACCGAGTCATCGTAGCATCACACAAGTCGACAGGATGAAGACCTGCCTGCCCCTTCATCAGTCGCTCAGCATCGACACAGTTCTACGCAAGACACCCTGACCACACATGGACAACCGTGCAAGCGCCTAGCATTACGCATCGACCAGCATCATGTCAGAAGCATCCACTGACCTTCCCATCCCCAAGTACACCGGAGCAGCGGACGATGGACCTGTACAAGACTGGTTCGACCTGTTTGAGCTCCACGCTACCGCTGCATCATGGTCGGAACGGGAGATGGTCATCAACTTTACTGACTACATCTCAGGTGAGGCATTCAAATTTTACCTCACCCACATCTTCGAGAACGATGAGTCTTGGAAAAAGATCAAAGAAGAAATGATCATTCGTTTCAAAGAAGAAATGATCATTCGTTTCAAGGAATACGATGAAGACCTGTTCATACCTCATCAGCGGAAGGCTTTTCAACTGACCCATCACAGTTACGCGAAGTCTTCCCGCAGTAAGCCTATTTTCCAAACGAGACCTCAGAGAAAATACACCACCATTGTACCATCATATGACTCTTCCGAAAAAACGCCACGCATTCGAACACCGACTGGTAACGTGCACGTCACAACAGACAAGGTAAAGCGTCCGCATACCGAAAGGAATCTAGAAAATTTTGCCAAAAAACTGAACCTAAACCCGCCTTTTCCAAGAGCAATGAAATCGGCATTTTCAACGTGTTCACTGCACCACAACACTTCACATTTTACTGAACCACCCAAATGCCTTGATGCATCGTGTCACACACAAGGCCCAAACGGTTTCGAGCGTGTGACGGAATTTGCGTATGACGAGCTGGTGAATCCTCGCAATACCAGCCCCCACCTTGACGTTCCTGACCAGGGTCGTTCGACAAACACTGTCAGCCTAACTACGCTGCAAAAAGAAAAACATACGCCATCAGAACCACCTGAAGTCATGTCTGTTGTGCTCTCATCGTCAAGTGACAACACACATGTGAGTCAAAGCACTGCAGGAATTTCGAATCCACCAACGCCGGCGCATTGTCAACTGACAGAAGCATTTACAATCAAGGATGACTCACAACCATCTTGGGAGCGTTCTCATCAGCCTGTCACGCTGCTTTCATCGCAGAACAAGCCTAGCAGTACAGTGTCGACTACAGACAATCTACTGATCACATCACCATCTAAAGAAAAGCAGACTCATGTTTCTGAAAGAGGCCCATCTGACGAACTTTCACAAGAAGATGAGCAATTTCAACAAAGGCAATTCCACGAACTCCAAGAACTGCAACGGCTACTCGAACAAGAACAACAATCAAGTGAAACCTCCTCACGAGTACACTTGTGGCTGAAAGATCACCAGAGACAACATCAATTAAAGAAGCAAAGACGAAGTCGATGCCTAAGCCATCTTCGCAGAAAGCAACGTCGACAAAGTTTTCTGCACCAGTTCTCAACGCCGTGTCTACGATTCAACAAACTGAGAGAAGACCACAGAAAGCTACGAAAGAAACGTGCAGCTACCATGTGTACAATGAAGGAACAAAGGCATCATACTATCAGCTTCGGTTCTCGCACATGCAGGCTGCAGCACTCGTTTTGTCTCAGCCCCAACACAGAAAGCAGCGTCTACGACGGAGAACTTAGTGCCTACGACATCCGACTCTCAAATGCTACAAGTACTTCAACCCTTGTTCATTCATGACGAGAATCGCTGTCTCATCAGTAATTTCTACGTTCAAGGCGTTCTTTAGTTGGCCAGAACGCAACAGTCAACCTCGACCGCCAGAGTTGTCATAAAATTCATCGTACTGCTCAATCGGCCTTGAAGATTTAGTGAGATTGTGGAACTCCGTCTGGACGTGAAACTGGGAATTTGGGCATTGTTTTGTTCATTTACTTCTTTAATTTGTTATAGTTTGTAACCTGTGCCATCTTTCGTGGGGAGGGGGAATCGTGTGACGCTACGATGACTCGGTGACGTGGTCTGGCTCATACATCATGTTTATTCCATTCTGCACTTCTTCCTCATCTACTTCTAACCATCCCTGCCTTCTTACGTCACATATATATATATATATATATATATATATATATATATATATATATATATATATATATATATATATATATATATAGTGGCAGTAATAATTCAATGGGCCAGTTAGTCTTCGTGAAGGTATGGGATATGGCACAACGGGAGTGTTGTCAACAAGGATAAATATATTTATTTCCCAACGGTTTCGGGAGTGGTCCTCCCTTTATCAGGGGATGAGTTATACTGACATGAACTTCCAAACTTCAGTTGCTGCCGCGTCCCTCTCGCCTTGAAAGATGTTTGCGAGAGTGAGAGGGAACTAAAAAAAGGAAAAAAAAGCAAAAAACAGAAAGAGGGAGAAAAAGACGAAAAAGAAAAAGAAAGAAAAGAAAGAAGTAAAAAAGAGGAAGAACCACTGTCAACACTGAGTTCTCAGTGTTGACAGTGGTTCTTCCTCTTTTTCAATTTCTTTCTTTTCTTTCTTTTTCTTTTTCGTCTTTTTTCTCACCCTTTTTTGTTTTTTTGTTTTTTTCCTTTTTTTAGTTCCCTCTCACTCTCGCAAACATCTTTCAAGGCGAGAGGAACGCGGCAGCAACGAAATTTGGAAGTTCATGTCAATATAACTCATCCCCTGATGAAGGGAGGACCACTCCCGAAACTGTTGGGAAATAAATATATTTATCTTTGTTGACAACGCTCCCGTTGTGCCATATCCCATATATATATATATATATATATATATATATATATATATATATATATATATATATATATATATATATATATATATATATATATATATATATATATATATATTCCTGATGAAGGCCAGACTCTAGGCCGAAACGTCGAACCACGTTGTGACCGCTCACGGAGGGTCTACTAGACTATATATATATATATACATATATATATATATATATATATATATATATATATATATAAATTGTAATATCCAGCTCTGTTATGAAAGCGTAGTTTTGCAACTTGTGCTCCGATAAGTATAAGTAAAAGCTTATCGTCAATACGCCAAAGGAAATCTTCTTACCAGGATTCCAACTTTGCTTCTTCTGTGAGCGCATGTTTCATTTTTTTCTTTCTCCTGTGCGTTCGTCAGTCACAGTTACGAAAAACTCCTTTGTCCCCCTGCTGTTGATATCCGGTGCGAGTAGTGCAGATATCAAGGTATCCCATCACAGCGACGTCCTTCTTAGAATGATCAGTCGTTTTCAGATTTTAGCTTTTCCTTGGCACAAAACATTGAGATAATGGTGTTACCGTAACGTGATGTCCGTGGAAAGGTCGTTAGGGACTTTCGTTTCTCTCGAAATTCGGAAATTCAATATGAAAACGAAAGCTTATTATTGCTGTGGGCTCAAAAGTGTAGCAGTCATTCGCGTCGGTGCACTCCATCTTTCGGTTGATGAGCATTGTACAGCGTTATTCGAGATAACTTCCCGGTAATTTATGGGAGCTAAAAATGCATGTGTGTTCCCCGCTCTGTTCCACGACAAACGAAACTAACGAGCACTCCTAAACGTGGTTGAAACCGAAGATTTAATACTGCGTAATACGTGTGTGTACAATGCGGTTCTACATACGCGGCATCATTGGCAGGAGGAGGAGGAAGCAACAAAAGGGAGAAGGCAGGGAGGTTAACCAGAAAGACATCCGGTTGGCTACCCTACACTGGGGGATTAGGGAAGGGGACAAGAAAGACGAGAAAGAGGGAACAGAGGGAAAAGCAAAAAAAGGGTGGGGGAGACCGGCGTCGGAAGAGTGTGGTTTCATGGTGTAACGGTTAGCACTCTGGACTTTGAATCCGTCATTGGCAGGATTGCGTCATGAACTACTATGCGCGAGATCTCCTCATATAACGCGTAGAGGAAGTTCAGTTTGTTTTCGTTTTGCTTGTCTTTAGCACTTCATCTGAAGCGATGGAAACTCGATTTGTACAACGCAAAATAAGGGTCAATGTGCATTTGTATATTTATTCATACAATACATGCCATTGTGAAACACTGCACCAGATCACTCTATTACGTGTCTCAAAACCTGCGGAAGGCATTTACTGTTGAACCAAAGAAAATTGTTTCGCGTGTTATTATTTCTGCGATGTTTAAGGTATCATTAATAGTACTCGACATCACCATATAAGGCAGAGGCACAAAGATTCCAAAGATACTAAATTTTTTAAAATTGTGGGAAAAATGGTAGAACCATTTGTTTATTTATTTTATTTAGTGGTACTGCCGTTCATGAAGAGGTCAATATAGGAGTGAAGTTATTATAAAAAAATGAACATACGAGAGTGCGACATTCTGCGTAAATTAACGCGCTCTACAGATGCAACGTGCGTTTTTTAGTAATGTTGAACAAAACATGTTTAATCAGGTCAACTGCTGTAAAACCGCTGATCCTCGGCGACATAAGAAAAGCGTTGTAGACCATCGATGTTAGAACTGGATATGTTACGCATATTTCACAGAGTTACAAATTTTTACTCAACCGTCTGATTGAGTAAGAATAAAAAAATTTCTCCGGCCGCTTTAGTCCGAAATTTCTAATGTTGAAATTAAAAACTAAAAACTGACCCGACCTTTCAGAGCGGATTCGGTGAACCTTTCCCAATGGCATCCCACCTCCATTGTTGAGGGGTTAATACAATTCCACCAAGAAACATTGACCACTCAACTGGGACCTTGCTGAGTGTATATATGCATGGGCTGCGGAATCAGTGAAGAAA
Organism: Rhipicephalus microplus; assembly: GCF_013339725.1. NCBI lineage: Eukaryota > Metazoa > Arthropoda > Arachnida > Ixodida > Ixodidae > Rhipicephalus > Rhipicephalus microplus. Next base: position 279,581,081 of record NC_051165.1, read on the forward strand.
ACACTGCAGTAACACGGACGGCGAGGAAAACGATGGCGGGGAAGGGGACATCACTAAGAAAAGTCGTTAGCCTCGGAGCCAGTCGGACAGTAACGCTTGAAGAGGAAACTGAATCGGTCCCGAATAGTTTAGAAAAATTTTATATTTTAACATGAGAAACTTCAAACTAAAGTAGATGGAGAGTTTATTTTGTTCGTATAAATCTTTGTTGGGCCTTTCGTGAATTAGTGGTTATGTTCGAATGATTCATTCCTAATAAATCACCTTTAATTACTTTTTCATAACAATTCCACAAATTTTATATAAAAAAAACTAGCTGCATACATGTGCCTGATCATCTCTTTTTGAAACCGATCGATGATTTTATTTCTGACCCCACGCAGTGCGTGTTCTATTGTGATAAAACAAATCTACCTTCAAAATTCATAACACTTGCACGCTGCAAGATTTGGCGAGTTGAAGGACCATGCCTTTTTCTTATCGATAATGGTTATTTGCCAAGTTATACTTTCTGGTCCACAGTTTCACTATATAATGTGCGATTCTGAATCACTCTGATCGCATTGCGCTTTGACCTGACCTATAAAAGCGTGTTTCTTGGTACGAAAAAAACATGGAGTTTTCTATACATCCACTAGAGCTTGTGCCTATGGTAACTGCAACGCAAGGCGCTTCAGCAATGCTGGGAATTATGGGTAGTACATAGATTTGTATAATCTTCGTACTTCTGGCTCCGTGCGTTGTTCATGTGACTTCAAGCAGTTTTCTCACGAAACGAAAAGCAGCAAATGTTGAGTGGTAGTAATTTAATTTCAGGCTTTTAGGCTTACGTTTTCAAATCGGACTCGTAGTTCAAAGGGTTCGTTTTTTCCTTCGAAGGAAAATCGAAACACAGCAATAGACGAAGCTACAAGTACGATTCACCGCCCGCCAGCACAAAGGCTAGGAAAATTTGTGTACCACCCGTCATGCCCATGGTCGCTGAGCGGCCGCAGTGCTACAGCTTCCTCTAGTTAGTTTTAGGAAAGTCTATGCCACCAAATGACACCGTAGCAGCAGCAGTTGCATTTGCAAGCACGGACCTTAGCAGACTTCCTTGGTTTCCCAGGTTGGTTGCTTTTATCCTTGGCACTTTTTTTTTTTAGAAATGATCAATCTGTCAGCTTCTGGTTCTGTTCGTGCTACCGTTTTTTTTTATTCTTACTGATTGTGTGCTCACCTTGCACTCGCGAATTCAGCCATTTTCACAATGTCGACAAACGCCGAGCTCTGTAAACGAATGGATGAGCTAGAAGCTTTATTCGAGCATCTGCTAAGCTAACTAGTTGACCGACTTGTAATTACTATACAAGAACTAAGGCTTAGACATTGGTGGATTGAAAACTGAAGTTTGTCGCATGAAAGACAGTCTGAAGCTGCTAAACGAGGTAGTGGAGTCAATTAGCTCCGAGCAGCACAAGCTGTTGGCCGCAAACCACGCTCTGAAAGCAGAAAATGAGGCCCTTCAAGGAAAATCGCCGACCTTGAACAGTACTCAAGGTTAAATAACTTGGAAATAAAAGGGTTGCCCTTTACACAAGAAGAGGATTGTTCCGCAACCCTAACTGCCATCGGCCACAAAATCAACTCTAAGGTGAGTCAGTGATGTCGACACAGTGCATCGTGTACCTGCGAAGCTTGGTGAAAATAACGTTATTTAGCGGTTTTCCTCTCGTGATAAATACATAGTTGATGAAGAAAGCGAGAAGGGCCCGGCTGAACACTCGATGTATAGGGTATTCAGGAAAAAACACACAGGCAATATTTGTCAATGAACATCTATCTCCAGACAATAACCATTTGTTCTCTATGGCGCTAGCCTTCAAAAAAGAAAAAAAGGCTGGCAGTTCATCTGGACAGAAAATTGCCAGATCAAGGTGCGGAAATCTCCCGAAAGTCGGGTACTTCGCATTGCCTCTGAATCTGACTTACGCATTATTGCAGAAACGTTGCATAAGCAGTCCAGTAGTTCATCTTTCAGTTGTGTGAAATGGCTTCGCACGTTTTACCTCATGAACTTGATGCCTATTTTTTCTTGCCCAGCCACTCATTATTTCATTTCAATGCGCGCAGTCTGCCAATATATAGTATTATAACTTTCTCATCATCGACCATTCATAAGCTTTCTGTTATTTGCACTATGAAACATGGCTCTGTGCATCTCACAATCACTTGTATACTTTTCCTCCACGAATACTGCCACCGCAATAACAGTATTCATGGTAATGTAGCTATTTTCGTATCCACAGAATTCCGTTTTCACAGGCGACTTGACTTGACACTCAACATGGTGATCTGCGAATCTGTTTGGGTCGAGTGTGTTGATTCATTCGTTTCACAGGATAAAAAAAGTCGGATAGTTGGTTGCAAATACCGTTCACCTTCATCATGTGGCAGAATACTGCTCAGTCTTTGGTGATTTGCTGCATAAATTATTATTGGAGCATAAAAAAGTCCTTATAATGGGCGATATTAACATCAACTTTCTAGATACATCCAACACACGCTGTAATGATTACATTAACTGCCTAAATGGCTTTGAGTATGAAAACCTAATTACACTTACAACTAGGTGTCCCTTGAGTTGTTCATTGTCCACTTTCCATTGTGCATTGAGGTAATATCTACTACAGAGTGGAACTCGGTCATCACATGCGATAGCCCCGAAACTGCCTACAATAAATTATCGAAGATAATTTATAATGCTCTTGGAGATTCGATCATAATAAATCATTACAAAAATACGTTTTCAGCTCCTCGTATCCCATAGCCTTCGAGAGTTTGCTGAATTGCCCGCGGAAAAAAAGATAACTTTTACAAAAAACAAATCAGTCATTAATACAACACTTCACGATAGGTGAAAAAAGTATTATAATCTGTTTCAAAAACTGCTCAAACAGGCTAAAAAACAGTACTGTGAAAACAAAATCAACTGTGCTGGTAATTATTCGAAAAAAATGAAAATTATTGAACTCGGTACTGGGTAGATTCAATCAAAATGCCGAAATAGATATGATAAAGTCGGGAAATTTTATTCTAGATAATTCTTTATATATTGCAAACCATTTTATTAAGTTTTTTTGTAATGCCAACCAAGCGCATGATGACTACACTGGCACCATTTCTACCGCCGTATGCCTCGTAGCTTTTTCTTTCACCCGGTTACACCTGAAGAAATAGCCACTCTCATACGTAGTTTAAAAACTACAGGGCCAGGTCTTGATAAGTTCTGCTCATCTGTCGTAAAAACAATAGCAGCCTCAAAATCAGAAACATTTGATGACAATAGTCAACCTTATTTTTACCACAGGAAATTTTGCCTAGTTCATTACAGAAGGCCAAAATAATCCCTGTTTTGAAGAAGGAGAATAAGTGTCACACATCTAACTAGCCTCCCATAGCTATACCTTCGATCTTTAGTACAGTTTTCATTAAGCTATTTGTAATACGCTTGACTTCCTATTTATTGAAATTTCATATCCTATCAACAAATCAATTCAGATTTAGTAAGGGCTACTCAGCTGATTCAGCATTATTATATTCGACAGATAGAATTCAGCAGGCAATTGATTCAGGAAACTTGGTTTGGGCACAATTATTCATCTACCTAAAGCATTCTATTTACTTGTTCATAAGACACTTTTTGCTAAATGAAATGCCACTGGTATAACAGGCCCGGCACTCATCTCACCATGAAAATATTTGAAAGACAGATAATATATTTTGTCAATATCTAGCACTTAATCGCACCCTAAAAATGTAACATTGGGGTACAGCAGGGATCAATATTAGGTCCTCTCTTATTTTTAATATTTTTTATTCACCTTTCACATGCCTAAACTATCTGACTATTCTTTACGCTGACGGCACTAATATTTTCTGCCCAGATAATAACATTGATTTATTATTGTGTAAACTTAACCATGATGTGGATACCATAGCTAATTGATGCCAACAAAATAAACTACACATTAATGCTATGAAACCGAAGTTGTCATTTTCTCCTCCAAGGAAAGTAATTTATCAGGAACCCCATCAGTGACCTTTGCTTCAAACGCACTCTAATCTACTTATATTGTCATGTTTCTTGGTGTTTCATTAATGAGACACCTAAAATTTATGAGCGTGTTTTATCGTTAACAAAAAAGGCAGCTGATGCCTGCAGAATTTTAAATGAAGTTTGCAATTTCTTCAATATAGAAACACTCATCTCTCTTTACTGCGCTTTTATTTATACGCATTATCATTCATTGCATATCATCATGGGGAAACATCTATCCGGTCCATTTATCGCCATCGCAGCACACTCAAAATCATGCTGTTCGTACTTAGACACATAGCAGCTACGCATCAGAACCATCTCCGTTGCTCATCTTTGACGGCATTCTGTCGGCGAGAAAACTTCACAAATACTCACCCGCGATTCTGATGCACAATTTCATCAACGGAAAGCTTACGTTCTCCGTAATCCCTAAAAGCCAGCCTCCCCACTCTTTGTCTACCAGTCTGGCTTCCAGCAGCAGCTATTTATTGCCGAAATCAAGAATTAATATGGCAAGTTCACTACAGCTTCTCAGCCACACAACTTTGGAATGAATTACCATGCCATATTGAGGCTCTCTCTAATTACCACACATTCAAATCCAATCCAGCCTTCGGCCTTACTTGCACTTAGCATAATTGTTTCATAATCACCACCTTTATGCCTTTTTTAATAAAATAGTATTACTGTTACGCTTTTTCTAATAGCGTTTTTTGTTTCTGTTCACATTTACCTACGTTTTACATACTTTTGTTACTCATTCATTATGGGAGGTCCCCTGTACATTCTGTTGACTTTCGAACCTCCATATGTATCTGTATAATCCTGAATTGTTACAACCACTTTTGTGCAAAATAAATTAATATTTGAATAATTGATTTACTACCAGGTTACCACAACATGAACATCGATGGGAATTTTTCATGTTCTTTATCAACAAGCCTTGCATGAGTGCTCCTTAAGAACTTTACCCTAAGGCAAGCTAAACCTCATAAACATCTCCCTGTATATATCTTTGGCAGTCTTTCTGGCCACGTTGCCATTCATTATGTAATCAGTTAAGCTAGACATTCGCCAGCCTACATTTCGAATAATTAATTTTCTATGCCTTATAGTCATAAATTATTGCCACAGAAAACCGAACATCTATTTGCAGTGGAGAATACTGTCTCTCTCTCTCGGACCCACAAATGTAATCCTCATTCGTAAACTTGAAACCATTTAAAATAGGTACGCTGATTTAATCTTACGTAACTATTTCTAGTGTGTTAAATAAAAGTGAATCTCAATCTTCTAAACATCTCAGTGCGCTACAAAATCTCTATTTCGTGTTTTTCTAGCAATAGTTATTATCTTAACCTAAGTGTATGGGATGTGACCTTCACTGGCGATTTCTCAATATACATTTTGTCTTTCTCCCTCTTCAACCGAGAACATATCATGTAACTCTAATCAGCAGTTCCACATGTGACAAATAGCTGCATAAAAGTGAAATTTATTTCTGAATTAGTTCTACGGAACAAATGCATACTGAAAACAGCTCTTTTTCATATGGACAGGGGTAGCCAATGACAGTTACTTTGACACTGCTATTTTCAACCATTTCATGGATTTTGCATTAAATGCGAAGCATTTCTTAGCGAACTTCGGCGACTTTGAGCGTATCTATCTATCTATCTATCTATCTATCTATCTATCTATCTATCTATCTATCTATCTATCTATCTATCTATCTATCTATCTATCTATCTATCTATCTATCTATCTATCTATCTATCTATCTATCTATCTATCTATCTATCTATCTATCTATCTATCTATCTATCTATCTATCTATCTATCTATCTATCTATCTATCTATCCCCCTACGACTTTTAGCTCTCCTGGCCGTTTCGATAATGGTATCGATACCGAACCTGGTATGGCATAACATGACAGTATGAAGAACACATTTGACTAGTCGTAACATGAAAATCATGACATGGACGTCATGAATGTCATGCTTTACATTTCATGGTCCTGCAGCTCTTGCAGTGGTTTAGTTTGCATGGCTTCTTGCAAAACTGGTATGGTATGGCATATATGCATGGCGAACACAAGCGACATGCCCTAACATGAAAAGAATGACATGTGTGTCATGTAACAACATGACTACATGCCACGTTCATGATGCGCTCGCGGCCGTTTCGCTAGCGCCTCATATACCAAATTTGGTATTGCAGTACGTGAATGGATGACGAAGGTGCGTGACTGGTGCACACGTGATAATCATGAGATGTGTGTCATGTAACAACATGATTACATGCCATGCTCATGATTCGCTGGCGGCTGTTTTCCTAGCTTCACTTACATCAAATTTGGTATACGGGACGTGAATGGATGACAAAGTTATGACACTTGTCCAAACATGATAAACATGAGATGCGGGCCATGTAACAACATGACTACATGCTACGCTCATGATGAACTCGCGGCCATTTCGCTAACTTCACATGTAACAAACTCGGTATTACGCTATGCGAATGGACGACCATGGTAAAAGACACATCCAAACATGAAAATCACGACATGCGCGTAATGTAACAACATGATTACATGCCGCACTGATGATGCGCTCGCGGCCGTTTCGCTAGCTTCACATATGCCAAATTTCGTATTACGTGACGCTAATGGATGACGAAGGTATGTTACTGGTGCAAACATGACAATCATTAAATGCGTGTCATGTGAGAACATGACTACATGCCACAGTCAAGGCACCAATACATTTCGAGGTGACGCGGTGCGCGTGCTCGCCGGTGTTCATTTTGCCGCGTCACGCCTAAAGTCCCTTAAAAATATCAAGGGACTTTAATCACGGCGGCGTTGCCACGCCAGACGCCGGTCCTGCCAGGCACGCGCCGTGCTGCGTTGCTTTGACGCATTCGCGTTTCAGCGCGTCCGGCGTCCCTCCGTCGCGAAGAAAAGGAGACGCAGTGTTGTCTGCGTAAGGCATCGGCGCGAAATGCAGCATGTCGCATTTCGCGCCGATTGCAATCGGGCCGCGCCGTCTGACGCTGGTCGCGCCTGGCGTCAGAGTATAGAGTGCTCGCGTTTTGTTAACGTAGCATTGCAGGGCCCAGCCTGCACACGTTTCATAAAAGGGTGTTCTACCTTTTCATAACTCATAAAAAGGCTTGTAAAAGGGTGTTCTACACTCGCCGCTTGGCTACAGATGGCGCTGACTGACACTCCCACGTTTAAATTCACATATAAACCCAAAAAAGTGGATGGGGGGATTCCGCCCTGAGAGCTCAGTGGTTAGAGCATCGAACGCGTTATTCGAAGGTCGTAGGTTCGATTCCTGCTCACGGTAGGTGATTTTTTTACCCACTTTTCTTTCTTCTTATATACATTACATTGGTTTTAATAACTTCCCCTATACATTTTTGGCATTAATGTCTGTTAGATTTGATAATATATATATATATATATATATATATATATATAATATATATATATATATATATATATATATATATATATATATATATATATATATATATATATATATATATACACTGGTTTGAAACCCTGCAATTCTACCCCTGGTTAAACCAGTATAAAAAGATGGAAACGAGCGAAAATAATCACCTCTAAATTCAAAATCTAACAAGGCAGTATTTTCAGCGCATTCTTTTTTTCTATACTTCTAATGGTTTCGTTGAATCGGCAGCGAGAATAGCTCTGCATCAACGAAGTTCTACGTGCTTGGGGAGAAAATCAAACCGAAAACTTGACGTACGTATTGCATTTGGGTCACATGTTTGTGCAGGATATAGTCTGAGCAAACACGACCATTCAAAGGGGCAAATTATGCTTTGCACGTACCGTGGGAAAGCGACCTGGTGGTGGAAGAAAGACAAACGGTGCCCCTTTCTGGCTCGCCTGTGATCTGACACCCGTTCTGCCGGAAGAAAATTCGCGGTGAAGAAAAATACAGCTCGAAGGGCGAAAAAAAAAAAACGCCCTAACCTCCTGTTTTGTCGACATCCGTTGTAGTCCCTGGCGTCACTGACATCCGCTTTCCTTTCGTGGGCTTCCCGTTTTGTTCTTTCTATTTGTTTTCCTTAAGGCGTACACAGCCACGCAGGCTCTCTCGAAGGATCTAATATAGAGGGTTCTTTTGAGGCACTGCTTAGGTTTCTTCGAAGCCTGAGAAGTGGTCAATGTTTTCCGATTGCCGTTCCCGCAAATCTCGCCAACTGTGCTCCCAATTTTTTTCTTCATTATCTCATCAAAGATGGTTACACACAGTAACGAACATTTTCATAAGAAATGAACTCGGAGAAAAAAAAACTGCTATGTTAGGTAGCACGACTGGGACGAGAACAGTGCGTTATCACTGTTCAAAAATGCATGAGTGGAGCAACGTTACCAATATATTGTAATGAGTTACTGAGTGACCTAAGGATGTAAAACGATAACGTAACGTCCGCGTAGGTTTGAGAGCTGATAAGCAGGACAGACAGACAGACAGACAGACAGACAGACAGACAGACAGACAGACATACATACAGACAGACAGACAGACAGACAGACAGACAGACAGACAGACAGACAGACGGACGGACGGACAGACGGACGGACAGACGGACAGACTGACGGACGGACGGACGGACGGACGGACGGACGGACGGACAGACGGACAGACGGACAGACAGACGGACGGACGGACGGACACACTAGAGCACGCATCGGAAGTACGCTTCGCCCCACTCATCATCAATCACTCAGTGGATATGCTGTCAGTTTCTTATTATAACAGCGCCTCTTTAATTGTCAACTATACGAAAACCACTGACGCCATCTATTGATATTATTTTCAAGGATGTGTATTCACAACGCGATCAATTGAGCAATTTATAAGGTAGAGGTGGCTACATACATACTACATACATACTACATACATACTACATACATACGGACTACATACGGGAACTACCCACAACTTTAGAAGCTTCGCCCCTAGATACTTGTTTTAGAGAAGCTGTATTTGCGCAGTCGTATGCGCTTTTGAGCTGAAACCTCACTTGACAATAGTCAACACAAGCCTCGAAGACTCACATACCGTCATTTCCAGCACTCCAGCGGGGCTTCTTAAGAAATTCGCATAGACGGTGGCACCAGATTTTTCTGCAAGTATTTTTTGTGAGAGGCTACTTGTCAAAGTACATGGCAGGCAACCGCAAGTGTATTTGGTTTAGCTCCTTTATTTTACGCGCAGTCAGCGTGGTTTAATTTAGTGCCAGCTTTCGTTTGTTCTTTTTTCTCGACTCACGTACTCACTCGATCACTTTCTCTCTCTCTCCTTCTTTCTTTCTGAACTTAGCCAGAGACACCATGCCTTCTATGCGTAATGGACAAAAGCCCGAAAACCTATTTAGCCATGTTTGTAAGTACATCAGCAGAAAGCTTACCGAGCAAAGGAGCTAGCCACTCGTGCGTTTCAATGGGTCTCACTGGGCTCGTAAGCTGTCGGAGATCCCGTTGCACAATGAGATTTTCGATAAGAATGCCCGTCACCGCGCTTGAGAAGCGGGTAATAAGACGCAGCGATGTACGAGCTGTTGATACGATGAAAGGGGCTTGAGGGACTCTTCGAGACGATACCAGCTACATACACACAAACACACAAACACAAAAAAAGAAGAAACTCAGAGCGATCGAGGCCATATAGTAAGCAACCAGCAACTCTGCTTTTCGACAACCCGAGGGAAACCACAACCATAATGAGCCACTGTGCTGCGTTCTAAGTTGGTCATTTATAAGAAATTGCGGTGGACCATATAAAAATGATTACTGCCACACTAGGCAGCAAATATAAATAAAGTTCCGCTGAATTGCTCGCTGCTTACGGGGTCATTGTGAAACCACTGTCGTTCATGGGTCGCCGATACCGAAAACACTATTTCTTAAGAATTACTGTTATCTTTCTCATTTTCTTGTCTTCTTTTTTACAGATAGCTGTTGGAAGGATCGGCCTCTCTATTTGCTAGACTAGAAAACTTTTCAGCATTCTTTCGACACAGTTGAGACAGTTGTAGAGCATTGCATACTTGCAAAAAAAAAAAATCTCCAGAGAAATATTGCGCAAGATTGAAGGCGGGTCACGAGCCGAAGGTAAGCTTTGATTACGCCTATAGTTTTTCTTCGTTGTCCTTACAAACCTCGCTTAACTATACCGTGCTGTCACAAATGCACATTAATCGCAGGAAACTGGATTATCTTACTATGACACCGCTATTCGCTGAATTCTTCAATGCCTTAGTCAAACTGCCTCCCCGTTATTTTTTCGGTTTCTTCTCGTGTGGACTAAATCTGCCACACAGCATGAGCTGCTGAAGTTGCCCATAGGTTGGAACCTATGCGAGCCTCAGGGTGCTCCTGGTTTTTTTACAAGAAAGTTATCACAATGAAGTTGTATGTAATAAAAAAAAATGTCCGTTTCTACACATAAATGGAGATTCGCATACCTAATGTCTGTAGTAGATTATAATTTCTCCTATAGCAGTACAGTTAATAATCCTTTTTCGTGTAAGCATTGAGAGTCTATATGTAAAACATGCCGCATGAAATTAATTATTATAACAGCGCCATCTATTCTCTTTAATTGTCAACTATACGAAAACCACTGACGCCATCTAGTGATATTAGTTTCAAGGATTTATAGCACAGCGCGATCAATTGAGCAATTTATAAGGTAGAGGTGGTTACATACATACTACATACATACTACATACATACAGACTACATACGGGAACTACCCACAACCTAAGAAGCTTCGCCCCTAGATGCTTCTTTTAGAGAAGCTGTATTTGCGCAGTCGTATGCGCTTTTGAGCTGAAACTTCTCTTAACAAAAGTCAACACAAGCCTCGAAGACTCACATACAGTCATTTCCAGCACTCCAGCGGGGCTTCTTAAGAAATTCGCAAAGACGGTGGCACCAGATTTTTCTCCAAGTATTTTTTGTGAGAAGCTACTTGTCAAAGTATATGGCAGGCAACCGCAAGTGTATTTGGTTTAGCTCCTTTATTTTACGCGCAGTCAGCGTGGTTTAATTTAGTGCCAGCCTTTGTTTCTTCTTTTTTCTCGACTCACTTACTCACTCGCTTACTTTCTCTCTCTCTCTCTCCTTCTCTTCTTTCTGAACCTAGCCAGAGACACCATGCCTTCTATGCGTAATGGACAAAAGCCCGAAAACCTATTTAGCCATGTTTGTAAGTACATCAGCAGAAAGCTTACCGAGCAAAGGAGCAAGCCACTCGTGCGTTTCAATGGGTCTCACTGGGCTCGTAAGCTGTCGGAGATCCCGTTGCACAATGAGATTTTCGATAAGAATGCCCGTCACCGTGCTTGAGAAGCGGGTAATAAGACGCAGCGACGTACGAGCTGTTGATACGATGAAAGGGGCTTGAGGGACTCTTCGAGACGATACCAGCTACATACACACAAACACACAAACACAAAAAAAGAAGAAACTCAGAGCAGTCGAGGCCATATAGTAAGCAACCAGCAACTCTGCTTTCGACAACCCGAGGGAAACCACAACCGTAATGAGCCACTGTGCTGCGTTCTAAGTTGGTCATTTATAAGAAATTGCGGTGGACCATATAAAAATGATTACTGCCACACTAGGCAGCAAATATAAATAAAGTCCGCTGAATGCTCGCTGCTTACGGGGGTCATTGTGAAACCACTGTCGTTCATGGGTCGCCGATACCGAAAACACTTATCTTAAGACAGTTACTGTATCTTTCTCATTTTCTTGTCTTCTTTTTTACATATAGCTGTTGGAAGGATCGGCCTCTCTAGCTGCTGGACTAGAAACTTTTCAGCATTCTTTCGACACAGCTGAGACAGTTGTAGAGCATTGCATACTTGCAAAAAAAAAAAATCTCCAGCGCAATATTGCGCAAGATTGAAGGCGGGTCACGAGCGAAGGTAAGCTTTGATTACGCCTATAGTTTTTCTCTCGTTGTCCCTTACAAACCTCGCTAACTATACCGTGCTGTCACAAATGCACATTAATCGCAGGAAACTGATTATCTTACTATGACACCGCTATTCGCTGAATTCTTCAATGCCTTAGTCACTAACTGCCTCCCCGTTATTTTTTCGGTTTCTTCTCGTGTGGACTAAATCTGCCACACAGCATGAGCTGCTGAAGTTGCCCATAGGTTGGAACCTATGCGAGCCTCAGGGTGCTCCTGGTTTTTTTACAAGAAAGTTATCACAATGAAGTTGTATGTAATAAAAAAAAATGTCCGTTTCTACACATAAATGGAGATTCGCATACCTAATGTCTGTAGTAGATTATAATTTCTCCTATAGCAGTACAGTTAATAAATCCTTTTTCGTGTAAGCATTGAGAGTCTATATGTAAAACATGCCGCATGAAATTAAATTATTATAATGCTAGCACTCACATGCGACTCCGGCATTGCCACTGCAAAGCAAAAATGACGTGTTCTTTTTTTTTTTTACAGAAGCGTCTGATCATGACACTTGAAGTACTTCAAAGGTGAATGTTTGCCAGTTCAAAAGTAACGGTCGATAATTACAACGCAAGTCACACTGATTTGCTGAAAGCTGATTTGGGAACTTGGCTGCCCGATTTCCTGAAGTCATGTTAAAGTTGTCTTGGGTGAAGCTTGTTCATTCCGCTCGATATTCACGGATTTTTTATGAATGTGTGAACCCTGTAGTCCCAGTTATCCCCTCACTACCATCGATACTGACACTTTGTATTTCACAGCGACAGTGTTTCACTGTCGACTGTTACACCTGCCATACGAGGGTTACACATGTCACTCAACGCATGCCACACCTTGAAGCATCTTGAGCTTCTGTAATGTTGTAAGTGGTGCTATTTTGATTGTCTGTTCAATGTCATTCTAGAGCTTAATCAATGTTAAGCTGGAATTTAGCAATAACGCATCTTTAAAGGCTGGTGCAATTCATCTGCAGATCAATACTACGATGACACTGTCTACCACCGTCTTTGTTCCGCTGGCATGTTTTTTTGTCTCGCTATGCACAAGCTCGATCACTAATGAGTTCAGTATCTATGTTGCTGCATCCTTCCGTGCCCTAAATTTCTGACATTGTCAGACTCAGTACTTTTAACTGTCGTATAGCAATCCACCAGAGACAGTTATGCAATTCCTCTCTTATTTTATTCCTAGGTGCTTATGATGTTATTTTGGTACAAGCGAATTTCTCCGGTGAACTCATGACCATTGACAGTTTTACATTTCAGGGATGGGGAAACACGATAAACGTTGGAACGTTTGCGACCTTATAAGCGCCTCAGGCTTCGTAGATAGCCGCGCTATGTGCAAGACTGCCATTTTTTTTTCGCGTTACCAGCGTGTCAGCTTTTGAAGAAAAAAGTGTGAAGGGGGGGGGGGAGACAATGTTATGGAATTGCAGATATTCTTCATTGTTAATCAATAAAAGCATCCTATGAGCAAGTTCAGTGAGGAAACTGAAAACAGTTCTTATTTGAAATATCTTCTATAATAATGATTGCGGAGTGTTTTGGAAGTTGAAGCAAAGCATCACACCTATAAACCTAAGGCCAGTCGTTCACATCGTTGCATACTATGCGTAGTTATACGATAGGTACCACTCTCCCCACGCGTTACGAGCTGCCGGTCCATCGTATTGCGATAGTCACATGCATAACGCTACACATTTGCTATCGGTGCTTGGAGACGATCTCTTTGAGAATTTGTAGACTTGATGTGCGAGTGGGTGAAAGACTGTTGCCTCTTGTTCAAAACTATCCAAAAAAAAAAGAAACTGTAAAAAAAGAGCACACAGAAAGGAAAGGTTTTTCTTTTTTGTCTGCTGCCTTTTAGAGCCATTTTTTTTTTGGCCGATTGACTGCTACCAGCAAACCCAGGTTAGGAACGTTACAAGTTTTTTTCTCTCTCTCTCTCTCTCTCTCTCTCGTTTTCGTCTATCACATTAACGCAGTGCAGGACAGGAAACTGGCTACCTTCCTGCCTTTCTCTCTTTCTGTCTTTCTTTCAACTGTGGATAATATGAATAATCCCAATCAGCCCTATCCTTTCGAGATTCTAGCGAGTAAATTACCTACCGTGCTGAGAAAAATTTTGCGTGAAAGGCCCAACCGAACTTCACGATATGCACGGTAAAACTCATTTATTTAAACACTAATAATGACGGAAAAATGAGGCTTATTTATTCTTCAGTGTATATTAAACGTTCCTTATAACCAACCAAAAGCATTTAGATTCTATCTATCTATCTATCTATCTATCTATCTATCTATCTATCTATCTATCTATCTATCTATCTATCTATCTATCTATCTATCTATCTATCTATCTATCTATCTATCTATCTATCTATCTATCTATCTATCTATCTATCTATCTATCTATCTATCTATCTATCTGTCTATCTATCTATCTATCTATCTATCTATCTATCTATCTATCTATCTATCTATCTATCTATCTATCTATCTATCTATCTATCTATCTATCTATCTATCTATCTCTCTCTGTCTGTCTGTCTGTCTGTCTGTCTGTCTGTCTGTCTGTCTGTCTGTCTGTCTGTCTGTCTGTCTGTCTGTCTGTCTATATATCTATCTTTCTTTCTGTCTGTCTTTCTGTCTGTCTGTCTGTCTGAAATTATGTCACAATCTAATGTATTACGCATTATTGCCACTTCATTTCTTTATTTTGAAACCAGCTAACATTCTTCAATAACCTTATAAATTTTCGACTCCGCATTCTTGGCCAATCTCGCACAGTGGGTACGTGCCATAGGTTCGAAGAAAAAACAAAGAAACAAACAGCTGGCCAGTGAACGGGCGTTGTCTTTTTTCTAGATCAGTGACTTTGGTTATGAAAAGTGGTGGCTATGCTACCACTTCAAAGCTTCACTAAGAGGTTTAGTGAAAAGTATGAGCGCAACATATCTGAGCATCTTAAGCGAAGGGTTCTTTGTGAACATGTCTAAATTGGTGGAATGACCAAGATGCAGTAAAACTATTTAAAACCTCAAAAGCCTAATATTGTTTAAGGAAGAAGATTATACAACATGCCTGAAAGACTTGCAAAACATAGAAGTGAGTTAGCCTCATGAATGGAACATCACCAGCCTCGCTGTTTCATTGGTGTCCACGAAGTGTGGAAAAGGTAGAATTTTTTTCTGTTATGAACAGATTTTTCTCTATATGTATAAGAGAAAGGCAGTCGTATATCTGAAGTACGTGCGTATTTTCGGGATTTACGTATGCCTAGCTGCATCAGGTCGAATCATAACATACAGCGGTAATTTACAGTTGCAGCTCTATTTTACGTTGTTATTTTTATCTCTCGTTCGTACATTTATGTTCGTCAATGAGTGGGGTAATTACAGCTTGCAGGGCAATTTGAGCTACCATCTAGAAAATCTTATCCATGAGCGAATAGCGACTTAGTTTCTCTACGTACACGTAGTCGCCGAAAAGCCAGACCCACGACTAAGCAGAAACGGGTGAAGCATCGAAGTGTTCAGTTACTCGGATGCGTTCGTTATTGTAAGCATTTGTCAGAGAAGCAGAGAACTGCCCAAAACAGAAGCTCGTCATTAGAAAAAAACAAAAAAAGCGCCAGGCCTGCGCGGAAGGCGCAGCACAGTCACAGCGAAAGCTAGAAAAGCGGCCTTTCAGAGTTTTTTTCTAAACACTAATTGTGTAGCTGCTGCAGGTACGATTGCTGGATGCCCATTATGGCATTAATACTAAAAATTTTAGGGTAGTCGGCTGGCATTCACTGTGCTATTTCTCGTCATTCTTCTGACAAACGTGGTATTCGCTTCTTGCAAGGAATTCTGTGCCAATTGTTGATGCAGTGGCTGACGACGATGAGGAATTATGGCTGAAGTGGGTATGTGCCACAGCTAATAGGGGAACAAGAACAAGCTTTCGTAATGGGTTGGAGCATCGGACGGCACTCGTTACGCTCTTCGCATTGTGAGACGAGTGCTTGTTCTTTCGCTGTTTTAAAACGCTTTATAGGTCGTGTTAACGTGATTGCTTTCCCGACATCAAGCCTGCCTAAGGCAAGTTTGACAACAAGTCATGAACACCACAGTAGCTCAAGCACACACCTCTTCAAGCACACACTTCACTCAAACGGCTATCCACCTCAAAAACATTTACGACGAGCTAGACTTTAGACCAGACTGGTACTCCATCTTAGAGAGCTGTTTGGTATCACCCCTTTCTCGCTTGAATAACACGATATGAAGAACTCTCGATTTGAAGAACTGACGCTGTGCTAGCCATTGAGTGTTTATGAGTAACGTTTGAGGGCTTATTGTCGCCATTTGATTGTACTTTTGTTTGCTTGATTTTGTCTTTATTGTGGAAATACTTTATTGAATAACATGAAAAAGAAACCGGAGTAGCTCAGTGGTAGAATACTGGGCTGGCACACAGCGGACCTGGGTTCGAGCACCACTGTGCCATTGGTGCTAGGTCATGGCAGCTTAAGGTAAGTTTGACAAGTTACAAACAGCGGCGTAACTCAGCGGTAGAATACTGAGCTGGCACCCGGGTTCGAGCCCCCTCTGCGTCATCGGTGCTAGGTTTTTCTTTTCTAATTTCGCGCGATGTGGTTACGGACACGGGCGGCGGCGGCGGACAACTGCGCGTGACCCGAGTTGTGATCTCATAACAGCTCTCGCTGTAAAACGGTTTCGCGGGCGCGTAGCAAACGTCCTCTAGGCTTAGGCGTATGTTCGGGGAGCAAGCAACACTGTAAAAAAGGGAGGGGGTAGCGGAGCGAGAAAGGAGAGGAGGGGAGAGGAAATGTAGGGAGAGAAGGAAAACTGGGAAACCGCGCGTGCGCGCCACCGGCACTCCGCGGTCTTGCGCGCTCTCCGAGATCGGCTACACACGCTGCCGCGCTCACGCTTCGCGGTTGGACATTGGACGCTTGCAGTGGACACCAGCGCGGCGTGCTTTCCGAATTACGGCTACCTGTGCGGGTGAGTTTGGCGACTTTCTTATAGTTTCTCTTTCACCATCTTTCATCTCTTTCTTTTTCATTACTTTTTCCGGAAATGCTTTTTCTCCGACTTCTGGAACAGCTAATCTCGCAAATGAGAACTTACCCAGCAATACAAGTTTAATACCCGTGAGGATATATGACATTTGTCACAAAGTATATGTAACAATGAAAATATAAAACGTTTGAGCCCCTTTCTCAGTTCTCGGAAACCCAACAAGTCACAAGTCAATGAGTGGCTACCTCAGCAACGTTACTTAATTTTTGTGACAAGTAGCGCGTTGCCACTTCAGAGGAGTAAGTCGTGGGGTTCACGATCTGCGCTGATGCTTGAACCCTTCAGCCTCGCTGGAATATTCGAAGGTCAAGTATGTGTTGTACCACATTAAGGCCGTTAAATTCTTTACCAGAAGAGTTTGCCCCTTCAATTCTAATCTGATCTGTTATTGTTTCACGTTTGCCATCTTTTCAGCAGGCGGTATATTTATTTCAGCTGCTGCTACTAAGCCTTAGTCAACCGAGCGCGCTTCAAGAGAGACACAGGAATGGCAATATTTGTCCACTTTCGGTGAAGGGTGCCAAATTATGTTTTTATTGTTTGCTGCGTCACATGAATAACACGCAAAAGCAGAACGCTGTTGCTTGATGCATTTGTTAAATAGTGAGTGAGTGAGTGAGTGAGTGAGTGAGTGAGTGAGTGAGTAAATTTTTGAAAAGTCTAAAGACTTTTTGTGTAAACGTATACTTTTTTGTGACGTGGTGGATACCACACACTGGTTGCCGCTTTCGCAATTCCAACTACTTTCGCATAAACTGAATAGCCAAAATGACATGGAAGTTAAGCGGCGTGCTTCACCTCTTTCTTATATTCTTATTTACTTACAGCAGACGTGAACATCGCGTGTCACGCAAACCAATGAGACTGGAGCTTTGCACGGTGAAAATATATACATGAACAATATACCCGACCTTGAAGCGCTTGTGATCTTACCAAAGCTACGTCGCACATATTTAAGATTAGTCTGCTCAGCGAGGAGTGATCGAGTAATCGAGGAACCCCTTTCCGAGTCCTGTTTTTCCGCTTCCCATTTTATTGACAAGAATGACAGCTTTCCGGGGCATTGGGAAGACTGCGCAATCGGCTGCTGTCGTTGCAGGTCATACTTTATGACTATATGTTAGCCTGCCGCATTTCCAGTGCAGTGATTTAACGCGTACAACAGTATGGCCTACATGGATTAACTTGTAACTGTGCCCTTAAATTATGATCTTAACGCTCACGGTGATGTTGAACGTTACTAATTGCATTGTGTTGTGTCTTTTACAAATCTTAATTGTCTTGGCGATGCACTCTATAATAGGTCACAGCCTTACAGTAAATGTACGCTCCAGCCGGAACTATCCCGCCCACAATTAGTTTGGGTAGATGCCCTGTTCAATCACATTTGCCCGTTTCCCGTACGTTACAAAACTTTCACATATTCAATGAAGGTGATATCCCCGTTCAGACTTATGTTCATGTCCCTGCATGGCTCTCATTTGAAAACTCCTATTTTCTAGCAAATTTCAGCAATAATTTCAAAACCACTATTCAGCCAAACACAGTGTTGTGGGTATGGAATGATAATCGTTTAGTTAAAAGTAGGTAATAATGATAACCTTTTAGTTATAAGTATCTGTATTATTTATATTAGTAGACAAAAAGTACCTAAGGAGTGCACGGAAACCACGTAGCCACATAACAGGTGCACCGACGTTCTGGAGGTGGCACAGTTGTATTTACTCATGGGCTAGAAAGTAGGGCTTCGTGTTTCCGGAGGTTATTTTTCTTTCAGTTCGGAGGGGGCTTCTTAAAATTTCGCTTTCTGGAAAATTCATTGAAACTTATTCGACGCCAGCCCCTAATACCACAAAATTTTGTGTTTAATTTTGCACTACATGTTCTTGCAATGGGTGGTTATTAATTCAATTTTCAATAAGCATGCACAGCGTTGTTGCCAGATAACCCTGTTTTTTTTCATATTTTCATTTTTCTCCCTTCCCATTCATTAGGCCCGTTCAACATGCATTTGATATTCACCGCTATAAACTCGCCAAAGTGTGCTTTTGGCGTGCACGAACTGGTCAAACTGCTTCTCAGCCTTTTCTCTAAGGCAGCATTCCAAATCATCTTGATGAAAAGTGAAATACATTTCATTATTAGTATTTTAAATACTCCGAAGTATTAGATAATGACACGATATTCGAGCACAAAAATATTCGAGTGGATTGAGTGTATTTTAAATGAATGAAAGGTTTCAACGCACTATTACATATATGCACAAGCACGAATACTTGAATACAAAAAGCCTACGTTCATTCGTATTAGGCTACGTCTTTAAAGTTCGTTGTAAAAGACGCAAGCAGGTTGTTGTGGCCGAGATGAATGTATACGCTCCTTTCAATTAATGAATCTCAGCTTTGAAAATACCCCTAGAACGTTGAGAGCAATTTAAAATCATAGTTTATCGGAGAAATCTGATTTCTCGAAAATTTCACCTGCGAGCGCATAGAATTGTTTTTCGGATTTATCAAAAAAACACGGAGCCCTAGGTGGGACCCACAACGTTGTCTCCGCATGTCGGAAGAATGATAAGGTGTTTCAGCGTGGGCGCTGGATATCCAGAAGGGAGTTGTCTCAAGTTCTTGTCAAGCTTCAAGTGGCTCAAACTTTGCCTGTCGTCGGGATCGATATTTTCATTCCAGGGCGTCGTGTTGCAAGGTAGAAGGATTGGTGCGGTGCGGCACCTGGGATTTGCTCAAAAGCCGCTTACGTCCGCCGTGCTGCGCTCCGTGACTTGGAAGCCTGCCTGCGTTGCGCTTCACAGAGCAGAAAAAAAAAAGCAAAGCATAAGTAATGAAGCGAAAATACCCCTTCTCGTACCCCTGAGTATAACGAGAGAAGAAAAAATGGTGTAGTTTTGAAAAAAAAAAAAAACATACTGAATACGTTTTCAATTTGTGTAAACAAACAAACAGAAGAGAGAGGGGTTACCACTAGAGACCGAATTATAGACAAATGCCTATTTTCTTTCTTGCGTTCATATTGTGCTATTTTGATATATGAGCATAAACTAAAGGCTAGGAAGAAATTTTAAAGTGCTTTTGTCTATAAATGCCTGTTTTTTAAAGTTTGCGCATAAATTTTTAAGCAAACCTCTAAATTCCTATTTTCAAAATCGGAGGCCTAAATGAACGCCATTTCACCTGAAAGTTCATTTTCGAGTTCAGTTTGAGACTGGTATTTATGTTACCGGACAAAATTCAGCTTTCGAAACTCCGTGGGGTGCAACCTGTGCTCCATTTCATAGTACAAGGCGCCCCGCCATGGTGCTCTAGTGGCTAAGGTACTCGGCTGCTGATTGGCAGGTTGCAGGATCGAATCCCTGCTGCGGCAGCTGCATTTTCGATGGAGGCGAAAATTCTGTAGGCCCGTGTGCTCAGATTTGGATGCACGTCAAAGAACCCCAGGTGGTCGAAATTTTCGGAGCCCTCCACTACGACGTCTCTCGTAATAATAAGGTGGTTTTGGGACGTTAAACTCCACATATATTCATCAAGGCTATAAGGCATCTTACCCAACATGGATGCCAATTAGGCAAACACGCGTATTCATCCGCATCGTGCCGTCTGCTCGGCACCTCCCCGGCGTCTGCTCGCATGTGTAGAGAACAGAAGGTGTTTCTGTGCAGCCGCAGGATGATGAGGAACGAATGCGAAACCGTGGAGTGTCATCAAGGCAAAACTACGAAAAAAAATGCCCAAGTGTTTTTTGCTTTGTTTGTCACTTACTTCTTACACGACACTTCACTAGGTCACATGAGAAATTTCACTTACACACTGAAAGTTGTTGCGTGCCCAGTGAGAAGCAATGTACCACTGAAATTTGTTAATTGGTTCATTACAAGCCGCGAAACCATGATTCGAGGCGCTTAACTTGCAACCTTTGCCACTCACTCCGTGTAAACTTCGCACGCCTCTTCGGTATCATAACAACTCGGAGCAGAAAGATCATACGACGTATAGACACAGCACACCATGCGCATGCAAGCTTACATTCACATGACGTGCTCATGCCGGGTCGGGCACGCAAGCGGTGTTGTGTCGTTTCGACGTTCTCTGTAATGCACATGTCTATTTCTGTGGGATGGATCCCTGTGTACGCGTGCACGCTTGGAGAGGCTGCCATGAATCATGTATCCTTACCACGATACACAGCGTCGTACCACTGAAACTGCTCTAAGGGACGATGCACCAAAAACGCACCAAGGGTTGTGAATGCTGGCACCAGCATATGCGAGAACGGTGAGAACACCAACGCAAACCAAATGGAGGCAGCTTAGTCTTGCATCTCGCTCGATACGAAGTTAAAAAATAACACGCATGGATTCAATTTTTATGTTTTAATACTCATGTCAACATTCGTACCTCTATTCAGGCTACGAACTACTAAAGTTACACACGTCATCTCGAATAATTCTCGCAGTGTCACGTACTACTTCGACGTACGCAGGACCACTCATTGTTGCATACGTCACCCCTGTGTTGGGCTGCGCGCCCGTGCGATGAAGGTCAAGCGGTGTACAGTCTCAAATTTCACCTCTTTCCGGTGCGCCTAGCATTGCAAATCTTGGCAGTGTGATCGTGAGTGCCCAGTGCATATTCTTTTCGCCTGCTCAAAATTCTAAAACCTGCTGAAGGTCCCCTTATGGTGTCCACGTACACATGAGAAGTGGACCTTGTGCGGTTAGACCACCTTTACACGAGGAAGCCATGAAGCGCTAATAGGCCTTCTGGCCTATTAGCGCTTTGGCTATTCGCTTCTGTGTTGCCCTTCTTACCCATTCCGGAACGAAAGAGACCTTGCAGGAGCGTGTTTATCCGATGCTGGACACTTACCTCGCCATGCTGGACAAGAAAACGAGAGACCGTATTCTACGAGCCCTGCAGGGGAAAGAAAAAAAGCGTGGCTATGCTAAACCATTGGCGCCTTTGTAGCATCACGAAATAAAACATTTCTCTTTGCTTTGCTGTCCTATAGACACAGATCCCACTCATATAAATTCATAAATTTGGATTTTGTCAGAGTGTATTCTGCGTTCATTTACGATTTCGGGGTCCTATAACAGTGTCTTACCCGCATATTTTTGGCGCTTAAAAGCCGATTTTTCAGTGCCTAGAAATCCGGCCTCTAGTTATCACTTGGCCAGACACAGGCATGGAACTATGCACGCAAACTGGCGCTGTCTATAGGCTGAAACAAGCTGAAACATAGGCACTAGAAAGCCTTCGAAGGATTTTCCATCCAGAATTGACTAACTTTTCTTCAAAAGTGTATGGGTTTTTTCTGGTTGGTTGCTTTTATACTGATTCTTTTTCCGTGTCCATTCTGTGCAAGAAAAAAATTTCAGATACCACGTACGTGCAGTGGCAATCGATGATATGCGAAGCACGAATGAGCAAATTTGTTATGTGACTTTAAAGTCAGCTCAATGTTACGACGTGGACGTAAATCAGGCCGTACGTGACTTCCATGTCATGATTATCATCTTTAGACGTGTCATTTACTTTCGTCGTCTAATTACGTCACGTGATAATAAATTTGTTTTTCTGGAGCTAGCGAAACGGCCATGAGCACGCAATGAGCGTAGCATGTAGCCATGTTTTACATGGCATGCACGTAATGATTATCATGTTTGACCGTGTCATTTACCTTCATCGTCCGTTCGCGTCTGTAACACCATTTTGGTATGTCTGAAGGTCACGAGAAGATCACGAGCGTGCTATGAGGTATGCATGTAGTCGTATTTTTCATGACAAGCATGTCATGATAATCATCTTAGGACGTGCCATTTACTTTCGTGTAACGCAATACTAAATTTGGTACATGTGAAGCTAGTGAAACGACCGCTAGCGTACGATGAGCGTGGTGTGTAGTCATGACTTACATGACATGCATGTCATGATTTCTACGTTAGGGTCTGTGATTTATGTCTGTAATTTAAGTGTTAGGGTTTGTGAGTTATATACCATACCAGTTTTGCAATTTGTCATGTGAACGAAACCACCGCAAATACAGCAAGACTATGAAATATAAATTGAGAAATTCATGACATGCATGTCGTGATTTTCATGTTATCACTAGTCAGTTGTGCTCGTCATACAGTCACGTTATATCATACCAATTTTGGTATAGAGAGTGTTATCTAAACGGCCTGGAGAGCTAAACGTTGTAAACAGACAGACAGACAGACAGACAGACAGACAGACAGACAGACAGACATATAGATAGATAGATAGATAGATAGATAGATAGATAGATAGATAGATAGATAGATAGATAGATAGATAGATAGATAGATAGATAGATAGATAGATAGATAGATAGATAGATAGATAGATAGATAGATAGATAGATAGATAGATAGATAGATAGATAGATGCTCAAAGTGCTTGCAGTACGCCGGGAAATGCTTCACATTTGTTTACGCTGCATCTGAAAAAGGAAAGAACCTGACGGAATTTGCTGCAGTTGATCCCCTGTAGATTTCTTCCAGATGTTTATATATACTTCATCGACGCCCTGATTCCGCAGTGTCTGCATGACGGCTGATATTTCTACTGAATCAAACGCCTTCTCGTAATCTATGAAGGCTATGTATAGTGGTTGGTTATATTATGAGCATTTCTCTATTACCTGATTGATAGTATCAATGTGGTCGATTGTTGAGTAGCCTGTTCAAAATCCTGCTTGTTCCTTTCGTTGATTGAATTCTAATGTTTTCTTTACTCTGTTAGCAATTACCTTTGTAAATAGCTTGTATACAACAGAGAGCAAGCTGATCGGCCTGTAATTCTTCAAGTCCTTGTCATCTCCTTTCTTATGTATTAAGATGATGTTAGCGTTCTTCCAAGACTCTGGTACCCTTACCGTCAGGAGACACCTCGTAAACAGGGTGGCTAGTTTTTCTAACACAATTTGACCTCTATATTTCAGCAGATCTGATGTTACCTGATCCTCACCAGCAGCTATGCCTCTTCACATGCTCTCCAAAGCTTTTCTGACTTCTTCTATCGCTACTGGTGGGGTGTCATCTGGGTTACTGCTAGTTCTTATAGTATTAAAGTCGTGGTTGTCCCGGCTATTGTACAGATCTCTGTAAAACTCCTCCGCTATTTTAACTATCTTATCCATATTGGTAGTTATTTTGCCTTCTTTGTCCCTTAGTGCATACATCCGAGTTTTGCCTATTCCAAGTTTCCTCTTCACTGCTTTGACGCTTCCTTCTTTTTTCAGAGCGTGTTCAATTCTCTATATCTTATACCTTCTTACATCGGATACCTTACGTCTATTAATCAACTTCGAAAGCTCTGCCAGTTCTATTTTGTCTGTTGTACTTGAGGCTTTCATGATTTGACGCTTCCTAATGAGATTCTTCGTTTCCTGGGAAAGCTTGCCAGTGTCCTGTCTAACTACCCTGCCTCCAACTTCCACCGCACACTCCATAATGATACTCGTCAGATTATCATTCATTGTATCTATGCTAAGGTTGGTTTCCTAAGAGCCGAGTACCTGTTCTGAAGCGAGACTCTGAATTTCTGTACTTTCTCTCTCAGTGCTAGCTCATTGATTGGCTTTTTGCGTATCAGTTTCTGTCGTTCCTTCCTCAAATCTAGGCGAATTCGAGACCGTACCATTCTATGGTCACTGCACCGTGCCTTGCCAAGCACTTCCACATCCTGCACGATGCCTGGGTGTGCACTCATTATAAAGTCTATTTCGTTCTTATTTTCGCCATTAGGGCTCCTCCATGTCCACTTGCGGTTTCCTCGTTTTCGGTAGAAGGTATTCAAAATCCGTAAATTATTGCGTTCTGCGAATTCTACTAGTAGCTCTCCTCTGGCGTTTCTAGTACCGACGCCATAATCTCCTATTGCCTGGTCTCCTGCCTGCTTCTTCCCTGCCTTTGCATTAAAGTCTCCCATCAGTATTTTATACTGTGTTTTACCTTAGTCATTGCCGATTCCACGTCTTCATAAAAGCTTTCAACTGAAGCGTCATCATGGCTGGATGTAGGCGCGTAGGCCTGTACCACCTTCATCTTGTATCTCTTATTCAGTTTAATTACGATACCTACCACCCTTTCATTAAAGCTATAGTATTCCTCTATGTGGCCAGCTATGTTTCTGTGAATTAGGAACCCCACTCCCAGTTCTGTTCTGTCAGCCAATCCCCGATAGCAAAAGACATGCCCATTTTGTAGCACCGTATAGGCCTCATCTGTCCTCCTAACCTCACTGAGCCCTATTATATCCCATTTAACACCCTCTAGCTCCTCGAACAGTACAGCTAGACTCCCCTCACTAGATAAGGTTCTAGCGTTAAACGTTGCCAAGTTCAGGTTCCAATGGCGGCCTGTCCTACTAGAGAGAGACGAGAAAAAAATGCCGCCATATCCACGAAGTGAATGATGATGAGTGGGCGAAGCTCCGGAGGTAAACCTGGTAAACCATGAATCCTCCGTAAATTTTGCCCACTCGTTTTTATTGCAACGCTCCCCCTAGCGTACGTCGCCGCACTATATCGAACGATGACACGCGCCATATGTGGCATCATTCCTATTTTATAACACCTCGCATCTTTCATAATCAACTACACGTACCGCCGTCTAGTTTATAACATCTTGCATCTTTTGGACGGACGGACGGACGGACGGACGGATGGACGGATGGACGGACGGACGGACGGACGGATGGATGGATGGACGGACGGATGGACGGATGGACGGATGGATATGGCTGTACCCTATAGATCGGGCGGTGGCTAGCGTAATACTTAGAACTGAACGAGAGGTGGCTACATACAGGGGACGCACAGCCCACGCCTTAAGGAGCTTCGCTCCTAAAAAGGAAGGCAGGGAGGTTAACCAGATGTTAGTACCCGGTATGCAACCCTACACTGGGGTTGGGGAATAGTGGGTTGAAAGAGAAAGGGAGAGTTCGCCCCGGCCTCTCCGGATCCAGAGACTCTTAGCACCCTCTGCTGCGTTGCAGATCTGACCGCCGCCGTGGTCAGTTGCTTCGCAGCTGCTGGGGACTGAGGGCCGTGAGTTATTTGACGTAAGCATGTGGGAGGTAGTGGCCAGATACTGCACCAGGGTGGCCAATCCTTCTCTGGTGAGGGAGTGCGTTCCCGGCGGTGGTTACCGGTGAGGCCGCACCCCAAGCCTCGTAATGCAGTTCCATCTCCACGCGGATGTGCAGCGATGGCATAGTGGTTAGAGCATCCGCCTCGCATGCAAAAGGTCTGCGGCCCGGTGCCGCGCAGTTCCTAACCAGATTGGTGAAGATATACGTATAAAAACAACGACGACACACAGACAGATGGAGATATAAGAGCAGAAAGAGATAAAAAAAGAAAGAAAGTGGGACGGGCTATCGGCTTTTGCATTGCACTAAGTGGTCCGGCGTGAAAGCCGACAGAAAGGGGAGGGAAACAATCTAGTAGAACTATCCTTCGCGTCATCATTTCTTTTTCTCAAAGTTGTGTCTCGTATGATACTGCACCACTCACACTGAGCAATGGTTCTCCTGATGACCAAACGCTCTGTCTGTTTAGGTGAATCCGCTAGCGAATCATCGCTTTCTATCGTCGCGTTCGTTCATTCATCTATTACTCCGATGCAACGGCAAAATTACGTAAATTTCTTTCTTTCCTCTCTATTCTGTCAACTCGAATACATTGAGTCGAAAGTGTCACGCTTCCGTTTGTGCAGCTCTGTCCTCGTTTTCTGTAAACGATGAGCGATGGACCCTTTTTAGAACTGGTAAAGCCAGCTTTCCTGCCACGAAGCTTACCTAGCTAATGGCGGCTAGAGACTTGCTGCGAACGGCGCATTCGAGCGCAGTTCGCTAGCGCTATTGCGCGTAAAATGTGGACCCGACTCTCTTTGCGGCATGGACACGCATAATAGAAAAAGCCCCAGCACGTGCAGCTATAGGACATCGTATCCACTAAGAGAAGTGACGTCATCAATAGTAGGGCGAATATGTAGCCCAGGGAATCACACTTGCCGATTATGAAAAAGGGTCCTTGACCTAGCAATCTGTGGATACGAACTAGCCCAAACAATGACTGATTGATACGTGGGGTTCAACGTCCCAAAACCACCACATAACTATGAGAGACGCCGCAGTGGAGGGCTCCGGAAATCCCGACCTCCCGGGGCTCCTCAACGTGCACCCAAATCCGAGCACACGGGCCCACAACACATCCGCCCCCATCGGAAATGCAGCCGCCAGTCAATTCATAAGCGATAATTTGCTTCCACATTTGGTTAAGGCCGCCTAACATAAATACAAGAGCGTGGTTCGCAGGCTGTTGAGGCTTCGGGGGAAGTGTTACTCCTCCAAGAAATGTGTCTTCACCACGGTCTAGCTCGAACCCCGGCACTATCTCCATTTCGTCCAAAAAAAAAGGACGCAGTCCTTTTTGACATTCTCCGTAGTCTCAGCTTTGCATTTCATAACATCGATCACTTCGTGAAGAATGCCTGGGAGGAACTTTGAATTTATACCATGCATATCCAACTAGGCCCCCGGCTGCGGCGGCTGAATTTCCGATGGAGGCGGAAATGTTGTAGGCCCGTGTACTCAGATTTGGGTGCACGTTAAAGAACCCCAGGTGGTCAAAATTTCCAGAGCCCTCCACTACGGCGTCTCTCATAATCAAATGGGGGTTTCAGGACGTTAAACCCCACAAATCAATCAATCAAATCGAACTAGGCCAACTTTCGATTCTCTAACAGGATTTGCGTCTCGTCATCAACAAGCGCGGGGTGGGGCGCGCACGCGCAGCGAATGCGCATAGTATGCCGGGACAGCACGGCGACGGCCTAACCAGACCCGCGAGCGCCCACAGGTGTCGCCACTAAATGACGTCAAGCTCATAGAGTTTCCCACAATACTTACTAGAGGGAACTCTGGCGCTAGTGTCTATGGGAGTTGCAACACACGGCGCTTCAGCGAGCATTAGAATGATGGGCAGTACACACATTTGTCCAATTTTCGCACTTATGGCCTGCTTCTGGCTCCGTGTGTGTTCGTGTGGCTTGGAGCTGTTTTTTCACGAAAACATAAATTAACAAATGTTCACCGTTTGCGCTTCACAACCTTATTTTTTTTAAGTTTACTATTTCGAATCAAGTCCCTGGGTTCAAAAGGGTTCGTTTTTCTTTCAAAACAAAACCGTAACCAGTAAAAAACAAAGCCGCAAGTACGATTCGCCGCCCGCAAGTACGAAGACTAGGCAAATGTGTGTACCACCCATCATTCCCATGGTCGCCGAACGATCGCAGCGCCAGAGTGCCCTCTAGTTAATTTTGGGAAACTCTATGGTCAAGCTGACTCGCGATCTTTAGTGTTCCATTACCGAGAACATGAAAATAAACATGATTGGTTTAATAACATATAAGCCGCGTTATAATATGTCTTTGACTGTAAATTATTTGTTGTATTCCCCGCAGTTCTTCAAAACTGCAACATAAACTGCACTATCAATAACTCTTTTTCCTTAAGGAAGCTATCGTGACGTGAGAAGCATTTTACGCAGTGACACCACCGTATATGCAGTTGCATATCATACGCAAGTACTGGTGTAATGCGAATAAATACGGTACGCTTCAGGCACCAGCCTTCAAACCAACTCATACTTTTATTTTATTCTTGAGGTGTATACGTTTCGTCTTCGTCACAGTTCTTCATGTAATAGTGTATCTCCCGGTTCACCTAACCAGCAGGGTATTTTCTGTTTTCGTTTCGTATAACACGGCTTCCTCGGCCTCTTTCAACATCACTGTACGACGAAATACGATGTCGGTCTTCTGACTAGAACAAGAAATATGGGCGAATCGCTGAAGGCAGCGCGGTGTAACAGTTTCTCAAGAAGCCGCGCGATTTGGACTACAACATATGCTTGCTTATTACAAGTGCACATTAGTTCCGACTAACGTTCAGAGAGAGAGAGAGTTCTATATAAAGAAAGGCAGAGACGCCAGCCTGAGTAATAGCGTGCTTTGGTCTATACTACTTTACACCGGCCAAGGTAAACGAGTAAGTTGGGGATGGTATAGCTAGGCCCATGGACATATATGTAGTTCTGTCAAGTTGGCACAATTGCATATGTAGCCGTTCCCTGAGTATAGCGGCTTGAAGGAAGGCTTGTATAACCGTCTTTACGACCACAGTTGCACCGTTGGCGTTAGGCCAAGGACCTGGAACAACCTCATCCGTTCATGACCCATTACGAAATTGTTGCATAAAGGAAATCGATTTCTGCTGTTCAGAATGGTCGCTAAATTGTGCGATAACGTAGGCTATATATCGCACTGGCTGTTATAGGGTAAAAGATTGGTAGTTTTGTTAATCCGTTGCTGTGGGAACAACACCCCGGATTAAATTGCAAAAAGAAAGGGTTTGAATCAAAAGAAACACACTAGTCGCGAAAACCACACAAGCACGACGCGGCTAATGCAAATTCTAAATCTATACACGCTCCGACTCAACTAAAACAGCCAACGTAAGCACACACCCACTGTCGTTGCTGCCAGCCGCGTTCTTTGGCCACACGCCCCATGTCTGCCACAAAAAGAGAAAGATCTCGTCCTCTAAACCAGGGACCGGTAAATCCACGTTAACCAGGATGTCCTTGAGGGGCGACACGGCTTCTGAAAGAACACCTGGGACGCCGGAAGACCTCGAGCGCCCCCCACCGCTATAGCTCCGCTCACCCTCTCCCAAACGAGCGCGCAACTCGTCGTTAGATATTACCGGGCAACGCTACATGTCGTCGCATGCCTTGCACGCACCTATACGACAGCAAAGTTAATGCATTCACTTTTTTTTTTCCCTTATCGCACAGGCAGCTTAGAGCAGGGCTCGCTTTTTTTTTTTCTCTTTCTCTCTCTCTCTATCCTAATCTCTACTGCGAGGCTCGAGGGAGCTCATTTGGCATGCACACTCTCGGGAGGCCTCGAAATACGCAATTTGTGTATACGGACGCAGACGGGAGAAAAACGAATGGCCGTCCTGTTGCGACGCAACGAGCGGAGAACCGGCGACGGCCACGCGCATTATTTTCGACTGAACTTGGTTGATTGATTGATTGATTGATTGGTTTGTGGGGTTTAACGTCCCAAAATCACCATTTGATTATGAGAGACGTCGTAGTGGAGGGCTCCGGAAATTTCGACCACCTGGAGTTCTTCAACGTGCACCCAAATCAGAGCACACGGGCCTACAACGTTTCCGCCTCCATCAAGAAATGCAGCCGCCGCAGCCGGGATTTGATCCCGCGACCTGCGGGTCAGCGGCCGAGTGCCTCAGCCACTAGACCACCACGGCGGGGCTCGACTGAAGTTTACGCGTCAGGGCAGCGTGGCGATATTATTCACTCGTTTCGTCGTTTGTCCTGCTGCTGCGCCGCGTCAGCACTGTGGTCGGTGACAACCTATAAGAATAAAAATCAAAACACAAATAAAAGGACAAGCGTTGCCCCGAAAACTGCGCGTCACCAGTCATTCACCTGTGCGAGTGAGTCTTGCTACGTGGCTTCCGTTGCAGCCATGAGTATTTTTTTGCTGCTAACACAAACAATACTCCTAATAATAATTAAAGCTTCGACGTCCGTACTTGAAGAACTGTGTTTGGCAGAGAGTGATCTTATTTTATTATTTATTTATTTACAAAATACTGCAGACCCATTTAAGGGCCCCAGCAGGAGGGGCAAAGATCATAACATTGCACACAGGTGTAAAACAGCAAGAACAAAAAAGATACATCATATACAAAAGATACAAAAACATAGGTCATGGTTAAATACGCTCACGTGCATCTACAGAGCTGGTTAACGATTGAGGTAGGCAGTTCCAGTCGTTTATGGTTCGAGGAAAGAACGAGTATTTGAAAATGTTTGTTCTGGCGAAATACGGTGTTAATGAATAAGTTTGTCGATGCCGGGTTTGTCTTGTCGTAAGCGGTTTCAGATGCAAATCACGGTTTACTGACAGCTTGTTGTTATTTAAAAGAAAAAGAAATTTGAGCCTGTGAGTTTTACGACGTTTTTCAAGTGTGGGTATACTGTTTTCTTTCATAAGGTTTGTGGGGGAATCAGTTCTTCGGTACTTGGAGTAACTAAAACGTACCGCTTTGCGTTGGATTAGTTCGAGAGCCTCAATGTTTCTTTTTGTGTATGGGTCCCAGACGATTGAGGCATATTCCAATGAGGGGCGTATAACAGTCAAATAAGTGAGTTTTTGAAATCTTTGCGGAAATTGCGAAGAAAGTCAACGCCTTTTTTTTTTTTTTTACCAATAACCAGTGGCATCTATATACTTGTGTCTTCATAAGGAAACCACCGATCTTAAGTGCGCGAACTGTACTTGGCGTCACACCAATGAACAAATGTGGTTTGATGCAAATTTTCTCGGGGTGACAAAGGTACGGCTGTATACGGGTGGAGCTTATATTTATTCTCAGGTTGTAACCAACTATAGGCTGTTTTAGAATGCAAAAAAAAAAAAACGCAAAGCTTGCGGGCGTTTCGGGCGTATCATTGCGGGCATCCTTAACAGAAGCCCGCAAAAAGTTACCGTACGACGCCTGCTGTGACAAACGCTAACACAAAGCTTTGCAGGCCTGATTCTAAAACTGCCGACTAACTGAGCCACGTCAAAACAAAATGCGACAATACTCAGCACGATTTCACAGTCCTGTCATCAAGAGTGCACTGTAAAAAAAAATTCTTCTAATAGTAAGTTACTCTATCGCGATTACAAAGTCGCCCCGCTTGTCGCGAAGACGACCACGCCAGATATATATATATATATATATATATATATATATATATATATATATATATATATATATATATATATATATATATATATAATTATTATTTGTTTCATGAATATGTCTTTTTGATTTCAATCTGAGACCCGAGCGACGCTTCTTGACCTTATATTTATGTTTGATCATATGATGCCCCTCGTTTAAAGCTCCGAAGTAGCTGGTGGCATATCGGATCACGAGGCTGCCGTACTCACCCTGAACTCATCATCCCATTCCTAGGAAAGTAATTTCGTGAAATTGGTTTCCAACTTTCAGGCGGTTGACGACGTGGCCGTTTTGGAACATCTCGGAAACTCTTATGACTAGATTTCTTCACTGCATCAGTCCGGGGAAACTGCGGACAATTTATGGGCATATTTTTCTAGCGTGGTCTTGCATTGCACGGAAAAAAACTTTATTTCCGTGCAAAAATTATCAAAAAAGAAAAACCCTTGGAACACGACAGAAGTTATCCACGTGAAGCGGAAACTAAAGCGAAAAAAAAAAAAGCCCTTTCAACCAATCCTTCGAATGAAAACAAATGCACTATTCAAAGCCTAAGCAAAAAACTCAGAAACTTGGTAACTCAATATAAATTCAGATTATATAACTTTAGGCTCATAAAATTTCTGAAATAGGCTTTTTCAAAGTTTTCGCGCTATGTCTACCCGCAAACAAGATCAATAGTGTCACTGGCCTCCCAGAATAACACTACATGAAGAATTTAATTCCTTATAAATGCGAAGCATTTCTTAGCCAACTTCGGTGACTTTGAGCGCATCTATCTATCTATCTATCTATCTATCTATCTATCTATCTATCTATCTATCTATCTATCTATCTATCTATCTATCTATCTATCTATCTATCTATCTATCTATCTATCTATCTATCTATCTATCTATCTATCTATCTATCTATCTATCTATCTATCTATCTATCTATCTATCTATCTATCTATCTATCTAATCTAGCCGCCTATGACTTTTAGCCCTCCTGGCCGTTTCGATAATGGTATCGATACCAAACTTGGTATGGCACAACATCACTGTGTGAAGAACATATTTGAGTAGTCGTAACATGAATATCATGACATGTATGTCATGAATGTCATGATTTACATTTCATGGTCCTTCAGCTCTTGCGGTGGTTTCGTTCACATTACATGTTGTCAAACTGGTATGGAATGACATGATTGCATGGCAAACACAAGTGACAGACCCTAGTATAAAAATCATGACAGGCATGTCATGTAACAACATGACTACATGCCACGCTCACGATGCTCTCACGGCCATTTCGCTAGCGTCTCATATACCAAATTTGGTATTACGGTACGTGAATGTATTGCGAAGGTATGTGGTTAGTGCAAACATGATAATCATGAGATGCGTGTCATGTAACAACATTACTACATGCCATGCTCATGATGCGCTGGTGGACGTTTAGCTAGCTTCACTTACACCAATTTTGGTATAACGGGACGTGAGTGGATGACAAAGGTATGATACTGGTGCAAAAATGATAAACATGAGATGCCTGTCATGTAACAACATGACTACATGCTACGCTCATGATGCACTCACGGCCGTTCCGCTAGCTTCACATGTACGAAACTCGGTATTACGCGACGCGAACGGACGACATAGGTAAATGACACATCCGAACATGATAATCTCGACATACATGTCATGTAACTACATGACTACTTGCCACACTCATGATGCGCTCGAGGCCGTATCGCTAGCTTCACATATGCCACATTTGGTATTATGTGACGTCGATGGATGACGATATATGTGACACGTGCGAACATGATAATCATGAGATTATGTGATAACATGACTACATGGCACAGTCAAGCCACCAATACAATTCGACGTGACACGGTGCGCGTGCTCGCTGGCGTTCATTTCATGGTGTCACGCCTGCATTGCCACGCCAGGCGCCGCTCCGGCGCGTTTCAGCGCGTCCAGCGTCCCTCCGTCACGAAAAAATGGAGACGCAGTGTTGTCTGGGTAACGCATCGGGGCGAAATGCAGCATGTCGCATTTTGCGCCAGGTTGCCGTCGGGCTGCGCCGATGGACGCTGGTTGCTAACGTAGCGTCGCTGTGCCCAACGTGTGCGCGCGTCAACGCTACAGTGGAGTGTATTGAGCCCTTCGTGATTCGCTCGCGGCCTGTTTTGCTAGCTCTACATATACCAAGCTGGGTGTTACGTGACGTCAATGGATGACGAAACATATGACTGGTGCAGACATGATAGTCCTGACACGCGTGTCATGTAACATGACATCATACCACTCTTATAGTGAGCTCAGCGGCCGTTTAGCTAGCTCCACATATACTAAATTTGTTATCACGTGACGTGAATAGAGGACGAAGGTAAACGACACATCCAAACATGGATAATCATGACACAGAAGTCATGTACGGCATCATTTACTTCCACTTCGTAACGTTATATTGATATTAAAGTGACATATCAACCTTTCTCATTCGTGCTTCGCATTTCATCGATTCCCACTGAACGTAGGATCTGCCAATTTTTTCGTGTCCGTTTCCACCCGAGATAATGATATGGTGGTCGCTTTCGCTGATGCGTCAGTGCGGTTTCCCCTCGAGAACTTAGAAATCGCCGCAGGGGGAATCGTAAATATATTGTTGAACATCGACATCAAGAAAAGTTCTGGGCCTGATCAGATCCCCAACGAGTTTCTGTACAGATACGCAAGTTGGGTTGCGAAATACCTGAAGCTCATCTTTCCGACATCGCTCAACACAGGATGCTTTCCGCATCAGTGGAAGCATGCGCATATCATACCTGTACACAAGTTTGGCTGTAATCTGATGGTATAAACTAGAGACCAATAACTTTGATTTCTACTTGCTCGAAAGTGCTCGAACACGTTGTTGCTAATCATCTGATGACATACCTCGACTATCACAATCCTACTACACCCACACCAACATGGTTTCCGCAAAGGCCTACCAACTATTAGTCAGCTAATCGAACTAGTGCACAACTTCGCCCAAACCATAAACTCTCGTAGTCAAACAGATATCATAAGCTTAGATTTTTACTAAAGCTTTCGATAAGGTGTTGCATCCTAAATTACTACTACATAAAGTTGCTCTGATATTAAACAACGCTTCCATAACCCAGTTGTTTCATTCATACCTTCATGGGCGCCACCAATTTGTTCTTTTGGGAAGTTCACAATCAATCCATGCGCCCTGTCCTCTCAGGCATCCCTCAGGGAAGCGTATTGGGGCCTGTATTATTTTTATTTTCATAAATGACCTACCCCGCACACTCATAGTGCCAGTCAGACTATATGCTGATGACTGTATATTGTATAAACACGCACATCCTCAGACCAAGTTGAGCCTAATGCAAATCTACAAATATTTAAACACTGGTTCGAAAGCAGTCGTATGGAATTAAATTTATATAAGATAGTCTACATGTGCATCTCTCGCAAAAAAAATGTCTTCCCCTTTAGTATTTTATTGGCAACCACATTCTGATGAACGTCAAAGAGTTTAAATATCTTGGTTTGATAATTACGCATCACCTCCACTGGGATACCTACATCGAAAATGTATCTTTTAAAACCGATAAGGCTCTCTGGGCGCTTAGGCGAAACCCAAGATATGCATCTACAGATATTAAAAGCCTATAGCATACAAAACGTTGATACGCCCTATTATTGAGTATGCTAAAATTGTATGGGACCTTTATACACAATCAAACAAAATCAAACTGGACAGAGTATACAGAACCTTGCTTCGAGGTTTATTTTTAATAAGTACAAGCGATGTTATTCACCTTCTGAGTTGTGCAAACGTGTTGACCTTTCCCCGCTCGAAGTCCGAAGCTTTTTCGAGCAACTGAAGTGTCTCTATAAAATTATACACCACAAGATAAAAATAAATCTGCATGAATACTTTGAAATTAAACGCAAACTTCTACACATCGCACTAGCATGTATATTCACCCGCCGTTTGCCCGAAATAATTGCTTTATATTTAGTTACCCAATGACATTGTAGCCTCACCTACCTTATACAATTTTGGAACAGAATTAATGAGTATATGAAAGCATGACCCCAATTAGCAAACCCGATTTCTCTTGTGTGTGCTTTTTGCATCTATAAGGTTTTTTTTTTTTTAATTCTGTCCACCCTTTTGTAACTGTAACAGTTTCCAAGTGTCTCATATTTGTTGTACAGTACTGCTAGTACCCTGATGTTATAAATATATGTTTTATATGTCAAAAGTGTGATATTACCGATTATACTATATTCTTTCAAGTTTTTTTTTGTTTCTGTACGTACATTGTCAGTATGTTTAAGTTGTTTCTTCCACTCCTGTACTATAGCCCTAAACAGGGCTCACAGTAATAATGAATGAAGAAAAAAGAACAAGTTATTTTAAGAATGAGGAGACGTCACACGACCTTCCCCCGTGGTCTTAGCCTACAGGACAATCGTGAGCTGAGTTTATCAATTTTCCTAATTTGTTCAATCAGGATTAGAGTTGATAGATTGATATGCGGGGTTTCACGTCCCAAAACCACCATATGATTATGAGAGACGTCGTAGTTGAGGGCTCCGGAAATTTCGACCACCTTTGGTTCTTTAACGTGCACCCAAGTCTGAGCACACGGGCCTACAACATTTCCGCCTC
Organism: Rhipicephalus microplus; assembly: GCF_013339725.1. Lineage (NCBI taxonomy): Eukaryota > Metazoa > Arthropoda > Arachnida > Ixodida > Ixodidae > Rhipicephalus > Rhipicephalus microplus. The sequence continues at coordinate 279,617,854 of NC_051165.1, forward strand.
CATCGGAAATGCAGCCGCCACGGCCGGGACTCGATCCCGCGACCTGCGAGTCAGCAGCCGAGTACCTTAGCCAGTAGACCACCGCAGCGGGGCCAGGATTAGAGTCAACAAACTGACAAGTACTTACAGTATAGAACTGTGCGCACGCAGTAGGCAAGTTTTGACACCCATGTGTTTCTTTCTATGTTCCCTCATCATTCTTTCAACAGTAGTCGACAGCAAATCAGATTAATTGATTTGTAGAGTTTAACGTCCCAAAACCACGATATGGTATGAGAGACGCGACAGCAAATCAGTACATTTTGCTACAGTGCTTATTTTACTACAGCACAAAAAGCCTCGCGTTGTTTCCGGTACGCGGTGCTTAGCATTGACTTGCAAAGACTTTGTTTCATTGCCGGCACGAGCACGTCGCACCTTCCCAGCAATGCTGTAATCACAAAGAGGTGTCTGCCGCACGCGCACTGGTCCTTTCGGGTAATTTAATTAAATACCACGCTCAGTGCAAGGACACACCGTGCCAACGCCACCACCCCCACACCGCCAACCAAGTTTCGGGCCTCCTAGTGGAGCTAGCCATGCGCGGTACCGCAGGTGAAACGGCCCCATCACTTAGCAGGCCTTGGCAACAACGACGCAATCAACTTGAAAAACGGACCCTCTTGCGGCACGGCGACTGCTGCAGCTTCGCCTCGTGCCGACATGCACGTTGGTCCACCGCCACTTAGATATACGGCGCGCCGCCGGTGGGCATGCTGAACGTGACCAGAAGCGAAGCGTTCGCATAACGCTTTGCTACGTGTTAACGGCTCAGGTGAGCCGCCTTCATTTAACAGATTTCGCGCCGGCGCCTCCACACTGGCTATTTGCTGAAACTTTCACTATAGGCTGCAGACGTAACTTTTGTTGCAGGCGATGGCTGGTCGTTTTAGAGCGGAGTGGTCGGTGATATGAAACGCAAATTACTGAGGCACTCTTCATTAACTTGTATTCTTTAGCATTCCCATTCTAGGCCTCTGAAAACCTCCTGCAAGCACGTGGTAAATAGCATTTGGGAGATCATATCTCTTCGTTTTTCGCCTTTCTTTAATAGTATTCTATCGCCTTTTTATGGAGCATTATGGTCACAGTTCATCCTCTTGAGATTCATTCCAGGATGTTCATATATGTTTCGTCCATTCCTGTAATCTGTGAAGACTGGTTTGGTGTATTATGATTCGTACTATCAACTGATTGATAGTACGAATGCGGTCGACTGTTGAGTAGGCTGTTTGAAATCATGCTTTTTCCTTTCGTTGATTGAACTGTATATTGTTGTCTTAATGCTGTTAGCATTTAATTTTGGGAATAACATGTATATGACGGAGAGAAAGCTGACCGGCCGGTAATCGTTGAAGTTCTTGTCGTCCCCTTCTTAATAGGTTAAGATGATGTTAGCATTCTAGGAATATTCTGCCCTACCCATGCGGAGACATTTCGTAAACAGGGTTGCTAGTTTTTCTAACACTCCATCTTTCAGCAGATCTGGCATTGCATCGCCGAGTAACTCAGGAGAGAAACTCCAATTCATGAGTACCTAATTAGGCAAGGAGAGCAGAAAGATAGGTCTTAAAATAATCTGCAGAAAACGAAAGTAATGTACAATACCTCGGAAGAGAACAGTGCTTCGAGATACGTAGCAGGGCACTTGTAGTTGTGAAAGTGTACCTCTACTTAAGACAGCTAGTAACCGCTGAGCCAAACCACGACAATAAAGTTACTAGGAGAGTAAGAGTAAGGTGGAGCACATTTTACAAGCATTCTCAAATCATGAACGCTAGAGTACGACTATCCCTCAAAAGGAAGCTATACAACCACTGCAGTTTACCGGTACCTGTAATTCTCCAGAAACCTGGAGGATTACAAAGAAGGTTCAACTCAAGTTGAGGACGATGCAGCGAGCAATGGAACGGAAGATGATAGGTGTAATCCTAAGGAAGAAGAAGAGAGCAGAGTATATGAGGAAACAAACGAGTGTAAGGATATCACAGTCGAAATCAAGAAGAAGAAATGGTCTTGGGTAGGGCGCGTACCGCGAAAGCAAAATAACCGCTGGTCATTAAGGGTAACTGACTGGACTCCCAGAGAAGCCAAGCGGCTGAGAGGGAGACAGAAAGGTGGGCAGACGAGATTAGGAAGTTTGCGGGTATAAAGTGGCAGCAGCAAACACAGGACCGAGTCCACTGGCGGAACATGAGAGATACCTTTGTCCTGTAGTGGGTGTAGTCAGGCTGATGATGAAGAAGATGATGGCGACTGTTCTCACTCACGTACACCCTGTGGAGAGGAATTCGCAGGACATTTACGTCAGAGTACTACTCTCTAAGGCTATTCCCTCAAAGCAATGCTCTCGACAGCAGACGGCTCACTGCTTGACGGCGTAGAAAACGATGTTGTTTCGCGCTTCTGTGGCCTGCATACTCTCGCTTCCTGTTGTGCATCGCTACGCTGAGCACCCAGTGTAAATACATTGTTTCTTTTTTAACTAATGCTATGTGTAGTTTAAGAACAAGACTAATAAAGCATGAAGGACAATAAGGCAAAGGGAAGTGTAGGATATGTTTTTAGTAGTAAATGTAACGCGAAAAAGAAATGTGGACAAAAAGATAACTTGCCACGGGCAGAGACAGAACTTGCGACCATCGAATAGCGTGTTCGATGCTCCACCAACTGAGCCGCCTTGTCCCTGTGTGTCGTTGTCTCTTCGCTTAGTCTTTGTCTTGTTTGCGCATATCAACACTTAGGTCGTCCGCCCGTCTAACTTATTTTGTATATATGTGCATTAAACGCGGGAGCGTCAGTCAGCGCCACCGGTAGTCATGACGACGAACGCCATCATGGCTACTGGTATCATTGTGGACGTATACTTTTCTTAGCATTATTGTCTATTAATAATCATAATTGTCTCGTCTAACGAAAAAATGAGACAAGCCCTTAAAATATACAGGAACAAAACTGTATGAGATATATGTGCACCTAATTTCTATTTTCTTAGTATTCCGCGTACTAGTCTCTTCACGTCATCGCACTGAATCTTTGAAGTGTCTTTATACTCTGATCCACTGTTCAACTTTTCGATTAACTAAACAATCCACATCCACGAGACAACAAGATGAGCTGAAAATGCGTCCGTTCACCACGACGCTGATGCGTTTCACTGGGCTTCTTATACATGCTCCATAGATCTGTGAAATTCTTTGTTGATCACGCGAAATCTTTTATTACTTTCAGAGTTCTCACTGTGGTTTGATAACAAGTGATATTAGCGTTCAGTGCTTCTATTGATTTGTAATTTTTTTACTTGCTATTTCCTACTCATTAGAAGACCCATTGAGGACGGCACATGAGGGAATAAATAAATAAATAAATAAATAAATAAATAAATAAATAAATAAATAAATAAATAAATAAATAAACTCCGAAAAATATGGCTAAGATGGCGACTGTCTAGTGATCCAAACCCCATCTGCCTCCTTCTCTGTACCCACATTACGGCGGCTGTTCAGTATTAGTACTGGGAGGTGGCCTTGTGTTAGACAGTCGCCACCATTACTAGACAATGTTTGGAAAATCCACGCAGAAAAAAAAACACTGATGTTGCGGCTTTTAGACATGAACCACATAAGCGCAGCAAGGCTCTATTTATTACACATGACAAGTGAAGTGGCTTCTAAGTGACGTAGTGTGGACACTGCAGTGTATATACAGAAACGTATAATAGGAGAAATGACATGCCGGCAAAAGAAATTGGTAACGCATAATTGTTCATCGAACTGGGAGCGCGGGAGGAACACAGACACGAAGCAAATAGGAGGCACACAGCACGAGTTCTCGTATCTGTCTGCCTCCTCTTTGCTTCGCGTCTGTGTGCCTCCCGTGCTCCCGGTTCGCTGAACAATTATGAATTACTAACTAGCCCACCTTTCCATCCTATTGAAATTGATAATCGCACGTACACGCACAGACACACACAAACATACAGGCAGGCGAACACCCGCACACAGGCATGCACACACATGCGTACGGACACGCATGCACGTGCGCACGTGAACACACGCACACACACAACCTCGCACACACATACCCACACGTATGCATACGCGCGTCACATGCACGCACAAACATACATACACATCACCCTCATGCACACACACGCTCATACACACCCACAACCGCGCACGCGTTTGAAGCACTTCTTTGATGACTGCATGCGCTAGCAACGCAATATGAACCCCTCGCATTCGCAAAACACCGTTCTACACGTCTTCTCGGCGCTTTATAAAGAAAAACAATAAGAATAGGGCAGCTGCTACTGACATATAAATCGTGGTTGAGCTGTTCTGAACTGAAAGTTAGTGTTACGCACTTTCAGCATGCCTTTCGACCTTCTTTCGAGTTTGACAACTGCTGGTATAAAGCAGCAACAGTTCTGTTTGCGTTTCGTGAAGTCCTGCTTTGATTTGTGCGGGCAATAAAGCCTCCAAGGATGACGTTTTCGCAGAATGGCCCGTTCTGTCATACGTGACGTATTGCGGATCGAAAGTTGTGAACCCTATAGCGTGCAACGCCCACATTGCCTGTCGCACGTGCCATACGCTCAATTTCACTGATATGTTTTATTTTTGTGCAGACGAGTCATTTAAATTGCAGAAAATTGGCCCAGTGCGATGGAGGAGGAGGAGGAGGAGGAGGAAAAGAAAAACGGGGAGGTTCCACATAATGACACGAAAAAGACACCTAGAATGGCGGCTCCGAACGACGTCGAGGGAATTCAAGAAGAAAAAAAATCGCTTCGTGGCTTTTTACATTTATTCAGCAAAATGAATCAGTCTAGAATGGCTCCTGTAAGGGAAACCAGTTCGATGTAACTATCCGATGAGTTGTGATCCCGATCGCGTGCACCACTTTGGAGTTTCTCGGAGGACTCTTTAGCTGTACGGTTGTGCCCCCGCAATCTCCGACGACAGCGTAGCTCCCACCGACTGGTTTGCCCTCCGCGGTCTCCTGACGGCGTGAAGCTCTCGCCGAATGGTGCCCCGTCCTTAAACTTTTTCGACTGGCTCCCAAATTTCCTATCCCCTCCTTCTTTTTTCGTCGCTTGCCTTCTTTATCTCTTCACCTATTTTCTTCTATTCTCTTTATCTCCCCCACCCGTACAAGGCACTGCAGCCATGTCAACCGAAAGACAGACAGCTATCAGGTGTCTTTTTCCTCTTCCCAATAACCCTCACCAGCACTTTGTTCTTAATAGCCGTTTGAACAAGCGGCTTAAAAATGGGCAAATAAAATCTACGGAAATTTCGACCATCTGGCGTTCTTTAAGACGTACAGAGATCACACAGTAGATCTGCCTCTAGCATTCCGACTTCATCGATATGCTACCGTCCCCGCCGGGATAAGCAAGAGATAAATGCATTTAGGTTTGAATGAAGGGAACCTCTGGCCTAATAAACGTAACTTCATTTAAATTCATTTTGCGTTTTACTGTTTCATATGATCACTTCGCTGAAGGCACTACCACGTACTACGATCGTTCGACATGGCAATTTTCGCGAGCCACGTCAGCATTATCTTTATTTTTTGTTGGAATCAAACACAACCGAAAGTAACTCGCTGCTATATTACTAGTCTCAGGTGTCGTTCTATATTTGCAAAAAACAGTACGAACGACTGCGCAATAAATATATGCGTAAATGCAAGTACACTTTTAGTAAGAATAATTTCTATAAAACACATGTTAAACATTAGGAAGTTATTTTATATATTCTTGCTGCATAATATCGATTACCTTGGATTGTTGCATAACTTTGACATACTTGCCGACAGTTCTTCATGATAGGTGCCTTCATAGCTTTTCAGCTTTTCATAGATCGTTTAGACGCTTGTGTTGCTCTATCTGAGACATACAAGAAAAGCAGTTTGGCACGAAGATGACAACTTTAAAGAGAACTTCTGTGCTCTAAAAAGGAATGTTGCTGGGGCCAACATAATTAAAAGTGAAGGTGCATTATTCAACGCAGTAAATGATTTTCTCTGCAGCATTTATGTGAGCGTGTCATTCGGCTGCCATAAAATGGTGAGGAGTTGAAGCGCGTGTGTAGAGTAGGGTGGGCTAAACTGTAAAGTTAAAAGACATATAGGAGGAGGACGTAATAGAGAGGAAAACAAAAGAAACCTGACATAATTTGTCCTTGTCGACGGAACAAAAAAATTGCAGCATATCCACAGAGTGAATGATGATAAAAGGGGCAAAGCGTCTGTCTGTCCGTCCCTCGGTTTGTCTGTCCGTCCCTCTCTCCATGTGTCTGTCAGTTTGTGCCTCTGTGTGTCTGTCTCTTCATCTGTCCATGTGTCTGTCTGGCCAACGCCTCCTCTATTTAGATGCCTGCCGCGTGAGAACAAAAACAGCTGCCACGCGCTTTCCCTCCTTCATTTCCGATTACTGTCAGTCTTTAGCGTCACCTGTGGCGGACGGTGCAACAGCTCGACATTTTGCATGGCCTTCAAAATAGTCGTGTGTAGTTGCAGATCTTGAATAACTCTCAACTCGCATATTTAGTAGACTACGCATATTTAGTAGACTACGAGGCGCTGTATAGTTAAAAAGCCAATTGATTTCGCCTATGCGTGCCGAGCACCTGAAGTTTTTTTTTTTTTTCAGAGCCAGCTTTTTGCTTTGAGGCTGAAAAAAAAAACCCACTTGTAGCTGAATAATATGGCACTGAATGCGTGCCAAAGTGGTTGCTCTATTTATGAAGATGTCTTAAACTTACATCTTTCAGGTTTTTGTGGCGTTTATTCAGCACTTTCGCGTTTTCTCAGCCGGAATGCTTGACAATTTTTTGAACACTTGACAATAGACGTTCATAGTTTTTGTATGCTGAAAGCGCATCAAAGAAACATAATTTGAATAGTTTTTATGTTATCCGGTACACGGTAGTGTGCCGAAAAGTAATTAAGCTTCGAACGCTGGATAAAACTGGTTTCTACAAACATGGTGACGCGCTCCTCATAATCGTAACTCTTTTATTGAAGTGGCTGTGAAAGTATACATCGTTAGAAGAGGCATTCGAATTGCTTGATATTTTTTACTGAGCAGGTATATATATATATATATATATATATATATATATATATATATATATATATATATATATATATATATATATGTGTGTGTGTGTGTGTGTGTGTGTGTGTGTGTGTGTGTGTGTGTGTGTGTGTGTGTGTGTGTGTGTGTGTGTGTGTGTGTGTGGAACACCACCAAGTGACAACCACGTTTTTATTACGTTTACACATTGCAAAACCACTGAATGACAGAACCACATGACGGAGACTGCTAGAAGGCAAGCGCGTTGGAGTGCCATCGGGATTCGCCAGTGCCCGTGGAGGGGCTAACATGAAAAGACCGAACGGATGGTTTCATTCTCGATAGACACGGAAGCCAGAACTTGGGCGCAGAAGCTGGAGCAATCGTCAAGTTGTTTTATTATGCAGAGGTGTAAGAAGTAAACAAAACACAAAAATGCCAGGATCAGCCCTAAATTGAGAATAAATAAAATATTTTCATGGATCTTGTTTTGGTTATGCGTTCACTGTTTTATTAGTTGCATTATCATAAGAACTTCGGGAGCGATAGGTACGAAAACATTCAAAAGCGCAGGAACGCAAGCAGTTGTGTTCGCGTTTTGCAGCGTTTCGTCGCTCTTTTCTTCTCACAGTTTTCATATTATTCACTTCATAACTGCTCGCTCAATTGCCAACATTGAAGTTACAGTCACTGAAATTTCAAAGAGCCTCGAGTTCACTGTTATGAAATCGCACGCATGCTAAGTATATTTCGTGGCTGTTGCATCTGATACTGTGTTGTATGAATACTATAGACGTGTTTGGAGGAAGTAAAAAGTCTATCTTATTTTGTGTTTAAGGAACAGTGGCAACATCAATTGTTGATATTACTGATTCTAAATGAAGTGATTAAATAAGGAACGTTTTCTGACGCGACATACTCACAGTTACTATAATCAACTTAGATGCAATGGAAAGGTGTAGCACTTCCAGATCTGTAGTTGTGATCTTATAGGATCGAGTAAAATGTGCTCACAATTCTTACTTCCACGAAAACTGATCGGTGTGCAAGTTTCCATCTCGAGTAAGGCAATACCGAAAACTTGCAAGGGCTGCGGGTATCTAGAAGCAAGGTCGGTACTTACCTGGTGGGCTCACGCCAGACAGATATTGAAAGAAGATTTCGCGGGTCACACAAAGATGCACGCGCTCAATCGTAACTACCGCAAGCGCGCCGCGCACGCGATTCAATGGGCGCTCGCGAAAACTGTCCCCTCCTGGTGGCGCCGCAGCGGCGGTTTCGGGAACTAGACCTGTCACGCCGGTTTTGGAGCACGCAGCGTGCCGTACACGTGCTCTGTTTCATCGAGCGGCCGTGCTCATACCATGGTTCTGACTCAGTTAAACCCGGCACTTAAAGGATTCGCTGAATCGTTGCCTTTTCCTTATGAACCCTGACTATGAAACTCTCGGGCACCTCAAACCCTCGGCCGACGCTTCCGCAAACTGTGAACATATACATCAGTTTCGTATGTTGCCGTTTCGGCATGCACCCAATAATTCCACGTGTTAGTTGCTCCATTTTGCCGTTCTTGAATTCTCGAGAATTCCCTAGCATTGCCCGTGCACGTTTCTCCCACCAGACGGCGTGAAAGAGGACTCTCGAAAAATACCTGATATGCTTTTTATATTTTCTCCTTCCCGAAAATAGCTTTTTAAGTTTGAAATGTCTGCTACTCAGTTTGCATTTGCCCCAATGCTTTTAGCTAACGATAATGTAACTGCACAAGAAAAAACGGACGGAAACAAGCAATAAAAGAAAAGGAAAACTGTCATTGTCTGTCCTTTCCTTTCTTGTTCCCATCCGTTCATTGCGCAATTACATTATACCGGGTGTTCAAAATTAAGCTTTATGATTTTTTTAAAATTAGGCGCTCGAAGGCACGTGAGAACCACTTGTGCAAATAAGTTAAGCGGCCAGGGGGACAGAAAGTTAGATGATAATTATCGCTGTCAGCAGCCCAATTAACTAAAATTTAATAATTAACTTTTTACTGGCTGCGGTAAGTTGGCATGTTTATATTGAAAAAATGTAGGCAGTGGTGTTTGTACACAGTTTCAGTTGGAAGATTTTTTCTAGCACGCCTGTGTTCCGAGATATCCGGCTCCAAAGTTTAATTGTCTTTCGCACGATTACGCATGCAAGAGGGTGAGGGTCCGCGCAAAGCTCCTCCCTAAAGTGACGCATCTGTTGCGTGTGGTGTTTAGTGTGTGAAGAGGGTGGAAGCGTAGGCATAGGTGATAGCAATTACCCTTGCCCTCTTCGGCCGTCGAAATCAAAAATCGAAGAACGCTTGCAACCAGTGTCGTAACACGCAACTGCAGAGCCTCTAACGATAGTGGCAGATACCATGCCGAGATAATGGTGCGAGCGGAGAATCTGGATGCCAGTGCGCGTGCGTAATAATCACTAGAGAAGCATGCGTGGTCGTTGCCTGGGCTACGCGAATAGCGTGACTGCTGATGTCCGAGTACTGTAACTTTTATTGAAACAAGAGCAACAACTCCACCAATAATAACTGAAACAGTTTTATCCTTGCTAACGCATATTTCCTGCTGCTACATAAGCATATTTCGGTCATGCACAAATCTCATCGAAACTCTTCACCTCTCAAGACGTCAATGCCCCAAAAAGTGTTCAAAATGCCTGCCTTCGGCAGCAACGCAAAGCATGAACCGCTGTCGCGTCGACTCGATGACTCGGCGCAGTACTTCTGCAGGAATACTCGCACAGGCAGATGTTATCCTGTCCTTCATGTCATTAACATCGCTGGGCTCTGTTACGTAAACTCGATCTTTAACGTAGCCCCAAAGGAAAAAGTCGAGCGGAGAAAGGTCAGGTGATCTTGGTGGCCAAAACATCGCTCCTGCGCGCCCAATCCACTGTTGTGGAAAACGTCTGTCCAACCAGTTCTTCGCCCTGGTAGAAAAATGTGGTGGTGCTCCATCGTGCTGAAACCATACTTGGCGCAGGTCATTCAGGGAAAGACTGCAGACAAGATCATCAATGACAACACCTAATATTTCTTCTGTGTACATCTTTCCGTTCAAGTTGTCCTCAAAAAAGTGAGGTCCGATGATCCTGTCCCCGAGTATGCCGCACCACACATTCACACTCCAGCGAACTTGATGCTTGTGCTGCCTCAGCCAGTGTGGGTTTTCTTGTGCCCAATAATGGGCGTTGTGAAGATTAACACTTCCATTTCGGCAAAACCGAGCTTCATCAGTCCAAATTATTCTGTGCAAAAAGTCATTTTCTTGATCAGTTTTGATGAGGCCCCAATTGCAGAAGTCAACTCGCCTTTCAAAGTCCGCCTCATTTAGGTCCTGATGAAGGTAAACGTGATATGGATGGAACTTGTGCTTTCTTAAAACATTTGTGACTGTTCCGATGCTGCGACCGCACTGATCGGCAATCTGTCGGATGCTGAGCTCTGGCATCGAGGTTACGCACGCGACAACGTCGATTTCAAAGTCTTCATCGACGATTGCCTTCCTGGTCCGTCTCGGAAGGTGGACAGAGCCTGTTGTGCAGAAGCGTCGAAACAGGTTTGTGAAAGTGGGCCTTGTTGGAAGGGGACGGTGTGGGTGGCGAGACGCGTAAAGCTCCATTGCTAACGAAGCGTTGCCATTCATTTCAGCCATTGCAAGCACCACGTCTACTTTTACTTTGGTAGAATACCTCACGCCAGAAGCAGCCATATTAGCTCGAAAGGACTCCACGTGGATTTCCTTGGTAGACCTTCAATGCAGAGACGCTGTGCTCTAACCGGAGGCACCCTAGTGCAGGACGGTCCTGCTAACGCGTTCACAAGAAGATGTCTCAGTGTGATCTAAAGTCACGAAAAAACGTCGCGAAAAATGGTCTCCTGTTATCGCGTTCATCAGGATCATGCGTAAGGCTCATGGCGCACCGCGCTGTCACATTTTGATTTCGCCGGCCGAAGAGGGCAAGGGTAATTGCTATCACCTATGCCTACGCTTCCACCCTCTTCACACACTAAACACCACACGCAACAGATGCGTCACTTTAGGGAGGAGCTTTGCGCGGACCCTCACCCTCTTGCATGCGTAATCGTGCGAAAGACAATTAAACTTTGGAGCCGGATATCTCGGAACACAGGCGTGCTAGAAAAAATCTTCCAACTGAAACTGTGTACAAACACCACTGCCTACATTTTTTCAATATAAACATGCCAACTTACCGCAGCCAGTAAAAAGTTAATTATTAAATTTTAGTTAATTGGGCTGCTGACAGCGATAATTATCATCTAACTTTCTGTCCCCCTGGCCGCTTAACTTATTTGCACAAGTGGTTCTCACGTGCCTTCGAGCGCCTAATTTTAAAAAAATCATAAAGCTTAATTTTGAACACCCGGTAGATCATTGCCATCTCACCAAAAGTACCATTCTTCTGAAGTTTTTAGGGACACCAAACGATTACTTGAATGCCTATTTCTTCCTGTTTATTTATTTTTTTGTAACGTAATGTTGAACATCATCTTGCGCGGGAAAAGAGCTGTGCCATGGTACGCTTTGGAAATCAAGCATATAGGATTAGTTCTTTTAGTGATAGCCCTAAAACATTTGTTAGGGCACTTTTGTGCTGCAGCCGTTTGCAGAATACACGACGTTACTTCCGGGACACGGTTCCGCGTGAGCTAGGCTCCCGACTGCTTGCCGAGACTAACAGGAACGTAAAGGAAGAGCTGAGGCTTAGCTCAAAGAAAGCTGGGCTTTATAAGCACTCGACCGAAAAGAAGGGAGAACATGAAGGGTAGCGACTTTGAGCTTGGGTCTTTGCTTTTACGCCACTTCCCTATACGCCCGGCCGCAAGCAGTATGTGATGCTTTTCTTTAGCGGGCTTGTGTTACTCGCGTTATGTCGATGATGATCACATTAGAGGTACGGAGATGGAGGCAAGCTGCTTACTTGGCGAGATTCCTTTCATAGCGATGTACGCGACGCTCTATTTCATGGCACAGCAACCACTAGAGCGGGCTATGCGTGGACGAATCCGAAAGACCTTTTTCTGTGTGCTGCTCAAGAGCGACAACAGGAGCCGTTCACGTCGTATACGTATACGTCTTAGGAGATGTCTAACAGCCACTGTTTTGAAAGATGACTAAGTAAATGTTTGTGCAAGCTTGATTAGGCTTGGTGCCTTTCTAAGACTTTGTGAGTGGTACGAGTGATTTTGCAAAGCCCTGCCATCATCTTTAAAGAAGCCATCTACAAGCCTTGCGGCGCACATAGGAGCAGTCTGGCGGGTGAAGGCATTCGAAATTTCGAATGCGAGGAAACTAATCTTGTGGCGTTCGCATTTGCTTAGAAAGTTTGAAACTATTTCGAAATAGCCTGCAGCGCTAAATGCTTACTAAGCTTATTGGATCCTACTCGTGCTGTATAGCTGCCGTACGGTTAGCATATAGCTAAACGGTTATGCATATTCCTTCATTGAAAGGGGCGAGACATGGCTAGCCAGCTGAGACATCTTATCGTAACGAATAAAGTCACAGACACAATAAATAAGACCTAGCTTTTTGTGGAGCGATGGAGAAAAAAAGTTGGCATACTTGCGCTAAAGTTGCAATGCGATAAAAAAAAAATGTCGGCAGATCCACGAGGTGAATGAGGATGAGATTGGGCGAAGCTTCTGGAAGTAATACTGTGAAATTTTCTTCCGTTAATTCGCCCGATAAAAAAAGACGTGAAACGATTGATTAAATGTTTTATCAAACTTTTATTGCTGGTTTCCGTTGTCCTTTCATTATGGCCGCTTTGTGGTCGGTGAAATGTAAGCTAAGTGGTTCTTGCACTGGTTGCAGATGAAAGCTGGCAAACACGATGTCGATGCAGGTGCCTCTGATGGTGGTTGGGTTGGTGTTTTCAAAGGAGATGCATTTGAGTCCGTACTTTTCTGACATGTACTTTTCTGGCATCTTTCGTTGGTTTATTTCATCAATCAACGGCGTTTTGAACAGAAATTGTTTGTTGCTTTAGAAAACACCTGGCGTCTTTCGTTAAGCAGCTGGCGTCTTCGTGTTTTGCTTTAGAAACATCTGGCGTCTTTTCGTTTTGATTTTAGAAAACATCTAGCGTCTTTTGTTGGTTTATTTCATCAATCAACGGCGTTTCGAACAAAAAAATTATTGTTTATTCACGCACAGGAGAAATCTCACCAGGCACTACCTTGGAGGTAAACAATGGCTGCTACTGGGAATGAAAGACAGCAAAAGTCGGCTTTTAACACTTCTACTGGAACATGCCAATGGCTGATAATGGGGAATGAGAGACAGGAGCATACGGCTTTTAGTTAACGCGCACGCCGCGAACTTTTTATTGTTCAACAAAGCACAGGGGAAATCTCCCACCGGCACCACCTTGCAGGTCAAAATGTAACACTTGTTACACACTACGAGTACGACTACGACTACGAGGGACGTACAGGTGCCGCTTTAAAGGGCCACTCACCAGGTTTGACAATTTTGAGCTGACAAGCGCAATGCGTAGAAGAGGCGTTCATGATCACGTCTGCCAAAATTTGCAACGCTACGCGCCGCGGAAATGGGTCAAATTTCAAGATGAAAGCTGCTCGCCCTCCCCTCTACCTGCGCACGCGTAGAGAATGAGGGCATGACGTGGGCGTAGGAATGGCCCTACGTACACAGCACTGCGGTCACGTTGGTCCTCTACGTAGACGACTCTGCTCTGACGTTGTCAACAGTATACCACGTGACATGGCAAAAATTATTTAACACAACACGCTTAGTTTATGTATTTGTTGCTTTAAGAGATGAGTAAAACTTGAAATAAATAATGAGACGCAATGAAAAATTGTGCACGTTTTTGTTACATTTTTTTCCCGTGAAATGCTACGAGATGCGGGGCCAGCGTTTCACATGCGTTCGGGTTCCCACGGTCAGCGCATTGAGAAGACGACCGCCGTGGAACGCTCCTACGCGTTCGCGCACTCATTGTGCTCATTTACTCTACCGCGTCAAAGCCAGCGTTTCCGAACAATCCCGCAGGAACAGGCAGAAGACCACAAAATAACGCTGGTCAACAAAGCAACGCCGCTCGCGTGCACGGGGGCTGGGCTTGTTCGGGCACGTCATGCGAACGTCACCTCTTGGTCGGATGCCAGAGAGGGTGGGGAAGAGGTTTGGCTTGCGAAGGCTACCAACACCACCTAGAGGAAATTCTTTCCAGTCTCGGTGGCGTTGAGGCTACGCGGAGGAGCGGCAAGGGTTTCGAACTCGTCTCCTCTCACCCGCGTTTCGCGCCACTTCAAAAAACCTGTTTTCTCCGCTCGTAATGAACTGATTCGAGAAATTTTTGTGGCAGAACGTTCCTCATCGAACACCCAACAACTTCCACTGTCTAACTAAAATTCGGTATGGGGCCTGGTGAGTGGCCCTTTAAGGAGCTTCGGCCCTAAAAAAATAGTGGATATCTGGTTGTTGCCCTTGCGCTAAATTTTTAAACTCTCTTATATATAATTCGCTGTCTTCCCTTTACCCCCCCCCCCTCTCGGTAATTCTCGCTACCTTTTTTTTGTCGATTTCTCTAGTTCTCTGACGCTTTCCGTATGTTTCTATCATTATCTCCTTTCTCTTTCTGCCTTTCCTTCTGTTTCTCTTTTTCTTTAAGGAAGAAAGAAAAAAACTTTGTCTTGCACTCGGCATGTTAGTGGGCTGGGCTCCCTCCGAGGTGACAGCTAGAAGGTCTTGCCTCCCAGCGTATTCTTCGGCCCGCTGGGTGGTGAAAAACTTTAACGTCTCATGCTCACGTCTCTTCATCCGTGTCCTGGCACGGTGCCAGGTGGCCGCCAAGGTGCGCCAACGGACGCCAGTCGCGTCAGACTCTACAGCGCTCGAGCTTTGCTTGTGTAGCTTCGTTATGCCCAGCGGACATGCAAAGGCCTAAGTAATGCGAAGGATCGGCTTGTACTCTGATCCTTCACGAACACTATGGTGTGCCCGGCAGTCCTCATATACTTCGATCCCGCCTTTTCCGGCAGCTGCTCACACTGTGGGGAGAAGTCTTCGGACATCTACTAGATGGTGTGCGCCTGCCCCTATACCAAACACCGGGAGGAGTGGGAGGCGACCCTGCTTGGCTGCTCTAACCTTCAGGCCCAAAAGGCCTTGGTTCGACGAGCCCAGGCAGCAGCCGACGCCAATGGAGTCCCGTACTAGGGATCCCCACTTCCTCGTTGTGGATGCCGTCCTCTTATGAGGCGGCCACTGCATACCTGCTTTTAAAGACGATAGTCTTTCTTGGGGACCTTCGACGCAAAAATTTGGTCTGTCTCTCTCTCTGTCTGTCTGTCTGTCTGTCTGTCTGTCTGTCTGTCTGTCTGTCTGTCTGTCTGTCTGTCTGTCTGTCTGTCTGTCTGTCTGTCTGTCTGTCTATCTGTACATTTGTCTGTTTGTCCACTCCTACCGTCATGTTGCTAAAGGCTGAGCGTTCATGCTTGTGTAATTGTAAATTAAAAATCAAGTGTTGCGCATTTCTGGGGCACCATAACAACACGCGTATATTCTGCATATGCATCTCTTACTATAAAACGCATACGTAAGTAATTTTAAGGACCATAGCGCTTATCCCGCTGCACTTACCATGGAACGCTTGCACGCAAGGGGGAGTGTCTCCAACGCTTTGCTAAGACGAGATGGTGGTGGCACCTACCCATCGCCTAGCGTTCTACACCTTATCACCTCTGAGACGGGCGCGCATGGCCACCGGCCACGCACTTTGTTTTCCAAAAGAAATAGCCAGATGGCGCTTATGTCTCACGTGTGACGTGACTTGATGCGCTCGTTCGTCTCCGCTGCACGCTCGAGGCACTCTAACGCAGCGCCTCCGGAGTACCAATCACCGATTTTCTTGCACAGAACATCAAATAAATGTTTCGTTCACTCTCTCCACACGCAAGACTATCGTCTTTCGGCGACATTTGCAGATTACATGCTGATACGGGCCAATTTTTCGTTAAATAAATGTTTTTACCACCACCACCCACTCATGGAAGAAGCGAGACGCATGCATCGCGTTCCATTTTCAGCGACCTCAATGGGCACAGGCGTTCGCAGAACACACTTTGAAATTTACAGTGTCCATAAACTTTCAGTTTGCGAAGCATCTCTTGCTCGGGCCTATGTCCCACGGCGTCGGCGGCGTCCGCACTCACACTACGCATGCGCAGCTCTTCTTCTATATATCAAGGGGCTGTGCGTTACTCTCTCCACTTCTCTCTTGCCATCTGCTGGCACTCGCTTCCCCCTCTCTCTCCTCTAGACATCCCTCCCTGTGGTGTTAGCACCCCCACTGCGCATGCGCGTCCCCTTCCCCTTTCTCCTTTTCTAAACTCCCTCTCTCTCGCCTCGCAACGCCTACGCAGGAAGCGTCTGCTGGCGAGTTTATCAATTTAAAAAAAAACAATACGCGTGCTCGCACTGCACAACCGTACACTGGCCCGGTGGAAGATTTCTCAGGTGCGTTGTTGAACAATGAAAATGCTGATGAGTACAGCGAGTTGGGCGGGGTGGTAAATATGCATAACTTTGAATTCTTAGAGCGAAAAAAACGGAGACAAAAGAGAAGAGACTTAGACAACACAAATGCAAACTTCAAACCACGTTTATTTGGGAACAAACATGAATATATATCAACTCAAATCACAGCAAGCTCACGCCTTTCTTTCTTACAGATAAAATCCTACAAAAACATCATACACAAACAAGAAAACAACTAAACCAGTAAACGCGTGATGGTGATATGTGGGGTTTAACGTCCCAAAACCACCATATGATTATGAGAGACGCCGTAGTGGAGGGCTCCGGAAATTTTGACTACCTGGGGTTCTTTAACGTGCACCCAAATCTGAGCACACGGGCCTACAACATTTCCGCCTCCATCGGAAATGCAGCCGCCACAGCCGGGATTCGATCCCGCGGCCTACGGGTCAGCAGCCGAGTACCTTAGCCACTAGATCACCGCGGCGGGGCCAGAAACGGGTATGCGTAACTGGAACGTAGAAAAAAACTTTCAAAACACTTACAAAAAGCTCTCGAAAAATGAACCGAGAAAAAAAAATGAAACGTCCGTCGCGCAGGCATATCCTGGCGAAATAAAGAAAGCATGTTAAATAGGAACGAAAATCCCTTATCGCGAAGGAGTACAAACGGTCGACTCACGCATTTAGAGCCCTGTTTTCCGATGATGCAGGCATCAGTTATTTCACGGGTTATTAGCTCTCTGTGACGAAACAGTCCAGCGGTTTGTTCAAGCAGTGGACTGCAGACACACTGATGGCAATGTAATGCCAAGTGGGACGACGGCGTACCTTTCAATCAGCTCCGGTGCTCGCGTAGACAAATATTGGGACATCTCCTAGTTTGACCCACACAAACGTGTCCTCACGAGAAGGGTATCTCATACACCACTCCTTTTACACAAGACACGAAACGAATGCCATATGTCTTATGGTACACTTGCCTTTTTCACCAAATTATTTACTCTCACGGCACTGCAGCCTCGGGATAATTCCCGTCAGCTTACTTTTGGCTGAAAACACAAAGTTGACACCAAAGCATGCCGCTACTCTCTTGAACCGGTGGAACACTTCGTGATTTGTTTAGAAAAAATTTATTGCCACAAACGTCAATAACACTCAACAGAACATTTCCTTCTTAGACATATTCTAACGATGATGACAAAACAGACGTCATTTACATGAACATGGTATGAGATGACGTTGAAAGAACATGTACATTCGATGGTTCACACAAACACAACCACAAAATATACTTCAAGGTAAACAAGAGACACAAATAAAACATAAATATGTACATTTTGCATATTTACATGTTGGCATGCCATTTCTGCCGGCGCATTGACAGATCTGCCTACCAATACAAGGCCGGCCGAAAGACAATTTTCACTCGTCCATCATAGACCGACACAAAAGGGCAAGACCAGTGCCGAAGAAATTCTTCTTCACCGAGGAAGAAGAGCTCCTCCGACAAAACAGACAGAAGCTCCGAGTACAATCGTTCTAGGATCGGGTAGAGCGCGCGGCGGCGGCGGCCCGCTGCAACCGCCTCGCAGCGGTTGCGCCAGAGGCAGACACAGCCGGCAACAATGAGAAGACAAACGAAGCGGCCTCGCGAACAATGCCCAGAAGAAACGAAGTGATTTACTCTGAGGCAGTGAAATCCGGCATGTACGGCTCTCCAAAAAACGCGAGCAATGACGCAATGCCTCAGAAAATGCTGATTTGTTTCCCGAAGGGAGCAGTTCGGACATGTTGCTGACTGGAATATTCTCCACCTTTCGAGGCGGTCGAGAGTGGGAAGCACACCCCATCCCAGGCGCCACATGAAGTCCCGGAGGTGTCCAGGCAGAAAAGAAGCCGTTAAGGTGCTCCAAGACACCCGTCTAGAGCGAGCACGGCGGGCTAGCGGGACCAACGGAAGCAACAAAGCAGCAGTTGTCTCAACTATGTGGTTGTTCAAAACATCTATGCCAGCACAGCTGGACTTGACATGGCGAAAAAATGAAACACTTGTTGCATAAAACGCAGGAAGTGTTATTGACTGCGGCCCCCTGTTAAGTTGCACATTAGGCATCAAATGCCGAAGGTGAGTACCCAGAAAGTAATATGCAAGCGTTCGTGCGGGAGATTCCTCCCCTTGCACTAGGCGCAAAAGGAAGCGCAGTGCCAGCAGCCGACAGCGTATGGACACTGAAGGGAAAGCAAAGCCTCCCTGAGAACGCTGCTGTCCCAGTGCCGCGCGAGAGACCAACTCAGTGCCGCCTGACCAAAAAAAGTAACACAAAGCAGACTGCAGTGATCGCACGATACGAAAAGATGGTTGCACGACGTGAGAAAGGTACCAAATGCGACCGCAAAATACAGTCTGCGCTAGGTACCTCCACTCAAGAAGCGGGAAGTCAAAATCCCGTGCATCCTGAATTTTCAGTCTTACTTCTTCGAGAGCGTTTAACCAAACAGATTCGCAAATGCCATAGTGGTTGTATAAAATACCTAAAATACGAAGAGACGCGGCTGGCTGAATGGGAAAACCGGCGCTAAGCCTCGAGTTTGGAGAGCCAATGAGGAAATACCGAGATTTGGAGATGTTCAACGCTGCACCTGAAATGTCGCCATACTGGGAAAATACACGCAGGCTGCGTGAAAGGCTATCTTCATCTGAAAGGTACAAGATTATATCATCAGCGAAAGCTGTGACTTTCACGACACCGCTACCAGGAAGCGCAAGACCCCGGAGACGTGAATCCGCGTCAAGAGCACGCAAGTATGGCTCAAGGCTGAGGACAAATAGCACAGGAGACAATGGACATCCCTGACGGACTCCACGTGTTATGGAAAAAGCGGCACTTTCGCAGCCATCCAGAACTAGTGCGCTTTTCAGACCAGTGTACGTATTTTTAATCATTTCCACAAACGAATGAGAAAAGCCGAAGGCTGTGAGCACATTAAGGATATACGCGTGCTCTAGTCGGTCAAACGCTTTTTCCTGGTCCAAAGACACAAGGATACCACGCGCAGATCGTGACAGAGTATAGGCTATGATATCCCGTGTGGTATATGACAAGCTGTGCATTTCTCGTCCAAGCACTGATGAAGTCTGGTGATGACCTACCAGGGTGTTCAACAGACCCCTCAAACGTTGAACGGCTACCGCCGCGAATATCTTATAGTCAACGTTGAGGAGCGTGATAGGTCTCCAATCTTCAGGATTAACAGAGGGAGCATCACCCTTTGGAATAAGCACAATGCGTCCATCTCGAAAACTTGATGGAAAGACACCGTCCTCGTAGCATTGCCGGATTACCGCGGTAAAGGTAGCACCAATCTCATCCCAAAATGTCAAGTAAAACTCAACAGGAAAACCATCTGGCCCTGGGGCCGTTCCACGTTTCATAGATTTCAGTGCCGCCTTTACCTCTTAAGCCGACGGAGGGATGTGCAGGCAATCCGCAGCTTCTTGAGGAATACGGGGCAAATTTCTAAGCATTGGCGGTGTTTCATCACAGTTAGTCCGCATGGCCGAACATGACATTGCTTCAAAATGCGCCAAGAAAACAGATCGATCACGCGTAGGAAGCCGCTGCGCAGGTGGTATTTGTGCTGTCATAGAGACAGATGGCTCTGACTGCCCAAAAAACGAATGTCTCGCGTAGCGCAGCACCTCGGGATGTGCACATGGGTTGTGTCTACAGCGCCATGCTGCTGCCGCCAGAGACGAAGCAGCAGTCAAGCGTTGAAAGCGTTCACGCAGTTCACGCTGCCACGCTCGCATCAGAGGAGAAGGCGTCTCGGCGCGCAAAGCAATGCGTAAGTTCATCGCAGTATCAGCAAGCTCTTCAGAAACACGTCGACGAAGCGAACGCCCCTCTACTGCGCAGCGCAGGCGCCACTGTGTTTTAAGCGCATCCCAATCTTCAGGACCAGACGCCGTGAGCGACACACGTATTGCGCGTGACAAATCTGATCTTGAGCGCGCGTCCTGCAGGACGCGAACATCAAGACTCCATGGCTTTTCCGAAAAAGAAAATGGAACGTCGAGCTTCAAGACAATAGGCCGATGATCAGATACATACACAGGAGAAGGTGGGAAGGACGGAACGCATAAATCGGAGACAAACGCCTCTAATGCTCATGGGATATAAGCCCGGTTGAGCCTGCTGGAGGATCGTCCACGTCGCCATGTCCAAACAAAGGTATTTCCGTGCACTACATTGTGCGCATATAGTAATGAAAAGTGGTGGACAAGGCGACGCAGCTCGCGTGAATTCCAAGCAGACCGGCCCCAGCCAGGACCTTGTACATCGGTTCGCGTATTTAGAACGCAGTTGAAGTCGCCAATCAGAATGACATCACGACCGTCAAGAAAAAACACATCCAGGTCTCTAAAAAAGTCATTAGACTGTCCAGCTTGCGTTGGCCCATACACACACAGTATTCTTAATCTGAAAGAAAGGTAGCTACAGTCTAAAGCCAAAACCCTGCCCACGCCATCGTAAAAAGCATGATGATCCCGTAATAGAGCTCGATTAAAAATAATAATACCTACTCCTGTAAAACGAGATGTAGCGAAAGAGAAATAACAATCTAGGTTGAACTTTCGTTTAAAAGCAAACACGTCGGATAGCGAGAAGAAATTAGTTTCCTGGAGGCACAAAACATCACAATTTGCAGCGCGGGCGACACTAATCACTTCAGCCTGCTTTGCCGGACTGCGAAAACCCTGAACGTTCAATGAAATAATATGCAGTGTAGTAGCCATAATAAAAAGTAAAGACTAACCTGGACGCATAGTTCTAGACGGTGTCCTGGAAAGTGTCCAGGGGACACTTGCTCAACTAAATTACAACGCACCGACCCTCCCGCATTGTTCGACCCTCCAGAAGAGGGTCGAGGTGTTTTGGACCGTTGGGATTTACCATGGCTATCACTGCGTTCATCGGAGCAAGAGCTGGAAGTGTGCCCTCGCTTTGTTTCACGTGGAGCTCCCATTTCGACGTCAAAATCGGCAAGGCTAGACAGTCTGATGCTACTATCCAGTCCCAGGCTGAAGCCGTCTTCCGAAGACGTGTCCTCTGGAGGTGGGGACTGAGCTGCCGGCAAGCTTGGATCCACATCCTTGATGCTGGCAGCACTGTCCACGTCTCGGCAGGCCGGTGCACGCACCCTTTGTGTGGGCGATTTTTTACGTGTACGACGCGATGTCGAAATGGTCGGAGCGGCCGCAACAGAAGAGTCTGTGGTATTTTCGCCACTGTTTTCCGAAATAACAGTGCTCGTAGGGTCAACTCCAACAGCAGCAGCCTGAGAACTGGGGTCATTTGCGCACTGAACATCAAGTGGCGTCAGAGAAGAGACGCCGACGCCGTTTGCAGGGCAGTGCGTTGCGTCTTTCGAAGCGCACGGTTCCTGCACCAGCGGGAAGGCCGACGCGACAAGCGTCGCATCGACAATCACGCTTTCGTTGTGCGCTTCGTTTGAAGGAACTTGTAGGGGTGAGGCCAGCACAGCGTCGGTGACCTCCTCTGCATCTCCCAAGTCGGTAGTTGGTTCCGTTGCCGGTGTCAGTGATGGAAAGGCACCAGCGGCAGCGTCTGAGTAAGAGCGGCGGACAGGGCAACCACAGTTGGGTGGCCGTCCCCGCAGCGTCGACACGGGTGGTCACATCCTTCACTAACGTGACCATGCACACCACAGCGACCACAATATGGTCTTGTGCACTGGGCTCGTAGATGGTCCCCTGAACCGCATCTTCGACATACACGCTGGAGACCACGGTAGTCAAACGTAGCACGGTGACCGGAGATGCGCAGGTAGTTCGGCACAGGATTAGCGGCGTTCATCTCCATTCGAACATACCGCGTTCCAGTGAGTACGCTGCGTCGCCCGCTCATCAAACCACTGGTGACAGTGAGCACCTTGCCATATGGGGATAACGCTTGGACGAGAGCTTCGTTTGAGACGAACGATGGCAGGAACAGGCAGGCGACGTTGATCACTTGTGGGCCAACGGGAAAGACTTGAACACGCTCGCCGCCAATCACCAGGCAGCCAGCATTGACGATTAGAGACATGGAGGCCATGCTCTTCACGGTGACTTGGAAGTTTCGAGCTCCCTGATGCTGCACGCAGGACACCTCTGAGAGGCCGACTATTGAGGCCGTCGCATCAACGACGGTCTCGGCACTAGTCCCCGTAGGGACAACAACGTCGAAGACAAGCGCCTTCGAAGGCGTCCAAGACGCGACGGGCACCATGACTCGTACTGACGGACGCCCCTGACGTAGACCGATCAGGGACGTCCTTAGCACTTGCAAACCGGGCGAAGCTCTTTATAGCGGCACCCGTTCGTCCATCGTAGCCGTCGTAGTATGCGACAAGTATAACATTTTGACCTCCAAGGTGGTGCCGGCGAGAGATTTCTTCTGTGCGTTGTTGAAGAATAAAAATAGAGCTCAATATACATGCCAACGGCTGCTAATGGAGAATGAGAGACAAGAGCATTCGGCTTTTAGTTAACGAGCTCGCTGCGATCCCCATTAGCAGCCATTGGCATGTACATTGAGCACAGTCTGACAAGAAAGGGTGCTACGTTATACTCGCTGGGGGTAACCTCCTTAGTTTTAGAAAGGTTTAGCGGGAGTTGAGCCGCAGTGCCATGAATACAATGAACTAGTATATACCATGAATGAACTCGAGGTGGTTAAAGGTGGGAAGTAGATACGAAGCGCAAGACGTAAGAGAGTAAAAGCCGAATTCTCCTGTCTCTCATTTCCCATTAGCAGCCATTGGCATGTACATTGAGCACTGTCTGACAGGAAAAGGTTGCTGCGTTATACTCGCTGGGCGTAACCTCCTTGGTTTTAGAAAGGTTTAGCAAGCGTTGGGCCGCAGTGCCATGAATACAGTGAACTAGTATATACCATGAACTCGAAGTGGTTCAAGGTGGGAAGTAGACCCGAAGCACAAGCCGTAAGAAAGTGTGCGTGTGCCACCTCTCGTTTAGTCCTCGTGGTTAAAGGTGGGAAGTAGACCCGAAGCGCAAGCCGTAAGAAAGTGTGCGTGTGCCACCTCTCGTTTAGTCCTTGGAATGTCCTCTGGATGGTGCTGTTTCTATATGGGGAATATATGATGAAAAGATGCGAGATGGTGGTACTTGGAGTGTTGAATGGATGGACGAACGGACACACAGACAGATGCATGGGTTGACGCATGAACAGACGCAGGGGCGGATGCATGGACGAACGCAGGGACGGACGCTTGGACGGGTGGATGGACGCATGGATGGTCACACAGACGGACGCATGGACGGACGGAAGCAAGAACGAATGGACGGGCGAATGCTTCGCCCTACTCTCCATCATTCACTCCGTGGATATGCTGCCATTTTTTTTTTTAGTCACATCTACAGCCGGACTAGAGGAGCGGCATGCGTGCACTCTTTTGAATTGAGTAGGAAACCCGCGCAAGTTATTCATAAATAAGGAAATAGTTGTTTCTGATGAAATAACCTACAGAGATGAGTGTAAGTGACTTAATCGCCAATAAAATTTGCCTTTAAATCCATGCTTAATAAAAAAACTAGTAACAAAAAAAAACGCACTTTGAGCGCTATCTGACCAAAAAAGTTTGCCGCTGTAAACTCACTGGGCGTAACCTTCTTGGTTTTAGCAAGGTTCAGCAAGAGTTGGGCCGCAGAGCCATGAACTGTAGCGGCGGTGAGATGGGGAACTAGACACGAATAGCAGGCCGTAAGAGAGGGCGCGCGTGCTGCTCCTCTAGTCCGGCCGTGCCACCTCTCGTTTAGTCCTTGGCATGTCGTCTGGATGGCGGTACTTCTATATGATGAATGTACGATGAAAAGATGCGAGATGGCGGTACTTGGAGTGTACACTAGATGGACGGACGGATGGACAGACTCATGGACGGACGCAGGGACGAACACAGGGACGGATGTACGGACGGACACATGGGTGGACAGGCGCACGGATGGACAGATGGACGCACGAACGGACGCACGGACAGATGGACGGACACACAGACGATCGCATGAATGGTTGCACGGACGGACGGAAACAAGAACGAACGGACGAACGAAAACGCTGACGGACTGACGGATGCTTCGCCCACTCATCATCATGCACTCCGTTGATTGGCTGTGATTTTTTTTGTCTCACGATAAAGAACTACGAAAACATCACACACAAACAAGACAACGTTTAGTCAGCAACTGAACCGGTAAACGCGCATGCGTAACTGGAACGGAGAAAAAAACTTACAAAGTACCTATAAAAAATCCCCGGAAAACGCGTTATTGTATTTTCTTGCAAAAAGAGATGCCATTTACGCTGTGGTGAACACGCTCTGAAAACGCAATGTTTGAAATTTTGTAAGTTTGTTCTGATCAAAATGATGCAACATGATTTTTTCCCGAATTTGATAAAGCAGTCTTCTGAGTACAATTTAAAAATTTTTGAGCAACATTCAGAGCGGTGGTTTTTCAATATAGATTTTTCAATTGACCAATGGTATTTTTTATGTCTCGCGCAAAGAAAATCACTCCTTTGAAAAATACTAGACAAATGAAAATGAAGATTATGATTGCACACATAAGATACTATCAGTGCTTTAAATATGAACAATCTACGACGTCCACAGAAGCAGAGATTGCGTCGTAACTATACGAGTGAGTTTTATTAGCATGGCCTTTTTCGAGAATTTTAAACAATACCTATGTTGCCTGGGATTCGAAAAGATCAAGTGAACTATTTTATCGCTACTTCGTATTGTGCTAAGCAAGAAAATCTTTGTGATAAATAACTTGCGTCACTGTCTGCATCATAGTGAATTCACGAAAACGCACTTTTTGTAAAGTGGCCGTCGTTGTGCTTTGCGCCGTTCATAACTATATGTGAAGCAACACCGACTCGCCCTACTGTCAGTGCTAATGGCCTTCGTCACCAGGCGATGCTTCTTTGTTTTTCTTTAATTTGAAACTTGTTTATTTGAAAACAAGATGTAATTTCGAGCTATTTGGTCGTACGGGCATAATATAAAAAATGTGAGGAAAAACGGGGATATCAAGTATACCACGTTTTTTATCTTTTTTGGAGGTGTATTTATTTATTTTACTGTACATAGGAAAAAGAACAAAGCGAAAGCAAAAGGCTGTAAAGCCTGACGGAGGCTTCTGCTCCGAAATACAGTCTTGTACACAACTTAGACGCAGATAAGAAACAACTTTTTTACACAAAGACTAACAATCAGCAAATTATAACCAGACAAATAAACGCTACAAGTGTGAAAAAAGAACAGAACAATATGCATAATAAAAGACAAAATACTATTAAAGAAAAACATCTTTGCAATATGTAGAATATGTATCGCAATATGCAGAATAGGTGAGATCAAAAACACATTTGCAGACATATACATTTATAAAGCAAACGACAGCATTGAAACTATACAGTAGCCAATTAGTACACATAAAGTAATAACTAATCGAAATAATATATTAAACACATTCAAAGTGATTATGAAGAAGAATTCTTTTGAATGTATTTTTGGAAATTTTTCATTCAGGTCAACCCCATTTTCAAGTTTATTGAGGAGACTGGGTATTTGATAGTCATTATGTTGCTGATCATAAGTGGTCTTAGTTCTGGGTGTTCTTATGCCAGGTGTACAGAGGCATTACTCAACACACCGAGAAGAAATAAACATGGGGTATATTTTGTTATTTTTTATGTACAAAAGTAACCTGTCGTAATATATTTGGTTTACTTGTGATAAGAAATATTTGGAAAATAACGGACGTGTGCTAAAATTTTGTGGGTGACCGTAGTATCCGTGGTAACGGCCTTCAACCTTTTATTCCACTGGGTAGCCAGCTGGTCTAAGAGCTGGCTGGCCTCTCTGTCATTCCGCTTGTTTCTGTCTTCCACCCCCTCTTTGCTCAACCAATAAATGCCGGATGCCAAAGAAGCTTTGTCAAGCTTAAACGAATTCACTGTCAAATCTAAGGCTACATGAAAAAAACTACAAGGATTGCCATACTGAAAATCGATGCTATGGACGGTAAGGTCCAAGTAATATCTTCACAATGTTAACTACAGATTCTCGCACAAATTCGCAAAAAAAAAGCGCAGAGTTCAGTAGCTGCCAGTTCGGCTTTTTCGGTATTTTTGGCCACGCCAGAATCCATTAGGGCCCACTGGCTGACAGCCTTGAACTATGCTGCAGATATCATTGGTAATTGTTCCATCAAGCCCGGAGCTGTTTCCTTTCTTCAGCTGAACATACACTTCGTTAGCAGCTTTGTGTAGGCAACGTACGAATGGCCCCGGCTGCTTCACCGGGCTGTGCTTTTCTGTACGGAAACGGCTCCAACTCATACGAGTGTGCTGGCAAGCAGGGCCGGATTTATTGTTGTTGATTTTCTCTTGATTTCCTTCATGCAGTATTGGTTGTTTGCGGGACGGGTGGAGCTCATGTTACACCAGTCGGCTCATTGATGTGCTTCTCAAAGCCCTGCAGAGTTCTGTAGGTAGGGTCGTGTGTTCAGTTAGTGCGGATATGATAAAAATGCACGACCTCGTCCTTTGCTGCAGGGTATGCCAATCCATTCATTGAAGCCCGCGAAAGTTTGCTGAGGTGGCAAGTGTATTCACCAAAGTCTAGCGCCCGATTGCAAAACAGCTCATGATAGCTGTTGTGAAGTCGATGCTGTACTAGCGTGTCATGAATCAGAGGCGCGCTCTCACGCTAAAAGTGACTTTTTCTAAAGCCGAGTAAATGTCGTTCAGAACGTTAATTTGACTCTCCCACAAAATGAATTGAGAATGATGTGACGACGCTAAACAATATAATAAAAACAGAATAAGTATTAGTAGCAAGAAAACACTGTACTGAGCGAAAACGTTTTTTTTTTTCCTCTTCTAGGCGATTTCCTCCAGTAACGTGCCTACGTAACCTAAAACCTCAACCGATCATGTCTCAAGATGACCTTGATGAATAAACCTTTTATAACTACATTTTTGTGAAATATACAAGCTGACACCATTATTTCGAAGGTTGTTGTACACGACTGATTTTTATTTATTCATAGAAGGAATATACAGCCTACTTTAATAACAGTGGAAAGCGGAGTAACGCCAAATTATCCGAAGCGGGGTGCTTGCTGCGCTCGCTATATCATCCGCATTGAATCAGCTTCTGTAGAGGAGGAGGAGGAGGAGGAGGAGGAGGAATAGCAGCTTGTGCGTTGCTAGTGGATAAAGTTTTGTGAGATTTGCGGGAGATCACCCCGTTCACTTTTATCATTTCAAAGTATGATAAAACGCCTTCC
This sequence comes from Rhipicephalus microplus, assembly GCF_013339725.1. Taxonomy (NCBI): domain Eukaryota; kingdom Metazoa; phylum Arthropoda; class Arachnida; order Ixodida; family Ixodidae; genus Rhipicephalus; species Rhipicephalus microplus. The sequence goes on from NC_051165.1 coordinate 279,645,925, forward strand.
GCAGTGGTATTGCTAGATATTAAAGAACAGATATAAAAAAGAAACAAAAGAAAAACACAGGTTCTGTCATGCTGGTTTAGTGAATGTGAAACTGAAGGCCTTTTATTTTTATTTATCAAACACAATAAATAAATAGGGTTATCGAAATTTATAGCACGGCTAGGGAAACTACATTGGCACAGCAGTGAAAGAAATGCCGCTGCCGAGTTTTTTCACGGGCTAATAATGATTGACTGATCCGCAGATTAAAGTTTGTTATGGAGACCAAACAAGTTGTAGCCCTGTCTTTGATATCGCTTGGGTGGCTTCTAGCATTGGTATAGGTCACTATTTTCACGATATATTGCGCGTACTTTGTTTAAGCGTCAATAAGAAGTCGTTTTGATAAATGGTATTGAATAAATGGCAAGTTGAAAATGAAGTTTTTTCATTATAATTTTGTAAGTAGAACTGAGAACCACATTTCCGAAAAACACCAGTGTTCTATAAATGTTCTTTTTTTCTATCATAGTGCCGTTTTTTTTAACCCACAGTTCAGCTTTAGTCGATCGAAGGGAAATGCATCATTGTTTTTTTTTTTCGCCATGTGCCTTTCCAAATTACAAAAAGAAGAAAAAATCTCAGTACATCTACGGAGTGAATGATGATGAGTGGGGCGAAGCGTCGGAGGGTTTTATCGGTAAACCGTGAATCGTCTGTCTGTCTGTCTGTCTGTCTGTCTGTCTGTCTGTCTGTCTGTCTGTCTGTCTGTCTGTCTGTCTGTCTGTCTGTCTGTCTGTCTGTCTGTCTGTCTGTCTGTCTGTCTGTCTGTCTGTCTGTATGTCAGTCTGTCTTCTTGGAACAGACGAATGCACGGACGGACGCTTCGCCCAACTCATCTTCACTCCGTGGATGTGCTGTGAAAACCACTAACGCCATCTAATTATATTATTCCCAAGGACATATACGCACAACGCCATCTATAGAGCAACTCATAAAGTACAGGTTGCTACATACTACTACTACTACTACTTTACTACTACTACTACAACTACTACTACTACTACTTTACTACTACTACTACTACTACTACTACTACTACTACTACTACTACTACTACTACTACTACTACTACTAAGTAGTAGTAGTAGTACAAATGAGGGAACGACCAGCGGCGTAAGAAACTTCGCCCCTAAAAAACGAACGAAGAGAAATGAAACTTGAGGCGATGGCCATGCTAGGTATATCGGTGACTACAATGTCATCACATGCCGGAAATATATTACGGCATTATCTACATTCATTTCAAGCCAGAACGACTTCAGAGGCTCCTACATGACCTCTGGTCCCTAAGTAGGTTTTCGATTTGTGCACTTTTCTACGTCGCGCATTATATCTTCTTTAGAGATTACTTCCCGTCTACTGCATTCGTTCTTCTCTATTTTCTTTTGTAAAGAATCATATCTACCTGAGAAAGGAGCCTTCAGTTTCTTGAGAAGCAACCGCCTGACGTAAAATAGAGTAAGTGCAGTCGCTACTGCTTCATGGTTTCGGTGCAATATGAGCCATCGAGATTAGGGAGGGGACCGTGAAAACAAATTCATACTTTCGATTATTCCCGAGGCTTCAAAGGGAAGACCTGTTTTTCGTTGCTTTCACTAAGTGAAAACAAAAAAATTCTGAGTAGAGGAATTCCATTAACAGTCCTTATTTGCTCGCATTCGCCTTGGCGACTGAACGAGCGCTCGGCTACGATTTCGCAGCATTCCCTCGGTATTGCTTGCGTTGAATATCATGTGAGTGAGTGAGTGAGTGAGTGAGTGAGTGAGTGAGTGAGTGAGTGAGTGAGTGAGTGAGTGAGTGAGTGGACTGCATTTGTCTGCGGCAGTGATGAAGTCCATTACACATGGTTGTTGCATTTTATTAACCTGATATTTCAGCCTATAGCGGATAGCATTTTCAATGGAGGCGAAAATGCGGTGGGCCCGTGTTCTCAGATTGGGGTGCACGTTCAAGAACACCAGGTGGTCGAAATTTCCGGAGCACTCCACTACGGCATCTCTCATATTCATATGGTGGTTTTGGGACGTTAAACCCCACATATCAATCCAATCAAATCAGCTTACAGCAGATAGAGGATCTTAGAGGGGTCTTGTGCGGAAATGGCGAGAAGTCTCGTGGTTTAACGAACGATGCGATCTTCGAACCATTCCACCCTACTATAGTACAGATAAATGATTGGTTGATGAGATTGAATATTGATCCACCCAGATAACCATTCCAGTGCAAATACCATGCGCTTTCTGTATACTAAAACAAGCAAGAAGTTAACGATGCATCTCCTTTACTTTCGCATATAGGAAACCAAATGATTGCACTTTGCCGTGGCCCCAACAGCCTCCTAGGAACACTTCACTTAAGTTTTTTTTATTGCAAATAGAAACATGCAGATTATACGGCAACAGTTTACTGGCCTTATTTCAGAATGAGGTAATAACTACGTGTACATGTATTCATTCTTGATCACCATGACAAAACATAGGTAACATATTGCATGCGAAAGTAGCAATGATCTGTAGTATGACAACGTAATGTCAGGACGGCTAGGCGTTCCGCGGCAGTTTTAGTGGGTCTGACAGACTCTTCTATTTCAAGCAGCCATCGCTTTCGTTTGTCTACATGATTCGAAGAGAGGGCAGAACACTTGTAATAGAACTTTTCTAGAGCGTTTATCTACAATTACCAATGCCGCAAGATTTGCTGTACATTTCTTACAAGATGTAATTTTTTCCACTTCGTAAATTGGGCCATACTTCAAGGTCCTTTGCAACTGCATGTTTGTCTCTGAGGGAAACTTTCTTGCAATAAATCAAGGGTTAAACAAAATCAATACTGTTTTCTGTCAAGCGCAGACATCGTTTCACATTGTTTCGCATCATGCAGGTAATTGTGCACCCTAGTTCAATTATCGCAATTCTTTCCTTTTCTCTTTCGGGCTTTGGATGGCCTCGAGTTTGTCATGTTTGACTCAGACCTGCAGTTACCGTGGCAGAAGAAGACTGTTTTCACGTGTTTTAGGTGATTTTTATCCTCACGTGTGTGCTCGAGGATCAATGAAGGACGTGATTGGCTACGACGACGTTGCGAGACGGTTCCGCTTATAATGATAGAGGAGCACGCCAAGTATAAAGGACATAAAAGTAAATGAAAGTGAAGACCTATATGGTCCGTCAGATGATCGTGGTAGCACACTAGAAAAGAAACAAGAAAAGAAAGAGCAAGTGACTGTTTGCGAGTAGATGGCTGAAGGTGTGGTACGGCAGTGAATGGGTAGAGACGGGAGTGCCTGTGAACTAGGAAGTAACATGACTGACGCCGTCACTTGAAATGACGTGAGCAGTAATTGCGGTGAGTGCCATTTTCGAGCAATGCATAAATATAGATTCGCAAGGGCGGACTTTCGCAAACACTGATCGTGAAATCTACCACTTGCGAAAGCGCTGGCGAAGTAGACATCTGCATACCTGGCCAAAATACTTCGTTTGCACAAAATACTGCTGCCACGTGAAGTTTCACACGCTTGTTTCTTAAATGAGTGAGTGAGTGAGTGAGTGATTAAAGAAACTAACTGGATGAAAAAGATTAGAGAACGATGATGCCAAAAGTTATGAAGTCAACTAATTGTAACGGCGAAATGCCTCATTGGGCAAGTTGGTTATGCGTGACTGCTTGAAATACGAGCCCGAAACATAGACAAGGACAACCTTAGAGCAGCGCAGGAAGATATCAAAACTTAAATTTTTATTTATGCTTTATCACAACAGACTTAATGTGAATGCGCGTGCACTTATTCAACCATTTTTGTCACGTACATCGACAAATCGATATGCACATAATATTCTTCCTTATCAAACGCGCACTAATCTTTTTTTTAAGTACTCTTTTTTTCCGTGAACCATTTCTGATTGGAATTCGCTGCCTGAAAATATTGTTTCATTAAAATCTGCAAGTGCATTTGAAAATGCGCTACTTATTGATTTGGAAATGCAGTAAACCAGTGAATGTTCATCGCTTTCACTTTTGCATTTCGGCGTTTTTTTCACTACGTGTTTTATTGATGCAGTGTTACTTCATAATTTGCAAATACTGCATTTACGCACCCGACGTATACCAGGAAGAGTTCTTTTTTGTTTACTTTTACACTTCTTATAGTGTGCGTCACTCTCCTTAGAACTGTATTATTTTATTATCTTAACAGGCTGCGCTGGTAATACTTCTAGATATGCCGTAAGATTGTTTTGTTTCCCTTTTCTGTGAGATTGTGTGCTTTACGGCTCCATTTGTACTTGTAAAATTGAAACTGTATATTTTCCCACCTGCATGGTCCTTTGTGACTGCAGTATACTGTAAATAAAAATAAAAATAAAAAAGACACGAACAAGCACTTGTGCACGTCTTAGTTGTCCTTGCCTACGTTACGCACTCGTATTTAAAGCAACCTAGTTGTAATGTCTTTTATTATGAAGCATGGTAACTTGAGCAAGTTGGTAGGACATAACTGAATGTAGGAACAGCGCAACCTAGAAGTAGTTTCTTCGTAACTATGGAAGCGAAAAAACAAGGACAGAAAAGAGCGCGCCTTTCTGCCCTTGTTTTCATGCTCTGGTAGTTACGAAGTAACTACCTCTTGGTTGCGCTGTTCCTACATTAGGCTTTTATTAACCCGCTCAGTGTGCTTATTCCGTCTCTTGATTGTTTTTGCCTACGTTACGCATTAGTATTTCAAGCAATCAAGTGATAATGTTCTTTGTTAGCGATATTAGATATTAGTTAAGGTATTAGTGTGTTAGTTGTCATTGTCTACGTTACGTCCTCACATTCTAAGCAATCAAGTTGTAATGACCTTTATTAACGCTCTTGGTGAGTTTAATAATGCCCTGTTTTGCACTCTCTTCTTCTTTATAGTGTAACAATCCTACAGAACCTCAGTATTATTGATGTCAAATCAATACTCCATCGCGTAAAGCAGAACAGAGGATGCAGTGTTTTATGGAAATGGGCTGAAGAAAAAGAAAGAGAGAACGGCGTTCTAAAGCTCACAATATTAAGTAGACGACTCCCAAGGCATGTTCCTCAAAAATACTCATTGAAAATTGTTACAGGAATAGCCCTCCATCTGAGTTCATTCTTAACGTTACTCTGTAACTTTTTGTTTCAGAGTCGATTGACACCGCACCTGGAAATCATGGCAGCAGCGGGGTTTCGTCCACTACAAGCTCCTTTAAGGGTACAGCGATGCGTGCGCAATATCGTTCAGCCGCAGAGAACTCAAATAGCCATGCACATGTACCGGTATGAAATGTAAAATACACGGAAGACGAACAGCTCAATGTGCATCGTTCAATACCACCGGCAGGGCACAAAATGACGGCGACCCTTGGTCTCTCTAATCGAATGGATGATGATTTCCAAAATGGCACCATCACACTATTTATTAGCGCTAACGCCACCACTGACATCCTCTCTTCAGCGAGTGCTGAAGACATCCTGGGGCCTCGCTATCACAAGCGATCCCGCATTGCTATTATCATTGTCATGATCGTGGCTTCAGTCATCGGCAACACGTTCGTCTGCTGGAAGCTCGTCATCAAGAGACGACGACAACGAATGTCCAAAGCCCGTGTGCTCTTCTTGAATCTGGCCATCTCAGATCTGATGGTAGCTTGCATCACCATGACGTCGCAAGTGGTGTGGGAGGTGATGGGTAGGCTGTGGATTGCTGGCGATGCTTTCTGTCGCCTTTTCAAGTTCCTACAGACGTTCGCACTCGTGTCGTCCACTTATATGCTCGTAGTGATCGCGCTTGACAGACACATCGCTATTGTTACTCCGCTGGCACCGAACCCAGACCCTTGGAAGTTGGCAGCTTTCACCTGGCTGGCATCGTGCTTGCCGTCCCTGCCGAACGTTTACGTGTTCCACGCCGTCCAGGTGGATCGTGCAAGGTGTTTCTGCGCGTCCATCTTCTACGAAAGCAGCACGCCAATCTACCACCGACAGCTCTACATGGGATTCGTGTTCTTCATGGTGTTCGTGGTTCCGCTCGCACTATTGGTGACATTCTACACGGGCATCTTATGCACCATATGGAAGCACCGCTCCAGGAGTGACAAAGTGGGCCAGCAAACAGCCTCGTCGCTTCCGCTTGCCAAGGTTCGTGCCGCCAATATGCAATGATTTATCACATAGACCTGAGAACAACGTAACCTGATATCTTAGTGTGTATTTCATATTCCTCCTAGTTTTTTTTTTTCGCTGCAACTATTGTGTTTTGTTCCTCTTGGCTGTTCGTACTAGAGCGACCAACTGACGCATGCCTGTTCTGGGAAACTGCAGTGAATATTTGAAAACCCTGTGGTACATCTCGGTATTCACATACAGAGTGGCCCGAGCTCTTTTTTGCAACGTGCACGTCAGCGCCAATTGAAAGTTTAACGAATTCATTGACTAGGGCTGTCTATTCCGGCGCATACAAAGAGATTTGAATTACATAATCTACAAGACAGATCGACTCAGTGCTCGTGAAGTGAATGTGAAAAGACACGCAGAACTTTGTTTAAATATTACGGCAGATTCAGGCGCGTCTGTCAAAGTAAGCGTAAAGAAATCGTTTAAATTACACGCATAAAGACACGTGCATGCAAAGCTATGCAGACTGCATACGCACGTGATATCATTGCTTAAAATGATAAATTCACCGCTGTGTTTCAATAAGACAGGTGTGTATTTCAGAAATGTATACGAGGGGACATTAAATGTACTCTTTTTTACCTTTCGTGTTGCTTCGTTTAGTCAGACACAAGAGACGAATTTGGATAATGAGTTATAAATAGTGTAGTCAGTTGAGCCACATACTCTCACAATATGAGAAGCAGTTCTAATCTTCTATATTATCTGCACAGTGTTTAGCCGAGGATGAAGTTGTAACCTATGAAATAAAACAGGTCTATAGTTCCCAGATTCAACAACTGCTTGTTCCATCTACTCCTTAGGGAATTTTTTAGAGCATGTTGCCTTGTGGCTTTGTTTCAGTTGTGTAGTTGCAAAAATAAAATAACATCGCTTTAGAACGGACAGTTTAAGCAGTACCAATATTACTTTTCTGGGAACAAGCACGCTCTCTTCCCACGTATGGAAAGAAAAAAAAAACATTACGTCTGGCCGGTTTGATTTTGCTACCTGTTACAAAGCTTTTTTTTGTTTTCCTGCAGAAATCAGGTTTTCACTGAGTAGTAAGAAGGTCAAATAACAATGCATATGAACATCAGCAGGTCGAAAATACCAATATTCATTGCTGATAACGTTTTCTTTAATATACCGCCCTTCGGACGAAAAAAATATTGTGTTAATTATGATTACACGTATACTTCTAGACAAAGATACTTTTACCGTGAAGTTCTTTGCATCGGCATTCTGATAGTCTTCTCGGAGATGCTCCCTTGTCAGTGCAGTAAATATCTTTGGAAGAACTGATTTGTAACAAAACAACTTAAGTTGGCAGAAAATCCATCATTGTTCTTATTACAAGAGCGGCGCATTTCGAGATTCATGTACTCATATATATCACGTGTTTTTGCATTGCAATCTGTCATTCTCACCGAAGCTTCCTCCCCAAAAAACATCTATCCATTGAATGCAGGACTGTGTGCGTCCATGGCATCAATGGACACAACGAAGACGAAATATGACAAAGAAACAAGTCTACGTCGTAGCAACTACAAAAAAAAAGACGATAGTAATGTCTGCGGCGCAGAAGAAAGCTTCGGGTTCTTAAGCAGCTTTACATTCTGCGTTAGAAGCGTAATACCATATTTATAGCTGCTTTTTATTTTGCTGGCGGTCTCAAATCACCGTCTGTCACACCCGATAAAAAGCTTAAAGAAAAGTGTCACTCTGTTTACGGCCACATCGAGGTGATAAGGGGACGGCCCGGTGCTCGAACGGTTCCTCAAATGAGAACGAAAAATTTCTCCTTTTGATGATAATACCCAATCCTTGACAGAAAGCAGAATCACAGAAAGGTAGAATGAAATGGGTATAGTATATAGTTCAGTAGGGGCCACACTATACGGAGTGGTCCCTACTGAAGATATTTGCAGTCAGAATATTTTTCTGGAAATCGCAAAATTCATTTTATTCAAGTTAGTCAAAATTAAATAAATTTGAATAAACATGGCGACTTTGAGAGTAATAGTTTGTGACCATGTTTGCCACGTTGCTTGACCATTACCCCAAAACGAGGCAGAGACTTCCTCAGTCGGCAATGCTGTACAGATCTAACACTTTGTCAAACCTAGCAAGCATACATTCATGCTTTCGCATGACTGTCGGTTCTGAATTATGTGAAAGCTTCATTACATCTCCAACTCTACGCGCACAACACGCAGAATTCCCTCTCGTAGTTTTGTAGATTTCGCCATAACTTTCGCATGCACAGTCACAGCATAGATCCGCACTCACAAATGATGTTAGTGAAAGACGTCATGCTATTATAATGTGAAATGCTCTTTTAGTTGTATTCACAAAGTGATTGGGCATCTACCATTCGAATTTCAACGAGATGGCCCAAGAATACACTTCACACGTAATTTAATAATATCGCTATACCAGCTTCTTCTATTTCGGTACTATTTTTCTACCACAATTACTTTGTTCAACTCAAAAGCTAGTGTCAATTGTGCTGCAGGTGTACATGGAGGAGGAATGCAGATAAAATCAGGAAGTTTGTGGGTATAAAGAGGCAGCAGCAAGGACAGGGCCATGTTAACTGGCGGAACATGGGAGAGGCCTTTGTCCTAAAGTGGGCATAGCCAGGATGATGATGATGATGAAGATGAGACAGGCTCTAACTTCTTTTACACCCCTCGAACAAGCTCACCAGTTCATACAGTGGAGCGCAGTGACCACATTTTTCCGAATATTATAACACTTCGCGCCACGCAGACCCTCAATTTCGAAAAACATTCCCCGCGCATATTTCCTTTGCCTGACCGATCCCCCTTGTACGCGCGGCGACGCAAGCTTGCCCATGGGCAACTCTACGTACCACTGAGCTCGTCGATTGGTTCTTTGCCCTATATACGAAATGGTGCCTTGGCCCTGTGGTGAGGCAGTTTTGGCCGCACAGTCCACATTTTCATTTTCTTGTGCTGTCCTTTGCCGTTTTGTAAAGCCCGAGACTACAGGGAGAAGCAGTATTGCCAGAACAAAGGCCTCCGAGATAAAGAGACGTCTCGATACTTTACCGCGGGAAAGGATCTCCTTGATCCGCGTTTTCTACCCGTGCCGCTATGACACGTGGTCATGTAGGGGCTGTCCTGCTCGGTGATTGGGTGCGCGACGATGACGTGTCACTGATGTCGTGTCACTTGCCAAAGTGGGTGGAGTCACGACGATGGGTTACCCTTCCCCATCTCTATGGTGGAGAAGGGTGACGAGGCAGTGCAAAAATTTGAAACCAGCTTAAATGTACGTTCTAACCCCCATTCCTTCCTTATTATAGCACATATTCGCAAAATTCTTGCGGCAGCATGTTCTCATTGAAGAAATACGCGCAGTTTTCTTCATAAGAATTTTCGGACCTTTGGAGGAGGAAGAGGAGGAAGAAAGTTTAAGCGGAAAGACAGGGAGGTTAGCCAGTTCTTAGACCGGCTGGCTACCCTGTGCTTGGGAAAGGGGTGAGGGAATGAAAGATGTTAAAAAGAAATGTTGCGAAGAGAGGGAGAAAATAAAAAAAATTGCGACAGAGGAAAGGCAACATCAAAGAGTATAAGACACTAAAGTCTGTCTCTGAGGCCAGTTGTCCGCAAAAAGCACAGCAAAGCTTTCAAAGCCTTCTGCGCTGAGGATGGGCTCAGCCAATGACCCAGAGTCCTTTGTTCCGACAAAGGCCGATCGTCCAGTCTATCCAGAGCTGCAGTGAGTTCTTGTCTTTGCGCGTTGAAATGGGTGCACTCACACAGAAGGTGTGCGATGGTTTCTTCGCAACTGCAGTAAGTGCATGTAAGAGAGCTGGCCATCCCAATGAGATAAGAGTATGCGTTCGTGAAGGCCACTCCAAGCCACAGGTGGCATAGAAGAGTCTCCTCAGCTCGAGATACCCTTGGAGGAAGACGAAGCTGCAGATCGGGATCCAAGTTATGCAGGCGCGCGTTTGTGAAGTCTGTTGAGTTCCACTGTGCCAGTGTGAGGTCACGTGCAAGCGAACGAAGTCTTGTAGCTGCGTCGGTTCTTGAGAACGGGATGGCTGTGTATTGGGTACCATCGTGTGCAGATCTAGCGGCCTCATCTGCGCGGTCATTGCCATATATGCCGCAATGACCTGGTATCCACTGATACACTATGCCGTGCTGTTTTTCGGTTGCTTGGTGATGAAGAAGCCTTATTTCAGCTACTAACTGTTCATTAGGTCCATGGCGAAAGGGTGATATAGGACATTGAAGAGATGCCTTCGAGTCCGAGAAGATCGACCAAATTCCCGAAGGTTCTTTCACTATAAACTCCAGAGCTGCACGAATGGCTGCAAGTTCTGCAGCTGTCGACGACGTCAAATGCGATGTCATGAATTTAATTGTGATGTGCCTCGCGGGAATAACCACCGCCCCTGCAGAGCTTACTGAAGACACCGAGCCATCCGTGTAAATGTGAAGGCGTCCGTTGTGCTTCTCTTGCAGGAAAACTAATGCGGCCTGTTTCAGGGCTAGATGCGACGATTTTTTCTTATTTTGGATGCCAGAAATTGTAACAAGGGATTTGAGTGGGTGTAGGCACCATAATGGTATCGGCGGCTGTGCTGCATGCGTGAAGTGCAATGGAAGCACTGCGCAATGCTGAGCTACAGTTGCGCTGAACGCTGAGTGGGGCCTGGAAGTTCGAAGTGAGGCGAGGTGATGAGATGGAAGCAGGCGAGCGAAATGTCTTATGACCTTTGGGTTGTGTACTGGCCCTGTAACGTGATGTTTTGTATTCTCTGGCTGACATGATGTGACAGCTGTGAAATTTTGTGTTTCTAATTAGTGCAGTGGGATGCGTTCCGCAAAAAGCGAGCAGAAGGCGGGCGAGGCGACGAGCCGATCACGGATATAGACGAGTGGACCGCGACGCTCAATCGGGACGTAGACGCGGTAACGTGCCACATCCCGCCCGAAGCGAAGCTCGAAGTAATCGACAGCAGGCTCCTACACATGTGGGAAGCAAAGCAAGCCCTACTCAAGAGGTGGAAACGCCAAAGACATAACCGGGCGTTGAGGAAACGCATAGCACGGTTAGACAGAGAAATTGAGGAACATGCGTTCCAAGTCTGTAGGTCACAATGGGAAGACCTGTGCAACGGCCTCGAGCGACAGATGCGCGGGGCGAGTGCTTGGCGCCTTTTCCGGCACCTATTGGATCCGGAAGATACTCGTGCCGCTCAAGGCCATAAAACTCGGAGACTTGTGAACGATCATAAAGGCGATGACCTGCTCGGTGCAATACGTGACCGTTACTTTAAGTCGGCAGAGAGCGTCCAACACCCAGATTATGACGGCGTTGCTAATGAGCAACTAGACGCCGAATTTAGCGAAGCGGAAATACGGGCAGTCCTTTTTGAACTAAACACCCGATCGGCGCCCGGCCTGGACCGGGTTTCGAACAAGGCTCTCCGCAACTTAGATGACGAGTCAATCTCCCGATTTGTGACTTATATCAACGAGTGCTGGCAACGCGGTTCCCTTCCTGAAGCGTGGAAAAGAGCTCGAGTTATCATGATTCCTAAACCGGGCAAGCAGGTTGCGCTTGATAATCTAAGGCCAATTTCGCTCACGTCTTGTGTAGGAAAAGTTCTGGAGCACGCAGTCTTCAAACGCGTGACTGACTTTCTCGAAGTCCGCGATGTATTTCCGCACACCATGCTAGGATTCCGCCGCAATCTCTCCGCACAAGACGCGTTGCTTCAGCTGAAGCACCACATTGTTGATGACATTACCAGCTCAACCAAGGCGATCCTTGGCCTAGATATAAAAAAGGCCTTCGACAGTGTTAAACACGAAGCAATTTTAAACAGAGTACAAACATTAGGACTAGGACAAAAAACATATAATTACATACGTGACTTCCTTGCCGGCAGACGCGTACGCGTCGTCGTTGGAGATGTGGAACTGCAAGAATTTGAGATGGGCTCGAGGGGCACGCCACAAGGCTCCGTAATTTCGCCATTACTCTTTAATTTAGTTCTATTGGGGCTACCCGAGAAATTATTAGGCATACAAGGATTGTATCACAGTATCTACGCGGATGACATCACCCTCTGGGTTCCCGGCGGAGGTTGTGATGGTCACGTCGAGCGTACGCTCCAGGCAGGTGTAGACGAAGTTCAGGAGTACTTGCGAGGAACGGGCCTCGAATGCTCGGCAAACAAGTCGGAACTTCTAATCTACAAACCTACAAGTAGAGGTCGCAAAACCCCGCGCGACGAGGAAAGGGAGTGCTACAAAATAAGCGTTCTATTGGCAGATGGCACTCCCATTCCACACGTAGACAAAATTAGAATTCTGGGGTTACACCTGCAGGCAAACGGCCATAATAATGAGACGGTGCGAAGACTACGTCGTTCGGTAGACGACACGATCCGACTCCTACGTCGTATCACGAACAGACGTACTGGTATGCGCGAACACTGCGCGATCCGTCTAGTGCAGGCGTACGCAATAAGCCGTATAACATACGTTGCCCCCTACCTCAAATTGCTAGGCTCAGAAAAAAACAAGATCGAATGTATAATACGAAAGGCTTTCAAGAGAGCAATTGGAGTTCCACTGAATGCGAGCACTGAAAAGTTACTAGAACTTGGACTGCACAACTCACTCGACGAGTTAATTGAGGCCCATGTCGTTTCGCAAAACGAACGCTTGTCGGGGTCTAAGACGGGTCGACACATCCTCGAGTCACTTGGCATCCGGTACCACACTCAGCAGGGAGAAAAAGCGGATGTTCCTGCCTCGGTTCGCGACCGCCTAATTGTTCCGCCGCTTCCTAAGAATATGCACCCGACGCATCACGTCGGGCGCCGTAACCAGCGAGCTAGTGACCTTCAAAAGAAGTATGGCACTAGCGACGAAGTTGTGTACGTAGATGCCGCGAGATATGGGGACGGGAGACACGCACACGCCGCTGCGGTCGTTGACCGTGCGGGCAAATGCCTCGCGAGCGCCACGGTGACCACGGGACATACGGAGGCGGCCGAAGAAGCCGCGATAGCCCTAGCAATCGCCACGGTGCCGAACGCTACGATCGTAATCAGCGACTCGCAGGCAGCAATCCGCGGCTTCGCGCGCGGCCGCGTCTCGCGGGAAGCGGCCCGCATCCTTAAGATGTGCGGTGATGGTGACTCAGCGTCGCGATCGCCACAACAAAATTTAACAGTCTTCCTCCTTTGGACCCCGGCACACACCGATGTCCCGCTTCCGGGCAACGAGGCGGCCCACGCCGCGGCTCGAGGTCTCACTCGCCGAGCCGCGGCACATTCCGTGACCGCCGCCTCCGCTCCCGAGAACGGGGCTTCTGATCTGCCGGATCGAGACACTTCGACAGACACGCAGCGACATCACAGACCACAATGGTCGTGGGGTGATCGTCTCATCACGTTCCGAGATATTACGCAACACTACAGACTGGAAAGGCGAAAGTTCCCGCCACCGCATGACAAATTAAACAGACACGATGCCGTAAGCTATCGCTTACTACAAACCCACTCTTACCCCAGCCCGGTCGTCTTACGCCACTGCTACCCGCACTTACACATTACCGATCTATGTAAAGCATGCGGGCGCAGAGCAACGCTGCGCCACATGCTCTGGGAATGCGCCGGTAACAATGGTCGAGAAACGGCCGCCGTTCGCGATGCGCCTATGGCGGCTGCCAATACCAGGCAACAGGAAGCCTCGAGCTCACTCGTTCCCGCCGCCGTCCCGTCTGCGGGAGCCGCGGGGGACCTTCTCCGTCGGCGACGCCGCCGCTGGGAGGCGGCGCTCAGAAGCTCGGAGCTCAACGATCAGCTCTGGGCTGTCCGGCAGGCCGAAGATGCCGCCCGAGTTCAGGGACTCAGCGCCGCCATCTGAGGCCACCAAGACCAAGCTGCCGGCCAAGTTCTAATAAAGTTTCCTCTCTCTCTCTCTCTCCTTTCATGCTTCGACATACTTCGACCTTGTAGAGGTCGACTCTTGAATTGATAAAACGTCTTCATATTTTTCATTTATTTGCTTGGCTTGCCGTTAGGTTTTGTATGTTTACTTTAAAAGAGTTCTGACAGAAAGTTTCAAAGTTTCATAATATTGTTCCTCTAAATGAAAAACAATTCGTCAGATACCACGTACTTGGTGAATCGACGTTATGCGAAGCATGCGCAGGGAAGGTGACCATGTTGTATTTTCTTATTGAGCGACACGTTATGAAAGAACATTAAATATATGTACAAATGTTGCACGCACAGACATATGAAGAGCTGCAGATGTTTATATAACAAGTTCTTTGCACTTGCGCAAAAAAGCCAACAGGACCATGAGTACTAGCAACACCAAAAGCGATAAGCTGATAGGAAGCGCTGGTGCTTGCCAGGATGGTAGCCCTGGACACTGCTACATAAATTAACTTCAACGCAAGGAACCTAACTGCTATTGACGTTAATCCGACGCGACGAATGTGTCATAGGAGTACATATTCAATGTTGATAAATAGGATAGCCAGCACTGCAACCACAATTGACGTTTCCCGAACATCAAGGTTTATTTCAAAAGCAGTTCCAAGACCTCACGAAGCTCTGTGGTGGAATGATTGATTGCCACGCAAAATGTTTGGGTTTGATTCCTGCTGGAACCCTGACATTCATTTTTTTTTTTTGCATTCGTCGGTCAGCGATAAGCTTTTTCTTAACGCGCAACGCGTTAAAATTGTCCATGTGTGTTCTCATCGTTCCGGGGTATATACTAAGTGTCAATATCCTGTGGCACATACCCTCACTCGGGTACCACCAGACAGTGGCACATACCCGCCTTCGGGTATGTGCCACTGTCATATACCCGCCTTCGGGTATGTGCCACTGTCCGGCAGCAAGAGAGAGAGAGAGAAAGGAAATAAGGAGAAAGACGGGGAGGTTAACCAGGGCTGAGCCCCGGTAGGCTGCCCTGCACTAGGGAAGGAGAGAGGGGGAAAGTGTTTCACGACGTGCATTACGAGATTGTGACATTACTTCTGTTTTGAGCAGCGCGTCATATTCGTCAAACCAGACACTTGCTTTCTGGTTTACCACCCTGCCTTTCTTCATACCATATATATATCTCTCTTTTTGGTCCACGCCAAGTCAAGGGAGTGATCACGAGAGCCTTCAGACTTAAGCGCCTAGAGATAGATAGATAGATAGATAGATAGATAGATAGATAGATAGATAGATAGATAGATAGATAGATAGATAGATAGATAGATAGATAGATAGATAGACAGACAGACAGACAGACAGACAGACAGACAGACAGACAGACAGACAGACAGACAGACAGACAGACAGATAGATAGATAGATAGATAGATAGATAGATAGATAGATAGATAGATAGATAGATAGATAGATAGATAGATAGATAGATAGATAGATAGATAGATAGATAGATAGATAGACAGACAGACAGACAGACAGACAGACAGACAGACAGACAGACAGACAGACAGACAGACAGACAGACAGACAGATAGATAGATAGATAGATAGATAGATAGATAGATAGATAGATAGATAGATAGATAGATAGATAGATAGATAGATAGATAGATAGATAGATAGATAGATAGATAGATACGATCAAAGTCGCCGAAGATGACTAAGAAACAATTTGCCTTTAAAGAAAAACAATCAAAGACGTAACACTTGAACAGATCAATCAGTGGAAGTACAAGACCTGTTTTATTCTCTTTCCCATGTTGAACTTCTTAAGTGTATTTAGCTGTTCATTTTCAAAATTCGATGGGCCTGAGTGTTGATAATATTGTGTTAATCTTGGAGTTTTATCTGAAACACGCTTTCATAGGTTTTGACAAGGGTTTTTACCTGCAAAGAGACGGCATTTATATTGGTTCCTGCGTTTCCCCTGTTTTGTGCAACATTTTTTTAACCTACATTGACCCTTCTCTGTTTGAGGCCTGTAAGAGTGACGGAGTGTTAAGAGATTTTCAAGTACGCACACGATTTCCTGGTAGTTTTGGACAAGCAAACGAGCACAAACTACCATGTGGACAATGTTTTAAATAAGTTTAACAAGTATGGGAGGGTTCTATATGTTTTGCTTACGAACGGCCGCAAGAAGGAAAGCTTCAGTTTTTAGATCTTAAGTTCATAATCAAGCATCAGCAGACTTGTTAAGTGTTTTGTCCACTCACTAGAAACAAGCCTTTACCGTACACATCTTCCTATGCTAAAGTAGTAAAGAGGGTGATCGTGTCAATGTGTTTGGATTCTGCGCTGGTAAGGTCGTGCTCGCATGAGAGGCTGGCTAGCTTGCGTGCTCAGATTGGACGACTGAAGGCAGCTGGGTTCCCGCAGTCTGTGCCGGCGCGGCGGCTGAAACACTCTTTAAGAAGCTAAAAGGGCGCTCGTGGAAGCCGCAGCTGAAAGACGCGCCCAGTGGGGATGAGAAGCCGATAGTGTTGCCCTATTTACACCGGGTAACACACAACCTTAAGAAGGTTATCCACCGTCATGGAGTTGGCATGGTGTTTTCTACACCTAAGAAACTTTCGAGGTTGTGCTCGCGAATTTCAAGCAATGAAGAGCGGGCAAGCCTGTGTAGCAAGAAGAATGTCAACCCGATGGTACAATGCGATGTGGGAGTGGTATTCAAGATGCCGCTTACCTACGGCAAATCACATGTGGACCTCACAGGCCACTGCGTAAACAACCGCGTACGTTAACAGCAGCTATACATGAAAAAATGCTAATGCAATGGCTTATTCGCCTGCTCTTTGAGCAGCCTGTGGATGTTAAGCACAGTTCCAACAGACTAAGATATGGGACATAGCAGAGACAAGTGTGCTCGTGAGGTTTTGGAAGCGTTCTTCATGAACCCGAAAAGTGATAGCTGTTTAAGTGAGGGCTTGGTATAGCTACAGTGTAAAAGTGTCCTTCTTGATGAATAAGTTGCGTTAGCAGTTGATGTTCCTCGGCGCGTCTGCGCAGCCGTGTTCGGTTTCTCTATTTAATTATCACTCCGCAGCCAATAAAACTGTTGGTAGTTCTCGCTCAATCTGTATAAGCGTTCCTTCTTTGTGATGCTTTCTTTTAGCGCATTTTTTTCCTGCCTAAAATGAACCAACTAGCCCCTGAAGACGACCGGTATCACAGCAACGGGTAAATACTGCGATACATACTGTGATACGTTGTATGCCCCGTGGAGACAGCCACCCTTGGTGTACGAGCAGGACTCTAGTCTCCTGTCAGTTGTACGTGGTTAACGTAAACATCGATGGGTGAATTGCCGGCATGACTGTCGATCTCATACAGGGTGAAGAGTTCGCAAACCCAGCGCACTGTGTCAACTCGTCATGATAAATCCTATTGCTGTCTGACTCTCTTGCAAACACTGGGTGACGAAAACAATGGAATCACGCTAATTTTTATACGTGTTTTATGGCTCCAGTATGTGAAAGGCGTTAACAGTGCATGCAAAGAAGTGAAAAGACGTCTGTCTTGCAATTTTTCAAAATCGTGTCATATCTGGTTAAGTGTATGAACTACCCTCATGTCATGACTCATTACTTTCATTTCTGTGAGAGAATATGAGAGAAAGCCTTGCCAGTACCAGCAAAAAGCAACGATGCCTCCAAAACACTGTTTCCACATTTCAGCAAAACACTTTTCGCATATAGGCTTGCTTGGTTTGGTCATGCAAGCATAAATCGATTACGAGTACTAGTTTGCAGAAAAATGTTAACGCATCTTTTGTGCCAGTTTTACTATTAACAAGCTTCGTTGTAGCGTTACTGAAATGATTCTCAATCTTACTATACGTTTCGAATATAAAGTTCTTGCGCTAAAGATTAGTCTTCTTACCTTAATTTTTTTACTTCCTTCTTGCGCAGGTGAAGACTCTGAAGATGACCGTCGTGGTGTTCTGTGCTTTTCTTGTGACAAACGTACCCTACATGGTACAAGAAGTCATCCTGGCATTCGGCAATCCGGGCGTCCTCAATGCAAACGTAGTGGCTCTGTCTGGCGTCATATCGGCCTCGAACAGCGCCATAAATCCGTACATCTTTCTGTACTTCCAGAAGGACCACCACGGGGGAAGTAGAAGCACGTTTATGTCGTTGGTGAGAAATCTGCCCTGCTTCCGTCGCTGGTTCGCTCGCGCCAGAAGCAAGAGCAGTCACAAGATGGCGACACTGACGGTGACGTACTCCTGTCGGCATTCGCGGACAGTAACCACGGCTAACCTGGATATGGCTTCCGAAAGGACTTAACTCTTGTACGACATCATTTCGAACACATTAACAAAGAAATGTTGCTCGCGATGCATCATCTATGAGATTTTCTGTTGCTTTTATCAAGATAAAGCGTCTTTCTCGCTCCTTTTCTATATGGACGGCACCTACGATTACTGTACAATGTGTAACTGCGTCCTGTGTGTACATGAAATAGTCGATACTACTATTCATGGTGATTATTATTTATGCTCATGTTCACAGGTTTTTCGAACATAATGTTTCCATTCATTGTGAAGGTTGCCTGCGTGGTTTCTTGTGGTGTGAGCCGGGTAGGAGGAAAATTTTACTGTTTGTAACGGGGCAGACGCTCATACGCTTTCTAATAAAATAACACATACACCTGTCATTTGAACATCAGCATTAAATGTTACCTTGCGCTAAACAGATGAGTGATCACTGTTTTATTTTCTTGTCATTTAGCCAATTACTTTGTTTGCTGTGGGTGTGTGGCAAGGAAAAGAAGTTGAAGAGAATGTTTTGATGCTTAGAGATACAGTAGCAGTGACTCAATGAGTACTTGTTGAAGGAAGGCGCGCACACAGGGGGGGGGGGGGGCGCTGCGATAAATCTTCGACCCCCCCCCCCCGACAGCGCACACCTGTGTGTCAAAAAAATAAAATTTAGCCATGACCAGACACGTCATACGCTGAATCTTCATTAGCCTGCGCTGCGAGCCGACACTGGAAGTGCCTCTTGGAAGATCTCTAAATATGGAAGGAGGCGGTGTGTATGCTGTCGTCACCGCTTGGCGTAACGCTGCATGTGTAGCATATTCAGCACGCGTTCGCGCCGTTGCAACGCCTTGTTCCTCTTGTTCTTCGAGCGCCTCGTTGATAATAAGTGATCGTGGGCTCGCGCGAAGGGGAAGTCTTTCTTCTGTTGTTCTTCGAGCACCTTGATGTTAATTCCTTATCGTTTTCAGCAAAAAAAAAAGAACAACTAGGGCACTTGGCGTAAAGCAGGCAGAACCACGTATAAAAATTGACAAAAAAAGAGAAAGCAAGCGTGAAAAAAAAATAGAGAGAAAGGGAAAATATAGCAAAAAATTGGAAAGAGCAAGAAAGAGAACAAAGATCGATATAGAAAGAGGAAGAAATAAATAGGGATAAAGAGGAAAAGGACGTAAAACGAGAATAAGAAACAAAGTAAGGAGTCTAGGAAGACATAACTGGAGAAAAAGAAACAAAGCTGCGCAGCTAAGAATATGTTTAAAGTTTGGCACCCATAGTGCGAAACTACCTCAACTTTTTAAAAGATTCTCAGCTTTTATGCACTGTTCATTGAAGCAACATTTCACTCACACAGCGTGTTTCACACTTAGGGGAAAACTCGAGCGCGTGGCTCACACGTGCGCAGACGCTTGAAGGTCATACTTCACGTCGCTTGAAGGCCGTAGGGCCATGAGGTCACGTCACTAGATTACGACATCGCACGACATCAAGCCTTGGTCAAGAGTGGGCCATTCATGGAGGCAATGCAAGGCCATGCCAGGTGCAATAAGTATTCGAGGATGGCGGGCCGTAATGAATTTATCTACTTAAGGAAAAAAAAGTACACCATGTCCCGCTAAAAGGAATCGTGCAGATGCGGAGCAGCAGGTGCTAACGCTTACACTGGTAGAGGCACTGACACTGGCGTTCATCGCGGTGTTGCCAATTGTTTTTTATATAAGCAATTGGCAACGCTTTGGCTTCTGTCTTTCATTGCCCACTATAGTGAGCAATGAAAGACAGAAGACTCCGATTGGACACAGAGAGCCGCAGTCCGCTTATTGCAAACGTACACATTGCGATTCATTGTTGTTCAACAACTCAGAGGTAAAGCTCCCACTGGCACCTTGATTGATATGTGGGGTTTAACGTCCCAAAACCACCATATGATTATGAGAGACGCCGTAGTGGAGGGCTCCGGAAATTTTGACCACCTGGGGTTCTTTAACGTGCACCCAAATCTGAGCACACGGGCCTACAACATTTCCGCCTCCATCGGAAATGCAGCCGCCGCAGCCGGGATTTGAACCCGCGACCTTCGGGTCAGCAGCCGAGTACCTTAGCCACTAGACCACCGCGGCGGGGCTCCCACTGGCACCTTGGAGGTCAAGATCCAGTGTCCATATAGGTGCTGGGTGGCCAGTGAAAGGTTGTGCAGGGCGAGCGGTCGGTTTTGTCAATCACGAAACTCGCTATCAGACGCTCCCCGCATCGGCGTTGTGAGGTGAGGGAAGGGGCAATCGAGAGAGGAGGGTGGGGGTACGCGCATGCGCAGTAAGGGTGGTCACGCCACATGCAGGATTGAGCTCGACCATAAGACACTCCGCATTCAAAAAAGATGACTCTCATCTTCGAGTTGTCCTAAGTGAATACACAAGGGACCCTTTTTGTTTCTTGTGTCTTAAAGGAGTCCTGCAACACTTTACGTGTATCCATGGAATCGATTCACTAAATGAGCATATCGCCTCATGAATTTACCCCTGGATTTTTTTTTCATGTACTGTACAGTACGAGCGCAGTTACAAATATTTGTCACACGCAACAATTGCATTCTCTCTTCTCTCGTCCAAACTCTAGTGAACTGGAATATAGTGCAGACGAAAGCCATGTAAGTTAGGCAGCAAAGAATGGCCCGGGAGAAGAAAATACATCACGGGTATTACGTCACCTTGACGACTTTTTCCACTTTATCTTATCTCGAAATAAGCGCATTTTCATTGCAATCACGCACGCATGTGAGCACCTTTCGCGGCCTCCTGCGGCAGCCCCAGAAACGACCAAGCACGACATAATCAAATCAGCCAATGGCGGATACTATAGCCTGTGACGCAGTGATATTGTAGCCGGTAGATCATTTGTCGAGAGAAAAACGAGCGATTTTAGCAGACTTTCAGAATTTATTGTATATTTAATACTGCATGCTGCACTATAATATTTGGCATGAGAATTTTCGGGTACCTTGGCTACCTATCGATACCGTTTTCGAATGCTCAAGAAGTGATTCAGGGCAACTTCAAGACAGCAAGAACATTGTGGCACTTTTACCCACCAGCCTCGTTTGAAACCCCCTCTATACACTTCATTTCAAGCACGGCGTAATATTATTGTCACACCATATTATGAAGACATGCAAATTCATTAAGAAGCCACCATAACTATTTCTCAATTACGGAAAAGAAATGATTAGATCACAAAGCGCACAATACTCAATGTAGAAGTCACCCAATGTCTTTGCGTTCTCGCTGCTCAGTTTTTGACCAAAGCACCGTCGAACTATTTTTATGTCTCATTCTTTGTATGCTTCTTGGCAAACCCTTCGATATAAAATAAAACAAAGCGTAGCAGACAAGTTCTTGCACACGATATAGTGCCGATCTATCAGATCTGACACCCTGTGAAACGAGTCGAATAATTTTTTTCTGATATTTCACTTTTCAAAAGTACCAAGGAAGGAAGGAAAAATAATACCTTTATTCTGTGAAGCTTCTACTGTCGCAAAACACTCTCATGGATGACGAAGCTGAAGTATACGGTGCAAAGTAAAAACGATCCCACAAACACACTTGAGACTCAAGCACGCAGTAAACCCCAGACTGCATTTCATACAGGAAACTGCAGCAATGACTCAAGTATAAACAAACACGCAACCACACTTCGGCCTCATGCTCACTGTATACACACTGCTTCATGCTCACATACATGCCCACACTTCGAGGAATGAACAACCATCTCACACTTAGCATGTACATGGTCAAGCACACAAGAGATATCACCTATTCGACATCCAACGACACCAAAACGAAGGGCGACTCAGTACTGCTCCTATTTACTCTATACAGACCAGCTCGAATTGTTGTACTGAGCTAGAAGGGCGGCTAAGACCATCAAACATGTGTACTGAGGTATCTAGCCGTTCCCGAGCGGAGAAGCTACAGCTCCGTTCGAGTGCTGTTCTGCGTGCGTTGTGCTTTCTCTTTCTCTCTCTTTCTTTCTCCCTGTGTTTCACTGACTATCTCTAAAGGAAACGCCGAGGCATTTTGTCGTCGAAGACTGCTTTCCCGACCATGTTTGTTTTCCTAACGTAGCGCTATACGAAGCGCTTAGTTCCTTCTGGTGAGTGTGATATTTTGTGCGGCAGGCAACAGGAATATGTTCGAGCGGAGGCTACGAACGTCCACCATAGGCGGCTTGTCGCCTTGACTGACGCTGAGGCGCTGCAGAAGTCTCACGAGGATGTAGAACATGTCCGTGTTCGCCAGCTTCTCTCCCGGACAAGAGCGTGCTCCCATGCCGAAAGAGAGCAAAGGCAGAGGCTCTCGGCGAAGCCTGCCTGTAGCGGGGTCCAGGAAGCGCTCCGGTCTGAATTCGTCCGGCTCGTCCCAGAGCTTGGGATCGTGGTTCACGCCGTACACGTTGTACAGCACGCATGTGTCCTTTGGTATACCGAGTTGTCCTGTGCAAAATAAGCGCTTATCTTAATGAAGGTTCAAACCAAAGGGATGTTTGCTGCTTTCTGAGAGGACAAAGCGAGAACAGTGTTTCATAAGAAGGGATGGGAGACTCAGCTTTTGCAGACTCTCTTTCAAATATCTGTTACCGTTTTGAGCTGGCTGGGGTAAGAGAAAGTTAGGGAAACTGAGGTAAATTGTGATACAGATTACGGTAAAATATAAAATATAAAACAAGAATTTAAGCAAGCGTATGTGTTTTCCACATCTTTCGAACATGAAATAACAGACAGCTCATCTAGTTGGTAGGTATTCATTCTAAAACACTTGGTGTGTAAACACGAAGGCCAGAAAAAAAGTCAAGACACCACGAATATGTATGTGATGTCCCGACTTCTTTCGCGCGTGCGTTGTTAGCACGCCTTGTCTTTTAGAATGAATTTCTGAAGCTATTACGCATGTTTCACCCTATTTTAACGTTGTGATACGTGCAGTAGAGCCCAGAGTTGAAGGGAACACTCGAATGACCGCCTTTCATATTGCTGGCCATCTAACAGCAAGTGATTGGGGAAACATTATAATTTTATGGCTTTAATCAGCGTCAGCCATGTACAACCAACTAGCCCCTACGCGGGCTTTTCTTGCAATAGTCGTGAATGCAAAACGCACCGGGTGGTTTTCAGTAGCTTCACAACATGCGTCTAATGACAAAGTTCAGCGGCTGGTTGCATTAAGTTAGGCTGCAGCGCTCCTGCACACTGATTTCAGAGAAGTTGTTTGCCGATGCCACAAAATTCATAATTCATAAAATTTCATTGTATTATTTCCTTCTAAAGAACAGTTCCGTTATGTTAGTAAGCGCCCCCAATAATTTCCTGCGGGCTTTTTGCGAATAGCCTTCTTGTCCGCAAATTGTCCCGTAGGTCAGGAAGCAGAGTACACAAACATTTTATTTTTTTTTATTTTTGAGGAGGTGTTTCTTTAAGCACTTCGCACTTGCTACTGTGTGCACTTTCATTCTTGAACAATGGCAATACTGCCAGTGTTTATTCAGAGCTCTTTGCAATTTTGGTTCTTATTACTGTCTCTAGCTGTCTGTTGACATCCGTACACGTTTTTACAATAAAATATGCCAGAACACGATAGTTTCTCTTAATGTTTTTTTTTCTTTCCTTTGTTCCTAAATTAACAAACGAACTTGGGCATTACGGCAGTGTATGAGAACACTTGTACGATAATTTACAGCTTTGGTCATAATACGAAGCAGAGATGGTATAAATGGCGTAATACTACGAGCATCAGATCTCTACTTCAAATATGTAATATATTTATTTGAATACTGGCCGCTCTAAGCGGTCCTAGCCTTGTTAGAAATAACATAAGTACCTTATCCAGTTATGTTTTATCGAATTAGATAGTATTAGTGGTTTAATTTGATTACACCAAGCCATTTACAAAGCGCTTGGTGAAACAGGGAGCCTCGTTCACGTGCTTAAAATACGAAATATTCCCGCTTTCGCGTAGCCTATAGTTTGTTCTGGGAAGCGCTCATGCTTAAGCTTAGTTGCAGTAGTCAGGAGTGGTGGTGATGTGGATTGCATTCGTGTACATAACTGCATGATAGTCAATTTATTTAAGACGCACCTTCTATTTGCTTTCAGCTCTTTTTTTATGCCCCGTAATCTTCGATGTAATAGAGGAGAAAATGTGGCGGAAGTTTTCCAAATATCTCCATTTATTAGGGCACATTACTTTTTCTTCATTTGACTATTTACTAAAGCTTGAACTGATGGTCGTTATGTTGTCTTAACGATGCTACACAGCCAACCCTCACTCACCGAGCTTTGTGTCGGTCATGGTGTTGTGTGGCATGCCCAGAGGAGCAGCAGGGAAACATCGAAGGGTTTCCATCAGACAGGCAACCGTGAAGGGCATCCTCTCCCTGTCTTTATAGACAGGTGGCGAGTTTCCTGTAAAACCACCGCAGAGTTACGCATCCGAGTAAGCATGCAACATTCGTTATTGACCTTCGTGATAACTATATGCAACTGCAACGAAAGTAATTCAGCTAATGGCGGCGACGATACCGTGGCGTCGTCTACCGGAACACCTCCGTAACGTCTAAAACGACATCACGTTATACCGACTGAGCGAAGTCTTCGATGTCTGTAGTGGTTCAGGCTGTTAAGCCGTAGATTTTCTCGCTTTTTGAGTGCCTAATGTGTTTGTACTATAGCTGCAAAACAACCTATAGTGCACGCCGACGGACCTTTTTATCGACATGCGGTGGTCATCGCGTCGTGCTCTCTCGACCAAGCGTGTGTGCGTGGCGCTATGGACGCCGGACGTGAGATCAGGCACTCTGGTTAAAGGAGAGCGGTTATGAAATTCATCTAGGTAATCTGTGACTCAAAGCGTTGTTACATGTCACATCTCGCGTATATTTATTTTCACTGAGGCAAGCGTGAATGCACGCAGCTGTCTTGATTTGGCACGGAAGGTGCGCGGCCGAGAGAGATCATCTTCCGGTCTTCGTGGACTACCACGTGCTACTCACGTCAGCAACTCGCCTTAGTTTGCAGGGCGTAATCAAATGGCTGAGTGCAAAGAATGCTCTGACATCAGTTATTGTGTGACCTTTGATAAAAGCTTTTGCGGTTACCACTTTCGCCAGAATCATTGCCGGACGATGATTTCTAACAGATATATTTTAACACGTCATAATTCAACCGCATATATTCTTGTCTTTTTAATCCCACATATCTGCGCCGGGTGCTACACGTGCTTCTCTGCGCGGGGTGCATTGACGGGTGTGATATCATGCGAGCTCGTTGCACTTTCTGTGCATCACTTGCTCGACTAAAAAGTCACAGTTTTGCCGCAAAAGCGAGGCAATGAACATGATTGCAACAAATTAAAGGTCACGCGCAGAATGGCAAGTAGGTCGAAACGTGCCCTGCGTTTCTCACGCACCATTGCGAACGGCTGGAAGGCTGCGTCCATACCGCTGCTGCGAACGCGCAACTAAATCTCTCGAATGACGCACGAAACGTACTCACAGGTGCAGATGAGCGCGAATAAGCGTCTCAGTTGTTACTTCGCTGTGTGTGAAAAGCGCGCCCTTTTCGCAAACGGATGCGGTGCAACAATTGCAGTGACCTTTGTGTGCCCGGTAATTCGTTCCAGTGAAAGCCTAAGGCCAGCCAAGACGTACCATCCTCCCCACCGCGAGATAAGGGCGTGCGAGTGAGCGTCCGCCCCCCCCCCCCTTTATCGCGGGGCAAAGTACACGTGGCAGATGAGAGCGTGCGCCGCCACGTCGTGAAGATGTGGCGACGCGCGCCTATTGCGCCATCTTGCTGGTAATGGCGAAAACACGATAGTTTCCTACCCCCCGAGATGCCCGTCGACAGCGGTAAGAGGTAGATATAAACAGCTTGCCGTTTGAGCTTTCAAGGCGGTGCTCTTCAGTGGCTTAGTGGTTAACGCCTCGCATTCATTATTCAGATGTGCCACTTTCGATTCCGCGTGTCGGAGTCTTTTTCCTCGATTATTTTTCTTTCTTGCGTTTAGACATATATAGATACGTATACATATACGGTGAGTGATGGTGACGCCGATATCGAAGTCGATGCCGACGCCGGCGGCAAAATCCAGTGAAGAGTGCCCATATAATTGATATCGCAATAATAATTACAATTACGCATCTTGTTTTCAGTGACTCTGCCATTCTCTGTTGTCAACCAATTCGTGCACCAGCATCTTATCACACCGCGGCTGATAACAGGAGAGACAGCGCACGAGGTCAATCGCGTTTGATGATGCAATGCAAGAGAACAGCGTCGAGGCAAAACTTCTCTCGCCGCCCTTGTGCTGCAAACAGCTTGAATAAGCCTTGCAGCCACGTGTGCATGAATCTCCTAAATCTCTATGTGTACCTTGTCATACCCACCAAACATTCTACATCGAACATAGCACTCAACGTCCTTGCGAAAGTTCTTGGTACACGCGCGATAATTAATTATTCGTTGTTTGCCGATTCTCATTTTTAAAAGGCATGAATCTTGCTCCTTTTTAGTTTTTGGGTATACGTGCACGGAAATTCAGGCAGGGCTCGGTCGAATAAGTTCGGCGCTGCCGTACAGCTCAATAAACAAAACTTCAGCCTTGGAGATTAGATGCAGCGAGCAGTGTTGTTGTGGTTTTCGGCAGCCAAGGCGAGTCACGTGATGTCATTTAACAGGTCATAGTGATATCAGCACCGGTATCTCTTGCGACGGCCCTCGAGGCCAACAAAATCATATGTTGGAAAACGTATTGCTTCATGACCGTGGCAATTTTTTCGGCATTCAAAATACAACTTTCAAATCCACAAAACGTGGTGCGCTGTCGAATCTTATTTTCTGGAATGCTTAGCTATATCAAAAATATCTCGAAGTTTATGGGCTAATTTGAGGTTTAAGAATTCATTTGGCAGAGCGGGCATGCTCTTGTGAGTTCAAAAAACGCCTTGCAGTCTTTAAAGCATAATTGCATCGATATAATCCGATGCATATGGCTATCGTATAGCTATGTAGAAGGAAAAATACAACTTCGTTGTTAGACACATTTCGGTGGGCGTATAGGCAGTGCACAATACGTTATATATGCTGCAAGTGAAGCCTGCCACAAAGGCTTTACTTGAACGTACCGTGATGCATAGCAGTCAACTAGTTAAGTCGTACTCCAGGCGTAAGTGTTTTTGCGTCCTTATCAGCGCCATCTAAGTAAGAAGTATGCGAAATAATGTGGCCTATATATGATTTGCGCTTATATGAACATCTTGATGACCCGGGTAACGGCTGTCAACATACAAGTCAGGCTGCCGTGGGGGCTGTGAGCCTTTGAACGTCGTTCTTGGGTGTAGGTCGCTCGCGTTGATTTTTGCCACGTAAGTAGAATTTTACTATGCGTGCACAGCTTTGAAGCCTTGCGCTGTGTAACAAGGGCGTTTGATGGGGCTCAGCTACGCTGGATGGAGCACAGCGCTCCTGTTTATGAGGCTTAACATACGCTGCAGCAACTTTTCGCCTTGCAGCTATTTTTTAGTTTCCTATTGACCAGAAGCACTTTAAAATGTCAACATGATTGGTGCCCGGTACTGTGGGATGCCAGTGCGCGTTAAAGAACACCAGAGGGTCGAAATTTTCCGATACGGCGTCTCTGAGAATCATATCTTAGCTTCGGGAAGTAAACCCCCAGATACTATCATACTTTCAAGGATTCAAAGCTTGCACAGCGAGCAGCATGCTCGATGTTGCAGCGTGTTGCAGCACGCAATCAAAGTACGCATCAAGCTTGCATTCTTTCTACTTTGGGGGTCATTTGCTGAGGAGCCTGACGCAAAACAATTAAAGCATTCTGTTTTGTGAGACTCCCAGAAATTCTTTTCTACTGATATGAATGCCTGAACATGCTGGTTCTTTGTACATTGTAGGCTATAGAGTTTTCTAAAGGGGACTCTGGCACTGCGATCATTCATCCACCATGGGAATGACGGGTAGCAAACAAATTTGGCTTGTCGAATTCGCGCTTGCGGGCTTTGAACGCACTCGTGGCTTTGTTTACTGTTAAGTTACGGTTTCGTGTCCAATAAAAGAACGGAAAATTGTTAACTTCGTGGCCTGGCTTGAATTGGCGAGCTTAAAAAGTTAAGGTGTTGACGGACAACTTCTGAACGTTTGCTGATTGTCGCTTCTTGAAAAAGAAGCCCCAAGCCAGGTAGCCCGAAACGGAGCCGAAAGAACGTAGATTAGGCAAACTTATGTACTACCCATCATTCCCATTCTGGCTGAAAAACGCCGTGCGTTGCAGCTCCCATAATACTAGTGCCAGAGTCCCTTTTAGTGTACCAATAGGAAACTCTATATGTTGTAGGCGATCTCAGCGTGGGTTTTCATTGAGCACAGACACGACTTTAAGCAAGTTTGGCGTTGACATTTGCATCGAATGCCCGTGCATGCAACTAGCATGCTTTCGTTTCTGGTTTGTTCGAGGTCTCGCTAGAGCACAACATAGTAGGAGCTATACGTACGTTACGTACGCGTCAAGTGCGCATGCGCGCATTCATGAAGAAGATATGTTAACTTCTGCGCACGCACATTTCTCTCCCGGCCGTAAACACGTGCTGCGTACAGAGGCTTGTTACGTACCCCCAACTAAAAGTGTCTAATATATCGAGTATTCTTACCGATGTTGTCTTCGATTTCTTTCTGAATCTTTTCTTGAATAGAGGGCTCTTTAGCCATCATTAGGAATAGCCATTGAAGTTCTGCGGCTGAAGTGTCAGTTCCGGCTGCAATAGAAAGAACAAAACTTTTGCTTTGAATGTGAGAAAGCATCGCAATGTGATCAGCAGTACCTCGCTTGACTTTGCAGCAATACGTCGCAGTAGTAAATGCAAAAGAATTGGGGCCTGTATGAAACATTTTATTGTAACACACACACACAACACACACACACACACACACACAAATCTTTTCGAAGAACATTTCAGTTGTTTGTCTGTCTCGATCCTCTTGGTATTGGTGATTTGGAAAAGTCCGGGGAGATGGCATTATCCTGTATCATTTTTCATTAGACTAAAAAATTCAAACACGAAAGCGTGGAAACAATATTAGGTGAGACACATTATGGACTTTGGTGGCCAGTCTTTTTTTTCTCTCGAAATAGGTATAGCGAGGACAGAAAGGCAGGCATATAAACCCTACCCGCATCCAGTTTTGCTACCTGACACTGGGGGCAAGCGATCAAGGAATTGAAATAAAGAAAGAAGATGTGATTTTCATGTCCTACTCAACTGCAATTGATAAGACTACTACAGTACAGTAATCAGCAGGGTGCCTCTGTGGTCTCGTCGCGTCTCTCAGCACTCTAAATAAAGTTCTTCCATCAATTCACGAAGAAGGATGTTGCCAAAACAGTATTACAATGAATATTGTACCAGAGAAAGTGTTACAAAATCTGACATGTACACTATAGGTCATCATATAAAGATACTGAAAAAAAAGCTCTGCAATAAAGTACACATTATATGCAGCAGTACTAACCTCCAAATATGTTCAAGACGACTTGAACCATGTTTCCTTTGGTCAGGTACTGAGCATCACTCTTTTCTTCGCGTATCGCATCTTCACGAGCAGACAGCATGGCGTGAGTAAAGTTGTCAGTTTTCCCTTGAAAAGCAACAACAATAAAAGAAAAGGAACCTAGGGTTATGCTGACATAATGTAGAGCGTAATACAGACAAACATAGAAGGATAACTAACCCCTACCCGCTAACCCTACTACTTTTTTGTTTTGATTGACGAAGTGACATCCTGCATAAAAATTGCACGTATTAATTAAAAAAGCCACTACGAATGTGGATGAAATGAATCGGTTGTATGTCAACCTTACCAGGCAAAGCGTACATAGTTTTGAATACTCATATTTTGAATACCCTTTTTTATAGTTGATGGGAAGATGTCATGTGGCAGTGACAGTAACTAACTAAAAAGCACCATTATTGTTATTCACGACCCTAAGCGCCGTTGCCTTTCAATAGCCAACCTAGTGCGGAGATTAATAAGCAGCACTCACAGAACAGCCACAAAGGTGAGCCTGGTTGACGTTCATAGAAATCTATTCTGCAGGTGAAGTACGCCGGCTGCCTTCTATATTTTTTACATAAGTTGCAGATCAAACCTTCATCTCGGTCACTTGGCTTATTGTGACGATGCTAGAACAAACATAATCATTCTCTTTTCGAGGTAATAGTTCCTTCCACTGGCACCTCCAGCCAGCGGAGCTATTACTTCTTCAATTATTTTTTTATTTTCTTTGTGCATTCACGTAACTTCTTACTACTCATTCGATTGTGCGTGGTCAAGCACTCAGACTTTTGCGGCGACTCAAATGACAACACTCGGCGCCTTTCATTTCGCACCGATGCAATCGTTGGCACCACGTCCCACTCCTCGACCTTCACTCACTTACCTGCCACCACGAAGGTTGGTTGCTAGGAAACGCTCGTCCCCTTTATTTCTGTAGTTCAGGACAACCGTTCGATGGAAGACAACTTTCTTGTGTAAATAAGCATGTTGTTACTTTCTCCTTCAAACGAATTCGTAACAAAAAGGTCGACAATATTCAATAGTTTTCATGAGTTGATTTCATGCATGCCAATCAGCGAAAAGCTGATTCTAAATCTCGTTTTTTTCTTTGTTTCTTTGTTTCCTCCTTTTTTCTTGTACCTTGAACCAAGCTTTATAAAATGGGTCAACGTCCTTTTGTACCTCGTGTCGTTGTGCACGCATAGCGGGTTCACCAGGCCTGTCGACTTCACTGCCACCTGAGAGGTATACCGATTGTCACAGACGCCGCGTGTGTTTCGCCGCAACGAAGTGTGCGCTACGGTGCTTTGGCACAACTGCAGTGGGATACAACGTGAGAATTCTGCGGCACTTCCTGTTCAAAGGCGGACATATACAGGCCTTGGGAGCGCTCTCCAGACTGACGTCATGAAACGGGCTACCGATAACCCCGCCATCAAAGAACATTGCCGCGCGCATGAGTGGGAATGTTTCTGTCGGTTGGCGCGCTTAGGCCACCTGAACGGGGCCTCTCCGGAATTCTCTAGTTGTATGCGACTATAGTTTGCAACTACAGTATCCTGTTCCTCTAGGAGATCTGCACCCACCACCTGCGTGGCCTATTTATTTTATTTATTTAGTACATACTGCGAACCATAAATGGTTCAAGCAGGAAGGGCACATCACATACAAAAAAAAGAGGAATAACATGCACCACACATAATGCGATTCACTCTACCTAATTCACAATGAATGGGGATCACATAATTTGTTCCAATCAGACACTGTCCGTGGAAAGAAAGAATACATAAAGACATCAGTTCTCGCGAAATATGGGGTAAGCAAATTGGGATGGTGATGTCGGGTCTGCCTAGTTGATAGGAAAGATAGATACGGTGATGGATCAATGGCGAGTTTATTGTTAAGTAACAAGAAAAGGAAATCAAGCCGTTTGAGTCTACCACACAGGCTGACCAACAGACCTAAGGCACTGGGCTCACCGTGCTTTCCTTGTAGCAACCGTATATTACCAGCGCCAAAAAGCAACGCGTTCAAAAGTAATTGTAGTGCTTATTGACCTCGTGACCTCCCTTAATTTGTTTGAAATGGCGACAATTGTGTCTGGCGCACTTCTGCATAGATAGATTTCGTCAGCCACATAGGTGGGAGAGGGTTCATATGAGAATTGAAGCTATTCGTCTAGAGTCTCTGCTATGGCTTGCATAGCAGCCGGTCTACTTCGAGCAGCTGTGCAAGTTACAAATGTAGTAGGGCTAGTATAGAAATAGATTTTCTTTTACTACCATCG
Source organism: Rhipicephalus microplus (assembly GCF_013339725.1). Lineage (NCBI taxonomy): Eukaryota > Metazoa > Arthropoda > Arachnida > Ixodida > Ixodidae > Rhipicephalus > Rhipicephalus microplus. Next base: position 279,678,328 of record NC_051165.1, read on the forward strand.
CTTGCGTTTCTGGTTTCCTTGTAGAATATAGGACATATACCAGCGAACCCTTTTTTTTTCCTAGCCGACGAACACTTTCCTGAATTTATGAGTACTAGTTCTCTGGCCTGCGTAATTTACTCGCATGCTACAAGCACTTCTTTTCACCGGCTATTATCGGCTAGTGTCGGCTAAATGATGGCTAATAACTGCTAACGTTGGCTTATGTTAGATAACTGATGCCCAATTTTGTCTATATATAAGGTTAAGGGATGTCTGCATTTGGCAAGTGTAGACAAAATTATTCTAATTCTATTGTAGTTATAGCTAATGCCAAATAGTATTGGTTATAGGGTGTTAAAACACAAAGGTCTTGTTCATTCGCTCTCATTTGAATCATTCGGCTGTTGGTATTCCAAAATGCGAGAACCTTAGTTGGTTGTGCTAAAGTATTTTCTCGCTTCCTCCTGAGTTAATTATGAAGCCTGAACAGCGATTCGCTCATGATGGGCATTGCAGCTACTGCATATACGCTACACCACATACCTGGGGCGTACGTTTTTTCAGCGGCGCTAAAAAACTTGTTGCAGATCTCGAAAGAGTCGTGAAATACACGCTCGATCGCCTTCTCTCTGCGGCGGTACAAGACACCCAGCCATGGCGCGATGTCGCTCGGCAGACCATCGGGGGCAACCTCGAAGAACTTGCGATCGATCTCCTCCATTCGCTTCACTTCGCTTCTTGCTTCTTCCACCCTGCGCAGTCAAGACGACGCCGTCATGAACTACTGACGCGTAAAGCTAGCTGATCGCCGTAGCTGGCTCATTGAACGCATCCCGTCAGCTCACAATACCAATTAAGGTTAGCGCACTTAGGGTTAATCGATTCCTGCAGCCCCACAAATACAACTTGCCAAACCGTGTTCCTATACGTTGTTCGGCTGCCACTCAAGAGAACCTCGCATTTTATTTGCCTGGTTGAATGCGTCAACAGAATTATTGTCGGGCGTACCTTGAAAGGGAGCATGACACCACCTTTTCGATCATAATCTGGGTTATGTGTTTTCATCCCTCTTCATTCAAAAAATGCGCTCGCGAAACTTTAATGCGTTTGGTCGAATAGTTCTTTTATAATTGAATATCTTTATTAGCACGTGAGCGGCCTGAGGGTTGGGCAAAACTGGCGCACTCACGAGCCGTCAGGTAACAAGCAACTAGCTGTGGGAGAATCCGTGCGCCGGCGAACGATATTGTTCCATGTCAGCTGCGAATGAAATCGAGATAATTTGGCTTCAGCTTGCCCGCGAGGTGACGTACGGGCTCGGCTTACTGCTCTCTGCGAAAGACTGAGCCGGGTGCGCTACCCTGTCGCGTTCCGCGGGACAAAAATAAAGCTGCTTTCCTTCTTTCCTTCCTTCAACTTGGAAGTTGAATTGAACGATTTGCAATAGCTGAAACTAGGGTAGAAGATGACAGCTCGGCTCCCTCCAGCACATGAGGTCACACGCGCTACCGCAAAATGGCAGTAGCCGGAGTTTACAGCTGGTGACTTCTATAGGACTTGTTTTACATCGAAATATTCTTTTACGACCCACTTTTTAAAATCTGTATAGGCATTGCACACCCTCTAATACTAGTTGTAGGAGCTAACACGGGAAAGATCCAGCCCTGATAGCGTTCAGTTTTCGAACTGATATTTTTTTTTTAATCCCTCGCTGCACCCGCTCCGCAGCCCAAATGCCAACTTCTTTTTCCTTGACGAGCGGCGCATTGAGGCGTTACATAGTTATCACTGAAAACCACAAAATTTTCGGTGACTGTGCCATGGCCCCTTCAAGCCAAACTGAAAACGTGGCATGTACTGCCACTATCTTCAAATGGTCAGTGGCGTAATTCTAGTAAGGATTCTGCTGGGTAAACGCAAATCCCACCCTAATCCAGCCTTTTTCTAAGTTCTCCACTAATTTTCACTTTACGACCCAGCAGTCGTAGTGATCAGAAAAGCAAAACAATGGCAAAAAAAAAAAAATGTTCCGTACGTTTGGCCGTAAACAGAAACACCAATGAGGGTGAAGAGGATTGTCAGGAAAGGCTGTCTCGATTCCACAATCTGCGAGCCTTCTTCCAGGGAGTCCACGTAAGAGTCAACCACTTCTGTCGCCAGTTTTTCGAGCGACTCGCTGACAGCGTACTTCCTGCAATCAAATTGGAGCTAGAATAAGAACAAAAAAAAATGCTGCACGCTTCACGAAGGAGCGAGACATCTTTTTATTTACATGATGAATCGTGTCTTATGAATATATCTGGACTCGTTTGCAAAGCACTTGGCACCAGTACTATAGCTCACGTTTTGTTGACGGTCACTGTGCTAGATTGCCATATATGATCATTTTGTCGCCTTGTGATTACTTACGTGAAGCTACGCGCGTAGCTGTAATATTGTATTCCAGAAATTTCATTAGGAATGTTGAAATAATCAATACATTTAAGGTGTGACATAATCAGCATTAAGCGGATTTCGGGATGCAATGTTGCCGTACTTATTCTAATTGTGCCCCTTACTCTATATAGGAGTCGCATGTTATTTCATCGTGGTTTGTAATAAAAAGCAAATCAGCAGCTGTTGCCGTGGATTACGAACCTCACAGCAAGGAGAGCGACTTTTCGAAGTGCCTTCCAACATGGGTTGTAATCTTCGAACATGATGTCGTGATTTCCCTGGGTTTGAAGGGCACCTGGAGTGAATAATCATAAATACAACGAAACAAAGCAATGTTGCGCCAAGCAACGTTTGTATTAAAACAATAAGAAAACTTGAACTGCGCTATAAATACAGGACAACAAAATGTTCTGCTGTCTCACCAAATGTCTTACCAACTGGCCTCTTTCCCCTCCCTGATTTCTCGAGTTTGTAGTAAGCACTCGTCAGTTCTAGAATCAGTTAGGACAAAGCGTTTTCGATCACAGTACTTCATCGATTAATTAGTAGAGAGAGAATGATTCGAGAAAAAGGCAGAGAAGTCAACCAGAATTGTAGCATCCGGTCTGCCACCCCGCACTAAGGGGAGTCGGAATGGGGAAGAAAGACTAGAAGGAAAACGAAGTACACGCGAGAAAAAGAAATATCAAAAGCGGTAATTAGTAATCAGTAACAAAATTTGAATTAGTAAATTATTATGAAAGTAACGACTAACATAAGAAAACATCCTAAAGATTGAAACGTATGAGCTCGACGATGTCGCAATACTTCCGCGGACGCGCGGTGCAGTCGACCTTCACGACGACAAGGTCACAGACAAGGAGCGTGGAGATGTGATTCTACCTGCAGACGCATCCCTGGAGCGTTAACTTCTTTTTGCTGCTTCCACTTAAATTTTCTTCACTTTTACTCGAAGTTCGCCTACGTAGTCTGCTCATCTGCATCGCTCTTGACTTGCCACAGCCCATGAGTGTAGCCAGAACTTTAGAGGGGCGAAGATCCTTATGCTGTGGGTCGTGCGTCCATGATGTATGTAGTAGTAGTAGTAGTAGTAGTAGTAGTAGTAGTAGTAGTAGTAGTAGTAGTAGTAGTAGGTAGCCACCTCTCCTTTAACCCATGGAATGTCCACTGGATAGGTGTACTTCTATATCGTGAATATATTATGAAAAGATGCAATATGGCGGAACTTGGAGTGTTCACTAGATGGACGGACGGACGCATGGACGGAGAGAGAGACAGATGCACGAACGGACGCACAGACAGACGGCCGGGCGCACGGAGGCACGAACTGACGCACGGACGGTTGCACGGATCGATAAGCAAGAACGAATGGACTGACGGACACTTCCGTCCATTTAAGCAATGCCAATACCTCAAAAAATGGTTGGCAACGCTAATTCAGACTCACCCATTTTAGTTGGAAAGCGCCCGGCGAACTCGTGTCTGCGGTTGAGAAGCGCCTCACGAATCACATCGTAGCTGCTGAGCATAACCATGGGCCTGTGCGACATCCACAGTGTGAATACATCTCCGTACACCTTGGCCAATTCGGCTGCCTTGCTCGGGAAGTTGACCTTGTAAAAACCTGCGATGAACGCGATTTGTTTGTGCTATATTTTCCTATTCACGTAGATAGACATGCTCGAAGAAGCACTCACCGGAAAATATTAGGAAAGATGGTTTCAGTTTATAGTACAATACCGGTCGTGTAAAAAGAGGAAAAGAAACACCAAGATATACTGAGAGGTCATTAAGAAAAGAGACCTCTGCAAGATTGGGAAAATTGCATTGATTGCCAGCGGATTACTTGCAATGCGTGTCTTGATCGTAACCGTTTAGAAATGGCGCCGTAAATCACTTACTCAAGCTCAGTAGGTTCCCAACCAGCGGGAAAGGAAACGGCCCCCTGGGGTACTTGGACACCCGGTGGTAGAAACGGCCGACGAAGTAGGATACAACGAAGACCAGCGCTGTGGAGATCCATCGCCAGTCCCAGAACCGGGCGAGCATCTCGAGAAGAGCACTCATGGCTCTTCCCCGGTCGAGCGACCAGCGGGTCTGCGGACACAGAAAAGGAGAGGGAGAATGAGCTGCGCCATTTCGTGAAACGCATGGCATCATTAAGTGTTCACAGCTGTTACGACGTTGTGGAGGCTATCCCTTCGGCTTTCATTTTATTGTCCCAATACTGTGGTGGCACATTCATCTCTGGCAAGGGTCGAACCATAATGCCGATATTTAGGCTAGTCGGTGACTGATCATTATGCCGCATGGTAAAGTAGTGCATTTTGAATGATGACAAAGGGACGAAAAGGACACCACACTAGCTCATGAGTCGACTCACTGAGATTTACTCGGACTGAGACCGAGCCATAAGTTAGTATAAGTTTGGGAGAGTCCGGTGGAGTAATCTTTCGGGAAGTTCGAGTGTGAGTGACTCCGGTTGAGGAAGCTTTTAGTGAGTCTGAGTTTGATTGAAACCGGTTGAGGAAAACTTCGGTGAGTCTTAGTCCGAGTGAATGTCCCTATTTGTGGTTTTACGTATCGTGATTCGTGAATTTGGCCAGAAAGATGCACAACCATTTTGTACAAACGAAGACGTTTAATGTTGGTTCATGGCAGCACACAAAAACCAACACAAACAACACATCTAGACATGCGCTAACAGATTCAGTTTTTTAATTTTGTCAGTCAAGAAGTGCAATCTATCCAATGTTGAACTGCAATGCTTTTGTATGAAAGATGATTCAATTATAACGCCTAATTCAGAGCACAGCAGGAGGATGACTGAAGATTCCGCTGTGAGCCTTCCAAGCACAATGCGAAGGGGTGTGTTTCGAAGGGAAAACCTCGTTACGTCCTTCCTGCCCCACTCCCAAGTCCGTTCTCTTTCTTCCAAGTTTCCCCGCCGTTTCGGACACCGACACAAAGACATTCTATACCGGCAGATGGCCCGGAAAGCCATGGCGCGCCGCGGGGTGCCTCTCTTCACCGAGCGGCTTCAAAAGCAAACGACGGCATTCCGGGAACTGTGGTCTTCCCTGCGGCCTTACAGGCTCGAGACGAAGGTCTCATCCCCTCCTGCGGCCCGTGCAAAAGAATCGCACTTCGCCGACTCCGTGGCTCACTCGTGGCGGTGTCCACAACTCAAACGAGACAGTGAGCCCTTGAGCGCAAAATGTATTTTTTTTTTTGTGTCAGTCTGGGTGAGCTCTTCACTTTTTAGTAGCGAGTTGCATGTCCTTCTTGTACCTTTTGTACACGTTCAAGGTGCGTTACTTCACTGTACAATACAAATCAGGAAGCGTACGATTTGTAAGCGATCCTTCACGTGCTGCCGCTCAATATTCCCTGGTTCAGTACACAACTTCCATACTGTATAAAACTGATTGATTGATTGATATGTGGGGTTTAACGTCCCAAAACCACTCTATGATTATGAGAGACGCCGTAGTGGAGGGCTTCGGAAATTTAGACCACCTGGGGTTCTTTAACGTGCACCCAAATCTGAGCACACGGTCCTACAACATTTCCGCCTCCATCGGAAATGCAGCCGCCGCAGCCGGGATACGAACCCGCGCCCTGCGGGTCAGCAGCCGAGTACCTTAGCCACTACACCACCGCGGCGGGGTCATATTGTATAAAACTGGGTACGCTGTGTATTTACAAATACCTAATAGGTACCTGATATTATTATATGACAACAGAACTGATAAAAAACAGCTATTATAGCTACCTCATTCATTCATAAAATCGTTTGAAAAATTGTGTTGCCTGTTCTCTAACCAATAGAATGTTGACTTGTTTTAGAGAGCTCAGCAGAGCTTCAAAGGTTGCCCAAGACAGAAATTCCATTTTGTTGTCAACTTAGTTAAACTGGAACGACGATCTCAAAGCCTATCTCCAAATCTAAACACAGTGATTAACTGAGATGCACCTGATATACATGCTATATGAATAAACATTGGTAGGTGTCACAACTGTACGTTCCGTGACAGTTTACAAACATGCTCAGAAGCAGTGAGTCATTTTGTTAACGCTACTTTTCACCGATTCTCTACCTTCCCGCTGCCGCAAAAGGCATTTTTTTACTTCCGGAGAGTGACTGAATAAAGGACAAAGTGGACGCAGCGGCTAAATGAACGATATTTTGAGCATTTCTGCCAACTGAAAGCTCTACAATACACAATCGACGCCGACGCATGGGTGTACCCAAATATTAGAAGCGATCTCGCGTGAAAGAAACTCGTTCATTTCGCCAAGGGCTGAGCCATATATTACGTTTTAGCAATTTGGAGCACTCACCTATTCGAGGAAAAGATATCACGTGTAGGGTCCACCTAGTAGCGGTGGGAGAAAGATGCAGTTACGGCATGTCCCCAGTGTCGGTCGAACGAAATAAGGAGGGTCTGAAACGCACGTTGTATACTGCGTCAGAATATGCTACGCGCCGCACGGCGTTGCACGTCCTTTGGTCCACGCGCCCGGCAGCTGTTAGTCGCCCTCACGTTTTCCTTCGCCCCGTTTCTCTCTCACTCTCCCCGGGTCCTCTCGCAGTCGTTCTCTCTCCACTCACGACCCAATTCTCACTGACCGGAAGGGCAAGGGGGCGAAACAGCGGCCGCTTCTGTTTTTCTTGGTAGCCGATATCAACGAGCCCCTCTTGAGTTCTAAGGCCCGGAACCTGCTCCGATTGTCCGCTTGGAGCTGGAGCAAACAGTGGAAAGGCACGCGGGCTAAGTGAGACCATCTAAGGCGACCAGATAACGCTATGGGAGCAAAGGGTAGAAATCGTGAACGTCGATGTCTCCGCGTCTTCTGAGCGTAGCAGCAAGTTGGGAGGCATCGTGTCGTGTGGAGACTTCGGACTTTCTGCCGCAACAACAAACCGATGCGTTTGTTTACTATGGGGCGCATCCTTGTCGAAAACAGCGATAGTGACAGCACATACATGGCGATAGTTTGCCGAAGAAAGTGTTCTGACGGTCCAAGCACACCCTCACGACACCACTAAGGACAATGATCTACAGCAGGGCTACTCGAAAAATTTTAGACAGACAGACTTTTAGGCGATCGTATAATTCACGTGCAGTTAAGTAACAAAAAATAAAACAAAACATTCTTTGTCAGGGATATCTGTATGTTCTGCTTAGCGAACTGATTTTGTTCATGAAGAATACACTGTATTTTCACTTGAAAACTGCTGTGCTAATTAGCGGAATGAAATAAATATGTTGTATAGTCTGCTGATTAACAGTTTGTAATTACGCACGAATAGTATTAAACAAGCGTTCAATACTGAATTTCTTATTTGTAATATTTGCATTCGGTTGCGCTAGCGCAGCCAGGTTCTTTTTCTTTATACGTATCAACAAATTACAATCATTTAGCCCCCGTAGCAATATCTCAACGTTTAATAAGTGAATAAAACATTTTAGGTATTGGTGCCGATGAATAATATTTTCTTTCATCAATCGAAAAGTTCTTTGTGAGCACATTTAGATGAGGCGTAGCGTCTTGTAATGAGTAGTTACTGTGCCATGACTTAACTACGTAATATCTTTTGGTAGGCCTAGCTGATCATGTTTCTTAATTACTCGAATTAAGGTTGAATTTCTTAACTATTCACAACAAATACAGAAACCAGATTACCTACTGGTGTTTGGTCAATCCGAACTTCAGTCCAGTAACTTTTTATGGAGGTTTCTGAAGGCACGTCTAATTAAATTCATTTGTTCTGGTAACACTGTCATGAAGCCCCGCCGCGGTGGTCTGATGGCTAAGGTACTCGGCTGCTGACCCGCAGGTCGCGGGTTCGATTCCCGGCTGCGGCGGCTGCATTTCCGATGGAGGCGGAAATGTTGTAGGCCCGTGTACTCAGATTTGGGTGCACGTTAAAGAACCCCAGGTGGTCAAAATTTCAGGAGCCCTCCACTACGGCGTCTCTCATAATCAAATGGTGGTTTTGGGACGTTAAACCCCACAAATCAATCAATCAACACTGTCATGAAGAAAAGTGATGTTTTGGAAGTCACTGTTACGCCGTAAGGAATGACCAGTAGTCATTAACACTTTTTTTCAACCTTTTTTCTTCGAATACGCAGCTTTTTCAGTGTGATCGAGAGCGCACACGTGGAGAAGTCGTGGCCTTCCGTGGCGATCCCTTTAACGACCAAGCGCGCCATGTTCAAATGAGCCAATGCCTAATAGAAGGCCTTCTACGAGTGATTCTCCAGCGTCTTCCGTCATTTGTCGAGAGAAAAGAAAGCAATTTTTAGCTGACTTTAATAATTTATTGTGAATTCTAGGCCACGTGTTGTGCTCTAATATTTAACTCGAGTTTTCTCGGGACCATCTGCTACCAATCGGCAGCGTTTTCTGTCAAAGTGTACGGACGAAATGCCAAGGAGGCTCGGAAAAGCGTCTCAATTAGCAGCACAAAGAGAGGATGGCTAACGACGTTTCGGTGGCACATCTGCTCTCCGTGGCTCGTGATAGGGACAGAAAATGCCACCCTCGCCCATTTCTCCTTTTTCAAGGGCAGTGCATCTTCTCTTTAAACTAGCTTGTGCTTTTGGTTGACGGGGATTCCTCCGTGGGCACTTTGTGAGTTATAGTTGCAGGAGCAGGTCATTTCAAACAACCGGAATGGAAAGCAAAACTTAAAGGAGAACACTGGTGCATTTTCGACCATATTGAGATAATGCTGTTTTCACATAGTATTGGCAGTTCTACAAAACCTAGAGGGGTTGACTTTTGCCCCCAGGCACACGTCAATTATTTCAATTAAGGAATAAGCGGTGAGTTGAAACCAAAACCGAAAAAGGGAGCTGCTTCGTCATCCGTTATGGGTATGGGACGACGCCAAGAGAACCCGTTGCCGATGACGTCACGAGATCCGCTACACCTCGCCACGGCAGGTCAGGGCGCAAACATAGATCACGTGCCTCGCGCGAAAAGCAAGCTGGCGATGTCATCCGACGTGGAATCTATCTGCGCCAGCTCGTGTGAACTTACCAGTGACAAGTTAAGCGATGATTGCAGCTACTATCTGAGCGCGGAAACATCGCCTTTTATGGCCTTTCGATTTCGACCCACCCGCGCGGGATGCATCTGACATGCCCCGAATCGATTTCCTCGTTGCTGAATATTGCGTAAAACTGTGCTAGCGTATGCGCGGTAATCATTGCTAACTGCCATTTAATTCATCTTGTTTCGTTTGTGGATTCAAATGGGACAAGCATAAGCGTGCTCAAAGGACGAGGGCAAAAAAGGGGGGTGCAACGCCAGTCAACCACATCGACAAATTAGGAAGAAGGTGCTGCGACTCGGGGGGAGGGGGGCATACATTGGTGTAAATGAGAGGGGGTTGGTGCTGCGACCATACTCTTCGCCCCTACCCACTCCACCTGAAGGGGAACCCTGCGCGCGCCTACGCTGCCAAGTAAATTTCATTATACAGCAACACGCACTTCGATGGATCAATTTCCCTAGTCATAAACCCCGGTAGATATCTTACAGCACGGGACTCCAATTATCTGAGCTTATATTGTACTCAGCATGTACAGGTGCGATCGAAAGTGTGCAGACCACGGGATCGCGTGGCAGAATGCATCGACGCGCCAGCTAGCGACGAGACACGACGAGAAACCTGCTGCAGGGCGCATGCGCGTCCTGTCTTATCACTTGGCTTCTCATGTCGCTCTGTTCGACGCGGGTACGGCGTTCGTAGACAAAACGACAACTGGGTGTCGCTTTCTTTGCTCCATCGAATCTGTGCCATTCTTTTACGTAGCGGCTGCAACGGGGCCGGTTCGAACGCCGGCTCGTGTTGTTATTGACACCGGCTGATCAGGATGAATAAGCATAGCGAGCATCAGACAACCCGACAAAGCCAAATGCACAAATTTTCTCAGGCCAGCTTGCCTTTGTCAGGTAATTCAAGTTGCACTTAAATGAGCTTAGTTAAGTGAAGTTAATATAGCCCAAATTAATCAAACGTGAATATATAACGAAATTGAATACCTTTACTATCAAAAACATCCTATACAGCAACAGATGTCTATATTAGGCGGATCAAGGCATGATTTGCATAATTCTCCGACATCGAACTCGAGTACTTCGGGTGTGCTCCTATGTCACGCACATTATTCAGCAATATTCATAAATAATGTTAAGGGTAATTGGATCTATATTTAGGTAAATGAGACTCGGCTCAGTCAGGAATAATCAGCATCTTGCTGAGCTAGGATTTTCGAGGCTCATGAGATTTCGACTTCAATTAGGTTAATTATTTGTTTTAGTAATATGTTATTCATTTAAAGCTTATTATAATCCAATTGGTTTGATGATTCTAGGGCCTACTAAGCTTAATGTATTTTTCATAGTTACCTTGGTGTTTGCCTAATCAGGTTACTTATGCATATTTAGCCTAATTATGTCACATTATATTCCAGTACAGGGTTGAATTTAAGACTAATATCCAGTCATAATTAGTATTCATAATAGGTAGCGCTAATTTGACATAAATTATCCTAATTCGTATGGAATCGGTAAATAGTAATTAGTATCTTCCTGGCCTTGACTTCTGTGCTCTCATAAGGAAGTCGACATAGATTAATTGGCCGCGATACGGTTTGCCTTGTATAGGCCAATTTTGCACGGCTAGGTTATAGATGAGCATGGTCAAATTTGACTAATTAAGCTTGGCTATGCTTATTTCAAAACATCTGGGCTCATCTAAACCTAACTTCGCTTATCATGAAAACACCAAGATGAACAGGGCTTAACTAAACCTACTTACGCCTGCCTCATTTAGTTCATAAAGTGCTCAACTACATTTATTAATTTCGGCTACATTGACTTTGACTTAACAAAGCCTATTTAAGTGCAACTTGGTTTAGCCCGACAAAGGCCAGCTGGCCAGAGAAAATTAAATTTTGTGCGTTTTGCTTTGTCAGGTTGTGCGATGCTCGCTATGCCTACTGATGCTAATCAACCGGTGTCAATAATAACGCGAGCCGGCACTTGAACCAGCCCCGTCGCAGCTGCTACGTAAAAGAACGGCACAGATTAGATGAAGCAAAGAAAGCGGCACTCAGTTGTCGTTTTGGCTACGAGCGCCGTAACCGTGTCCGACAGAGTGACATGAGAAGCCAGGTGATAAGAATGGACGCGCATGCGCCCTGCAGCAGGTGTCTCGTCGTGTCTCGTCGCTAGCTGGCGCGTCGATGCACTCTGCCACGCGATCCCGTGGTCTGCACACTTTTGTTCGCACCTGTACGTTTCTGCATCAAAGTTACCACAACGATAATGTTCAGAAGGAAACTGAGTCTTTGTCGTCGAAAACCCGATGTGCAATACCTCTCCAAACGGGTAGGGCTCAGATCAGCTCATGGAATGTGATTGGGCAACAAAGGCTGTGTTAGCAGAAAGCAGTAGCCTAGTACAGTTAGCAGGTTTGCATCAATATGAACGAACAAGCAAACGAGAAATCAAACAAACTAAAAAGGGGACGCAGCAGCGACTAACAGATCCCGTGATACGAAATGAATGTTCCGCGAACAAGCGCATCGAAGTGCTTTATACGAAATAAAGCTGTCGCGCCATCTAGCACAAAGATGCTGCACTCCGCCAGCTGCAGTTCCGGTTTGCTCCGGGAGAAGACGGGTGGTGTCGGAGTTTGTTCTTCTGGCGGGAACTGTCGAAAAGCGATACATTTAAGACTGCAACCACACAACCTACAGCTGCTGGTATTACTTCTCGTGAATTCCGCTCCAAAATAGTGGCATGTTATGCCATGATTTCGGCAATAAGTCATACAATCGTGTCACGAGGCAGGCTGTACTATTTCGTTAGCGAGTCCGGATTGATTTCTATCACCGGGGGCGCCCACGAAACACAAGAAAAGCTAAAAAACTTCTAGTAAATGTCCAAAAAGGATAGTCCAAAAGTGTAAAAGAAGTCTTGTTGAGGTGTTATTTAAACCTAAGCAGCTTGAAAACCTCCTGCAGATGTGCTAACGCGACGTTATTATACGGCTACAAAACTTCTAGCAAGAATCCTAAAAAAAAAACGTCTTTCTAGATTGTTTAAAGAATATTCGTAAACGTTTACTGTACTTAGAATATTAGAAACTTAGAATTTCTCTTGCCAAGATTCTATAAATATTTTCGCTAGATCTTTTATCACCTTCTTTGGACATTTATTTTTCTTTGCAAACAAGCTTGTTGAGCGCTTCCCGTGGTTAATTTGTTGAATCATGTCAGCATTTTACAATCGGTGAATTTAGCTGCTCACTGTTGAGAGTGACACGTAGGGACGGCAACATAATTTGGCATCAAATTATTGCTGGCACTATTCTAACCAGCAAAATTGGTGTCATATTTGTTGAAAGAATTAATTGGTGATTGCCGTCTATCTATACGATAATCTGTTTTGCTTGGAGACAAGATCAGCTTTTAAACGTCAACTCATTGTTGTTTCAGGTGTTGTCTGGAATGTATCATACTGCCCATCCAAAAGTAAATGCAAAATTTAAACAAATCTTGTTGCATACTTGAAACATTCATTATACATACATAGCAATGACTGCACACTGTCCCAAAGCTTGCATGCTTTATAGTAAATATAATTATACAAAGCAATTGAGGGGCTGGCCAGATACTTGGTCCCGGAACGTGCACACATACAAAAGGAACAAACTGTTTTCTTTGAGCAGACTTCTATCAGTGCAACGAAAATTAGCAGGCTAGCTTAGAAAACACATTATTGGCCCAGTAGCAAGTATATTAAGGTAGAAAATTTGTTACAGCCAAAAAGCAACAGTTGAACAATTGATTTTTTTTCTCACCCAGTGCGCCTAAATTTGGGTATCTTAGAACCATGAGTAGTAGAAATTAATGGGTTTCACCACAAATCTGTGTTTAACAATTAAATAGTGGTTTTGGCAACACCCCGAATTCTAATTCCATCACAAAATACTCGCACAAAAGACACAGTGAAGTAAAAGCACTACATTATTCCAGAATGCCTTCTGTCAGTCACCATTAAAACTGTTAAACATGGTTAGGTATCACTGTAATATATCACATATGATTAGGTATTGGCAAAGTTAGGTATGACAGAAAATCACTTCATTGCACTTTTGACCTTTAATTCGAGAAGACAATGAACTAAGGTTACAAAAACATGGAAACAAAATATTCAGTCAATATTACAGTGAAAATAAAACCATTGATTTGCTACAGCCTTATTGCAATGCAAAAACTTCCATTTTAAGTGACTAACTACAGATTACACAAAAATTAAACATGTCTTGAAGCAGCACTGACTCATTCAAAGACGTGTTTTGTGCTTGCAGTAAAGTTCAGCCCTAAAAACAGAAAACTGCCTTTGCAGATAAGTTATGTGTCCAGGGGGACACAAAGTAAGACAATAATGCTGTCAGCTGCCCAATCAACAAATACCAAAATTTTGGTGCCTACAATAAGTGGGTATATTTGCAAATAAAAGTTTGTGGCGGTCGTGTTTCTACAGATTCCCACCTGGAAAAATTCTTCGAACATGTCTATGCTCTGAGTTATTCCACTCGGAAGCTTATTGTGCTTTTCATGATTACGCAGCAAAACATTACTCCCTGGTGGGACGAGCAGTCAATGCTTGCTATCACCAGCCTGTAGTAAAAAGGTAACCATTATAATGCTTCGACCCCCGGTCAGATTAAATGTGGCACCTCAGTGAAGAGTAGCTGTGTGCCAGTGCTCACTGTCGTGCATGCAAAATGATGCCAGCCACAACTAAACTTTCCAGCAGGATATCTGAGCACAGGCATGCCACAATTCTTTGGACCTATGTAGAAATATGGCTGGCTCAAACTTTCAGAACGGGCATGGCCGCCTGCTGCAGTCACTAATAAGTTCATTATTGCATCTTATTAAAGGGCACGGCTGACAGTAATAATTATTGTTGCATTGTGTTTCACTGAACACTTGGCTATCTGCAAAGGTGGCCTTTACATACACAACTTACAGCACTGATTTTTTTAAAGAAAAACAAAAGGCTTAATATTGAACATCCTGAACATGCGAGCTACATGAATACAGCAACCAGGTGGCTAAATGAAGTTCCCTTTCCATAGGAAACAGAAGTCATGTGCAGCTGCTGTACATTCAGTAGCCAACTTTTCCACGAGCCACTATTGATGATGGACTTGTCCAGAATTCTGTCACGCTCAGTTCGTACGAGGTACATGCATAGGCTGCGATGGAAACAGCGAAAAAACAATTTAGTGACATGAGTGACATATGTCTCTTAGCATAGCTGGATTTGTCAGTATACTTAAAATGATTTTGTCTTAAATTTGTCTTACAATATGTCTTAAAATATGTCTTAAGACAAGCAGGATCTACACAAACTAGAGATGTTACCAGCAAAACTTTCTTGATGTTCTTGGCGAACACAGTTGCAACCTTATGAAAAAAAAATGCAATTTCCACATTAAAGATGTATCAAATCTATGCTTGAATTGCGCTCATGCATATTGCGTTGAAAGCGAATTCAATGATACCACAACACATACATGATGGTATGCACTTTCATCAAGTATCCATTGCAGGTAACCTATATTATTGTATATGAATTTGATTTCGAGTACAACTAATGTAGCTTTTTTTCAGGCTGCTCAAACTGGACCGATTATACCTTTAATGTCAGAAATTTGTGTCACTAAATTACTATTGTGTGCTGCCAAATTATGGTCATCAGTTTCAATGATTCTGGTTGGCTAAAAAGGCAGTGCCCCTCACTCAAGCATCACAGGCTGTGTAATGAAAAAAAATGGAAATACTAAGACATACGAGGCACCCACCTTGAACCACACACCATACCAATAAAACAATGAAGCTTCTGCAACAATCTACGCGAACCGAAATCTTGGAAGCTATTGACCGTGATTTAGCAATAAGATTTGATGAAACTGATTTCCGACTTTGTATAATTCCTTCAGTACCAATAGCTTGAAAACTTTCAGTCTATATTTATTATTCTCAAATAAATATGGTGTCAAATTTGATATTTTAACAGCAATACTTGCATGACCTGTGCATGCTTACCTTGATTTATAACATTATTGCGAGTTTTGAGTGATCAATAAAATATTCATTCTGCCCATGCCATAGATCTCATTAACATCTGTAGCGCATGCCTGAAGAGTTTACTTTATCCAATATAATGTTAAGCTTGCCATTAATCAGAAAATTTCATTGGAGGTGTTCCTCTAAACTATTCTTCATGTTTGTAGACGTAAAATTGTTTAGCAAAGTTTCAACACCAAGGTTGGGCGGGGTACAAGAAATATTTATTAAACCAAAACAAAATAAATCCAAACAGAGAGGAAACAAGCAGAGTAAAATCTATGGTGCTCGAACGCGTGGACTAATGACTCAATTAGTGCTCACACAGTAAGGCACAGTAATTTGGCCCCATTTAGCCATGAAATATTTGTTTTAAAATACAGTTCAGGGTAAACGAATGGCTTAAAATGCACGGTTTAAGGCCGCATGAGGCAATCTATGTTACATGTGTACACCACAAGTTCAAGTTTTACTAAACGAGTGGCATGAACACCTAAGCGGGAGTGCAACCTTTGTGAGCCATACCTAAGACGATGCAACACACTGCACACGAACACGCATTAACTCGAGCATCACGGTAGTTTATTAAGACGCGTGCCGGCGCGGATGCACACACCGGCATACATTCGGCCATTCGCAAGGAAAAAAACTTCTCTGATAGTAGCGATAACGTATAACAATACTGTAGTAGTTTAAGATGGAACGTACGGCAGATGTAACTGTCTTAGACACGTTCACTTCAATAGCGCACAATATGAACAGGCTTACGTGCCCTAGGCATGATCAACGCTTACAGCTAACAAACGCCCTAGAATTAATGAACAAAAATTGTGGTCACTCGCGAGCAGGGCCCCCCTCGAACACCACTGCCGACAGAGGCGGACAGCCGCCACAACTCTGCTCGAATCTGCCGCTGAATCCCCGCTTTGCGTGCACGCTTCACACTACACACAAAACAAAAAAAAAAAAAACTTATCCGCACTTAATTAACTTCGCCCAACTTTGCCTTTACATAGCTGAAATACTAAAAAAAACTGGGTTTCCACGTAAAAAAAAACTCACTTATCGTGCACATGGTAGAAAAAACGTGCTGAACGCAGTGAGAAGTTTATAACAAAGCACCAACAGCAGCAATGTGGTACATACCTGGCGAGTGCTCCACCATACGAAACCACACGTCTTCGCTTGAATATAGCGCATCTTCGTAAGCACTGACAGAACACAGGGCACGAACACAAAGCGCAAGCATACTTTTAAAACACGAGAGAAGTCGACTCACGCCCGCAGCTTTGAGAGGCGACTGAGCGGCGGGTAAACACGTTCAGACAAGTAAAATTGTTCTAGTCGCGCAGGCGCACGCCGCATTTGCGTATCTTAATTTTCTAATGCTGACTAGAGAGCTTAGTTATTACATTTAGGTATGTAAAAAATATGTACAAATATATACTACTTAAATAAGTAAAGCGAATATTATTTTGATTAAAAAAGAAAGAAACGTAGAAAATACCCTGCATATATTGCATTGACACTCGAGATTTCAGCCGTGAATTCTACCAAAGTTCAAGAAAATAACTTTTAGTAAACGTTCTGAAGAAAACAATTCTTGTAAAGAACGTTTTCTCAACTTCTTCTAAAAAACTACCTTTGAAAAACGTTTATTCAATGCCAAATATTATACCTAGATGTCCGCATACCTTCCTAGTCGTTTCGAGAAGTTTATTCGACGTTTCGTGTTTCTTGGGCAGGAAAGTTGCCAGGGGGTGGCACAACGAACACGTGCCCCCCCCCTCCCCCACTCGCGAAATTTTTTCGCCATGACATAGAGAGCGAAAAATGGCAATTTTAAAGGGGTGCCCCTCCTTAAATAAAAATGGTGCCCGCCCCCCCCCCCACCCGATAAAAATTTCGGGCTATATACGCGCCTGACCGGAGTTTTTTTGTTTTTTACGTGCTCGTAAATTTAAGTTTTCTTGCTCTTCTTTTTTTCCCTATCGCAGCGCCGCCGCTGTTGCTGGCAGTAGAGCCCGTGATCTCGAATTTAACCATGATTTTTTTTTCTATGACATCCACAGAAATTTGGTTTTCTCACGAAAATACTCTAGATAACTCGCGAAGCCTTCAAAAGCAAAATTAGGAGCACTTTCATGACCATTTACGCAGAACTCGGTACCTAACGTGGTGGCTTCAATAATAAACACCGGTCTTTTTGAACAGAACCCAAATGGTGCTAAAGATCATAGTGAACAGTATACAACTATGTACCACGGTGCAGTACGTCAGAATTGCGGTTGAGTGATCGTAAAAGGAATTCTGAATTCAAGGTAAGGGTAGCCTTAGCAGCCATTTCATTTAATGGTATCGCCCAATTTGTAGCACAATCAAAGACAAGTGGTACCGTGTGTGGAGATAAATAATATTTAATTAATAAAAATAAATATTGCCAATTTGAATAAGAAAGGCCTCAGAAATAAGAACTAAGTTTTGTACTCGTGCTCGTCCTTCAAGCCTTGATTTCAAGTAAAAAAATAAATGATAATAAATTTAGTGTGCCATTATGCCTTTCATGTATAGTAGCCAGCTATTATATGTATGGATGTATAGTAGCCAGATAAGGAGTAACGTTGGAAGATTGCAAAGAACAAGTTACTGCGAACATGAAAAGTTGGAGCAGTTCTTTCTTGAAAACACTGGTAAAATTTTATTATTGGAACCTACATTATATCAGTTCATCGAGAGATAATTAAATTTGGTTTAGATAAACAGTCCATCTTCATTCCGGCCAAGTTCGAGCGGGAATGTGGGCTGCTCCTCATATTTAGAAACTTGCACGTAGCATCGGTATTTATGGCGGGTAGCATGAGTAGTGCACTACGTATCCAACACGTACGTAACTTCGCCACTTCGTGTTGTGGGGTCTCGAAATGGCGAGCGACACGCCATGCTCTTGGAGTGAACGGACACAGTAAACGCGGTCGGTACAAACCAAAGAACAAAACACATTTATTTAACTAATTTACAACGACGATATCGTCCGCCGAATCGATACATCAATCGTTATCAACAACGTAGGACATCCGTACACAATATTACCATACACTCCATGACAAACACCATGACAAAACAAACACACAATAACATGACAAACACAGTAGCACACCTAAAGCGGCGTCGCCAACGCTTGACTTACCACGAGGGGCCCCGACGCGCGGCTCGCGGTGCCACGCGCCGAGGACCCACGCTAGAGACAACCGTTCGCAACAACTGCCACGCGCAGAAGAGCCTCGCTCAACTCTCACCCACCACCAAGGCTTGCTTCCGCCAGGGGTCACCGGCGGCGCTACCACTGTAACAGCCATGATGATGATAGTGGTGCCCAACGAGAACACAACGCCATCCATCGCCCGGTGGTTGTCACCTGAAATGCGGCTTTTGGGCGAGACACGTGCGCTACACGGCGCAAACAGCTATACAGAAAGTACCAGCACCCCCCCACCCCCCCACCACACCCCCCAGTGTTTTCAGTTCATTGATTGATTTGTGGGGTTTAACGTCCCAAAACCACAATTGATTATGAGAGACGCCGTAGTGGAGGGCTCCGGAGACTTCGACCCCCTGGTGTTCTTTTACGTGCACCCAAACACACGGGCCTACTGCCTCAATCGGAAATGCAGCCACCGCAGCCGGGATTCGATCCTGCGACCTGCGGGTCAGCAGCCGAGTACCTTAGCCATCAGAACACCGCGGCGGGGAAGTTCATGTTTTCAGTTACGCCGTGCGTTACGTCGGTGGGCCTCTATGTGCACCACACTATGCTTGCTGGTCGGTAGTGGACGTGGGTGTGCGCCGGCTGTTATTTAGAACATTGGTAGAAATAAGGATATTGATCTGCAAGTAATATGAGGAATGGCTACTTACCCTGCCAGAACATAAGTTTAAGGTAGCCAAAAAGTAGCCACAACGACAACCTGAAATTTTCGTCATTAGACAGGGTCGTACACTTCTGTGGAGCGAAATTGATCTCCGGGTCAGTAACACTCGTTGCAGCCTTGCCAAAGAGTCGTAAACTGTACGAAGCCGGCCAACATGCCACGTGAAGTTTCAAAACTAGCATTGGCTATCAACTGAGTGTGTTATAACTATAGAAAAGCAATAAATAGGACAATGTATGAGACGTCACAGCACCAGCGAAGCGATACGCCCCCACTTTCAGATTTTTCATCGGTACACTTGCACTGAAACCACGCGGAAACCGATTTCTTTTTGTGAAATGGCAATGGAAACGTAGCTGACACTGCCGCAACGTAGGATTTGTGACTCGGGTACTCCACTACGTCTACGAACAACGCCTTCTTGTCTCTACCGTAGGCCTTGACTCTTGTTTATTTTATGAGCGTCTAAGCGTCACTCAGGTAGTTTTCTTTCCAACACTGCAGAACTTTCTTTTTTCTTCTGCATCTAGGATGTTTCGCTTAACAATTTCTGTTGCCGTGTCGCTTACAGTGCCAGTCTTACACTTGCTGAAGAGTCTCCTACCTTTTTATTTTCTTTTATTCAATGCTCTTCACATACAAAAGCCGGAGCGCTTTTTCCTCCCATCTGCTGTTTTTCGTGCTCCTTAACATTTCTTCGAAACAGATTATCAAAGCACTGATGTCTTTAATGGCTCCAGCATCCTCATACGTTTGCACGCCGTATAGCGTAGTTTATATGCCATCGTTACACTGCGCTATTTTTATGTTGTAGGTTAACATTGAGACAATAAAAAAAGTTGTGTAGGGTAAAGTAGGCTAATTTTCACATTGACTGTAAGATATTTTTCGAAAATCGGTGGGCAACACTGATATTCATTCACAGTTCTGCTATTGCATCAAGTATGACTACGTGCATGCAATTGCATGTGGCTACGTGCGCATAACATTTGTTCGGTCTCTGAAGGAAAGGGCGAGTTGTGCCAAGAGACAGTTGCATACGCCACAGGCAAAGGCATATAGCCTGACCGAGACAGAGTGTGATGAAAGTTGTGCTGACAATGAAGGTTGGGCAACGTGTTACCGTAATGCGAACGGAGACGTCTATTTGTTTCTGTGCCTCGCGTGAGTGCGTTCTACGTGCTCGTGAACAGTTCAATCTCTAAGCACCCGACAAAATTCACGGTGCTGACGTAGCCATTTGGCGTACGCCTACGCACGTACTTTCACAAGCTCTGTGCATGCCTTGACAAATCACCGCTACGACACTAGCAGGCACGGCTCGTTCCAGAGCGTAACCTCTCCACGAGCCATCCGCGTAGAAACGATAATGTTACGTGCCTAGGAGCCAAATGGAACCCTGAGCACTAATATTTTTTTTCATGGTTTCTCATCCCGCTCCCTGCACAACGGATATTTTTGTTGGGTAAGCTGTCTATGGCAGTGGGAAACAGTAACTCGCATGCGGCTCTTGCAGATCGTTTGTCGATTTGCAACGTCTTGGTCTTAGAAGAAGACGCTTCGAATGTGGGTGCTTGCTGATTCGATTCACAGATACACGAAGCACTTGCGTGTCTTAGACTGTAAAAAAAGATCGATTAAAAAGGATGTCTTCTTGTCCCGCAACAATAGTGATCATTCGGCTTGCTTGCGCTTCCTTTCTTGAAAACTTCCATTTCTGGATTCTCTAATGCGACAGTATGCGCGGCCGTCCGGGACTATATTGACGAAACTAATAGGTTGACTAAGTAATCTGTTTCATTATCCTAACGTGTCTACAAAATTATATACGCATAAAAATCAGACGATCGTTCTATTCTAAGAATAAATTCGTTCCTTTATTTAAATAATTGTATGCAATAGGTCAAGCACCAAGCTTTCCTAGGTTATCAGTCATCTTTCTATTGTATCTCCATTATTCTAAATCTGAACAATAATTTTTAAAACCACTCAATTCTTGGCCAATCTCTCATAGTGGGTATGTGCCACGATCAATAGATGAACAAGAACAAGAACAACAAAAACTTGGCATGGGCCACTTTTCTCTAAAAAAATCGATATATGCCACGCTGATAACGCCCATACGTTAGTGATTTGAAAGTGCTAGTCACACGGTGATAGTTCAAGTGAAGGGACGCAAAATAGACGACGATTATCGTTGTGGGCTAAAAAGACGCTCTTTCTACTCGATATTTTCTGAGGGGTAGATACGTACACAAAATGAGACCTATACTTTTCAAAACTTTTGTGTGCGCGCGTGCGTTCTTCAACCTTAACACATGCACGCGGAAACGATTGCCAATTATCTGTTTTTAACGCTGAGAAAGAAGGCAGTAGAGAGACAGAAAAAGATATAGATACAAATTAGTGAGAGACTGAAGTATACATTGGGCGCAGTGACAGCGAGCCAGATTACGGTATTGCTGAAGCTGCTTCACGCGAAGCTATAGGAGCACGCTGACGAGGAGGTTGACTGAAAAGGCTTCGAATCACGATTGCCTCACTTCCATGCTGTGAGAGATTGCAGTTACAAAGAAAGCGTGGTAGCAGACTGACCGATTACCTGAATTCCCCAGGAGAACTGCCACGCTTAATCAGTCTCATTTCATTTACGGAGCCGCGTGGGTGGGCTCATCATGTAAATGGGTATCTTCACGGCAACGAAAGCGAAGACTCGGGTTGTCATCACTTGCGGTCCGCGTGCATGAAACTGAGATGCTTGTAAGACACCCAAGGAACGTCAGATACGCGGTGGGTAGGCGATGATTGATCAGGCGTTCAAACTTGGGGCTATGCGTACGAAAGATTGCTATGTGTAAACAAAACTCAAATTTGGGTGCACGTTAAAGAACCCCAGGTGGTCTAAATTTCCGGAGCCCTCCACTACGGCGTCTCTCATAATTATATAGTGGTTTTGGGACGTTAAACCCCACATATCAATCAATGTGTAAACAAAAGGCATGATAGTCATCTTGTTTAGACGTCGCGGTTATGTTTCTCTCGGTAGTGTCAAATAACAAGAAACATTTTTGCGATGAATTCACTCCGAGAGCACTGTTTTACAAAAGTGTAAATAAATGCCTTGAGTTTTGGCGATGCTTTCTGCCAAATTTTGGCCTCCCCAGTGTGATAACGTAAAAATGTGCCACCTAAAAACAGTGCTATTTTTGTCACAAGCTAACTTAATGATTAAAATAAAAAACAATTAAGGCAGCATCGCCCTGTAGGGGCTACAAGCGTGCACGAAGTTCGGTGCCTTCTTTATTACTCTTCGGGTTTCTCCTTCTTCCCTTTCTTTATGTTCTCTCTTCCAGTTTCTCATGTTTTTGTTTCCTTTATTTCCCTTTATTTCTATTTTTCTGCCGATTCCTTCCGTTCCTTTCGCTTTCTTTCTAGTTCTCGCTTGCTTCGTCTTATTAACTTTTGTATACGCGGTTTTTCCTGCGTTACGCCAAGACAAGAGCATACAACCGCCAAGGCTTGCCTGTCCACGCGTTATACCCGCCCAGCCGAGACGCCTGTGCCGGGACATCTGCCGCGCCCAATCAGTGGGTGGAAGGGCGTCCCCGGTTCGCTTATTCGCCCCCGCTTGGGTGCGGCAAGTGTCTCGACAAATGCGTTGTGGTCTAGCGGGTAGCACGTTGACAGGCCCTTAAAGAGTTCGCCACTTAATTCCATCGTCGAGGCACTCGAAGAGGAATACTTCAATTTGGCGCGAGCGTGTGAACAATACGCTACAGATAGATATATACTTTATGTGGCTTTGCCTGTGTTACGCCAAGCGACGATGACAGCATACTACAGCCCCTTAATGTCCCCTAAGTGTGGCTTGACTACTGCAAAAGCCGAAGTAGTCCACAGCACAGGCACCCAGCGAATCTTGTTTATAGCGTTCCCACTGCTCCATTGCCGAACTATTGACGACGTCGATGAGTTTGGCATCTCGCCAGCACGAGTAGAAGAATCCTGTTAATTAAGCGCGTTTGCAAACTGGGTGCGTGACATGTGCATTACTTTCTGCTCCGCTCTATCGACTTGCTGCTTGTTACGGCAGTTGAGATACGTGTCACCTGCAACGACTTTCGTCTGGTTGTGTCCCCCTTCCGCTGTAGCGACGAAAGCGACGCAGAAACGCCGGTGGCAGGAGCGAGTGCGCACTTGTGGCGCCCCCTGTTGAGCAGCGCCAGTGTCAGCTGAATGTTACTGAAACGTTTTCATTTATTTATTTTTATTTATTCAATACTGTGGGTCTTTTATGGCATATACAGGAGAAGGTGTACAAAGCAAATGGAAGCTCATATTGCAGAAAATAAAAAGAAAGAAAAATGTGCATATACAAAGCAACCGCACAGCAATGATAACAGAATAAAACAATAAATGAACAGTGCATATGTGTTTCACTGAGGAAAAATGAAAAACAAAACTATTATACATGGTGACATCAAACAGTCACATAATTAAAATTCAGATGCATGTTGCTAAGCACGTGTAACGAAGTGCGAGTACATGCGCGTTACATATTTCCTGCCTTTATTTGCACACAGATACCACAGAACCTATTGCGATGCCAATAAATAAAATTCCAGCGGCGATGAAAACGATTCAAGGGATTGAGCACTGACGACGTCATTCGGCAAGTCATTCCACACCATAATAACTTCGGGAAGAAAATAATACTTAAACGTGTTACAATGTGACAGGAATGAGCGTATGTATTTCTCGTTGTTAGTTCTGCTGGAGTGATGGTTCGAAGCTTCTCGGTATGCTTTTTTACTTCAGTTTACCAAGTAGCGTGAAGAAAAAAAAAACTCCAAGAGTTGCGACAAGTGCTTGCAAACGCAGCGCGGAAACACTCTCCTGCCTGGCATGCTTGGGAAAAACAAAAAACAAATCTAAGAGCCTTGTTTTAATTTTTTTAAATGCATCTGTCATGTTCTTTTGGTGCTAGTTCTAAACTATTGCAGTGTATTCTAAGACGAGTCTAATGAGTTCTTTGTACGCTGTTAGTTTAACTTGAGAAGAAGTGCCAGTCAGTATACGCCTTAACTTAAAAAACCTAGCTGGGTAAATGCTCGTGCACAAATCTGATTAATGTGGACATCTCACTTTAAAGACTTTATTATAGTGACCCACCGGTACTTTAATGTATTCACGTGCTTGATGTCTGCCACAGAAAAGGTGCACTTTAAGTGAAGCGGTGTCTTTCTTTGAAAAATCATAATGCCCATGGGTTTATTTGTGTTGCTTTGCATACCGTGTTTTTCACATTATTTTCAAATATTCCTTAAACATTTGTGAAAGTCCACCTGGTGTTCTGTTGTACTAGTGGGGGAGCATATGAAGGAGTCATCTGCAAAGAGCATCATTGTAATGTCAGCTTCCATAGCAGTGCAGATGTTATTGATGTAAACGAGGAAAAGTGTTGGTCCTAGTATACGGACCCTTGGGGAACACCAGAGAACACGTCGGCGCGGTTCGACTCAGCATTATTAAAAGAAACACGCTAGGTGCGATTGGAAAGATAAGCAGCAATATAATGAACCATTTTCGGGTTAACATTAAATGATTCAAGTTATTGCATGAGTAACGCGTGCAGGACGCGGTTAATTGAACGCCTTAGAGAAATCAATAGATATTGCATATCTCTGCTGTCTGGAATTTATAGCTGTAGCAGTGTCATCAGTGATTTCTAAGAGTTGTGAAGCGGTCGAAAGCTTCTATCTATAACCATGTTTGTTTAGGTAAAGCAGATTATTGACTTCTAGATAGTTTAAGAGTGCTTTATGTATGACATGCTCCATTTATTTGCACCAAGAGTTTGTTAGTGTATTTGCCTATAGGTGTTTATCAGTTGTTTGTTCCCACTTTTATGGATAGGAATTGCGTTTCTAACGATGATAATATTATCTTGTGCAGGAAAGGGGTTAGCTGAGTAGCATAGCGCTTGAGAAAGGCGTCAGAAATTTTGTCCGAGCCTTGCGACGTTTCGACATAAAGTTGAAGAAGCAAGTTAAGTATGGCAGACTCTGATATTGTTAACTCGGGCATGTGAAGAAAGTTCTGTAGCTTCACAAGATATTCATCAGGGGCACAGTACACCGGTATACACCACCTGTGAACACCGTAGCAATCATATGTTGATTATTTGGTTATTCGGTTATGTGGGTTAATTATTGTTTCAGACCCTGTTTGTTTACTTCGGGTTCGATTATTTTTCACCTTGTTTCAGGCCTGTATTGACCACATCAGTCTGTGCGTGACCACGCCTCATAAAATCTACGATTGGATAACTAGCCAGCCCCCAAAGTGTTACGCACTGAGAAATGTAAGTTTTGCACCTTGACTTGGTTCAATCTGTTGGATTACTCATGTTGCAGTCTTTTCACCTGATGTGGTTTGCTTTTCGAAAATTTCACGTCATGATAGCCATAGTGTTATAACATGGGCGTTGGCAGTTCGCTGCGAAAGGGGCATCTGATCTTCCCTCCCTCATCGAGCTACAACAACACTCACCCCTTACTGAAGTCGTGCCTACTCTCGCCCACGCCGTGACGCAACAAGGGTTTGCATTCTCCCCCCCCCCCCTCCCCGTGACAGGGTCCAACCCATGTTATAACGTTTCAGCGCTAAGCTTGTGGTAGAACAACTTTATTCCGCTTTTGAAAGGTGAACTTCTACAGAAGCAAAGTGCTAAAAAATAGAAAGGATGCGCTTATTTTAATGGCGCTTGTCGAAGAAACCAAAATGGCATAAAGCTGTTTCCATCCATAGATTACTTACCGGAGTCTATTTGAACGGAGTGAGTCGCAATCAGATGTCCACCGTAGAGGTGTGAGGGTTATGGTACTCGAGTTCTGAGCCATCGGTCGCTGTCGATGCAGGAAATTCGTTCTTTCTGAACTTTTTTTACTTACATCATTTGTATATTAGTATTTCAAGATTCAAGCTCCAACCACTTGAACATTCTGCTAGAGAACAACCGCAATACTTTCATTTATTATATGTGAAACATTTAATAAATGTGAAACACAGAAGCGTTCCCAACGGGCAATCGTAGAGTACTAACTTAATGTGTTGCACTGATGAAACGACGCTCCATTCAACCGACACAAGGAAACGAAATTTGTGTGTATGGCACAATGGCTTTTGCGAAAAGTGCCGTGAAATCAGTAAGCTTTAAAAAAAACTGTAACACAAGCTTGGCAAATCCATAACTTAACAGTAGAGAAATGCATCAATCCCGTAAACAGTATTTACGGTGATTGCGGCATACATACCACCTCGAACCACATTCGATGTGGACAGACTGCAGGACATAATAGATGGAACACCTGGACCTCACATACTAACAGGGGACTTCAATGCACATCACCTAGCCTGGGGCGGCAGGAGGACTTCAGTGCGTGGTAGACACCTTTTTGGCACCACACATCGAAACACTGATCCGGTGATTATTAATGATGGGCAGCCAACCTTCTTTAAGAAGTACCGGTGCAGTGTCCTGGACGTCACCATGATCTCCACCTGCTTCATGTCTACGGTGACCTGGTTTGCTGATATTGAAAGTCATGGGAGTGACCACGTGCCCACCTACATATGATTGGGCTATTCTACGCTAAACACAAATCGAAGGAGAATTTGGAGCACGGACTGGAATGCATATAACGTTGCTGTTGAAGACGCAGAGCCATCTAAAATGACGTATGAGGAATTTGTGGCTGCTCTGAATCGAGCAAAACAAAGCAGCACCAAGCATCTAGAACCACCTCAAACTCACTCAACGGTCGACGTGGATATGAGAGGCTGCGGGCTATTCGTCGCCGATCTGAAAGACGTGCTCGTAAGACATTGTCTGCAGATGACATTCGTGAGGCCAGGCGAATACAAAAGCGAATTAAACGCCACCTGGACAAGCTAGATAACAGGCACTGGTGGCTCTTCTGTTCAAAACTAGACCCAAGAAAGCCGCTGTCAAAAATATGGGGCATTGTTCATAGCCTGAAAACCCCACCGACCCAACTGCATCCCTTCAGCTCAGTTGCTTTGTCTCGTAAGAGCAGCGAGTTGGACATGGCGGAGGCTTTCTGCTCTAAGATCACTGCAGCGGCTCTAGCAACGTTACCTCGTGCATCACGACAAGTTTCAACGCCGCCAAGCATCATTGAGGTAGACGAACCTTTTACTATCATGGAACTTCTTGGTGCTTTTGCACTAATAAACAAGGCGTCATCTCCTGGACCTGATTGCGTCAGCCACGCTGAGTTAAACAATTTAGGCGACAAGGCAAAGATGCGTCTACTTGCCGTATTCAACGCCAGCTGGGAGAGTGGCCGTCTTGAACCTTCCTGGAAACGAGCTCGTGTTATTCCTATTCTAAAGCCTGGCAAGCCTCCCACGGAACTCAACTCCTATCGCCCCATTGCTCTTCTCAGCTGCGTACGAAAGCTCATGGAGAAGATGGTGTCGATACGCCTGGAGTGGTTGCTTATGCCCAAGAATGCATACCCTCAACAAATGTCTGGATTTAGAAAAGGTCGCAGCAGCATTGACAATGTAATCAATCTCATCAAGTGCGTAAAGTTGAACAAAGCAACCGGCAACATCACTATCAGTGTATTTCTCGACGTCAAAGGACCGTTAGATAACGTGACTCAAGAGTCTATCCTACACGCCCTGAGGTCATTAGGCGTAGGAGGTCGTATGTACGGCTGGATCTTGGACTACCTCAGAGACAGGACAGTCTACACGTCCACAAATAAAGGTGACACAACTCCACACACAGTGCATCAAGGGGTTTCCCAGGACCGTGTCCGCAGTCCGACATTATTCAACACCTCTCTCATCGGACTAGAGAAGTGCGTCCCTGCATCGGTAGAAATCTCACTTTACGCAGATGACATTTGTATATGGAGCAGTGGTCGCAACAGACGTGTTCTACGAGCAAGATTGCAGAAAACTCTCAACTCCATCGAAAAAGTCTTGCTCGAACGAGGTCTAACGATGTCACTTGAAAAGTGTGCCGCCATGGCTTTTACTAGGCGTGATGTCTCACGCTACACATTGAAGGTAGCTCATTCTCCCATTCGGTACGTAACAAATAATAAGTTTCTGGGAGTGACAATCAACCGGCTAACGACGTGGGCTCCTTACGTTCGGATGTTAAAGGAAAAAGTTGCGTCGTACGCGAGCATCTTTCGCTGTCTATCAGGCAATGCTGGTGGCTGTTCCGTTAATGCTATGTTACGAATGTATACCGCTCTCTGCGAAGGTGTTCCTACGTTACAGCATTGCTGCGATACACTGAAATTTCTCGAACTGAACATAAAGGCACTGACTGAAGTCCAGGCACAAGCCCGGAGAGTGTGCCTTGACCTACTAAAGAACACATGCAAGTATCGGAACCCTTGCTGAAAGTAGGCGCATTTCAGCTCCTGTTCTTCTGCAGCAGGAGTTTCCTCGAGTCCACTTGCGTTATGCCACCAGAGCGCCGGATCATCCGCTTGCTTCAGACAGTAGTCCTGTGTGGAGCTCCTCCCGCTACACTATATATCATAGAGCATCAATGCATGCAGAACCATCGTGAAAAACTACTTCGTGGACCATAGTCGCCTTTGTGCCTGGGTTCAAGAGCAAAAGACGCACACCCGGACCAGCACTAAGACATTTCACTCTAGAGCATTTGGAAAACTGCTACAGAGCTCATCGTCATATTTACACTGACGGCTCTGCTACGTCAACATTATCCGCCATTGGCATCTGGATTCCATCTGCCAATGTCACCATCTCTGCCACTCTCAGTCACTGCATCTCATGTACAGCCACTGAACAGGTTGCACTGTGGGCTGCCATTAGTTACACCATGGACCAGACAGCCGAGTCCTGGGTCATCTTCACTGATCAAGAGCAGCGCTGCAGTCGCTAAGATCTTCATGCACACAGGACCAACTCGTCATAGACATCAAACGCCTATGCAAGAAAGCCTGTGACCTCCATTATCACATCGTTCTGCAGTGGAATACCTTCCCACTGCGGAATACAAGGTGACGTCCGGGCTGATGTCGCTGCCAAAGCTGGACATTACACTTCAACAGAAATCGTCGAGATACCTTTCTCGAGGCAAGATGCAGCAACGCTAGTGTCGGCACACGCCTGGCGCCTCCAGCGATCCCTCTGGACAGACCCTAGCCAACAGTATGGGCCTCTGTACAAGATCGATCCATCGTGTGACTTCAGGATGCCGCGCAATCTCAACAGGCAAGATGAAACGTGTTTACACTGCGTGCGATTAAACGTTGCATATAAGAACTACTTCAGGAACGAAATTGGACTGTCCGACTCAGCATTTTGTGCCCAATGTAACGTCGTTGAAGACATCAATCATGTCCTCTGTGAGTGTACGAAATACGCATCAGAGAGGCAGGCTTTGATGATGGCCTTAAAAATACAACAGGACACAAACTTCGAGTTGAAAAATATTTTAGGCCCATGGCAGAACACGTCCAGTGCGTTAGACTCTACAAAAGCGCTACTAACATTCTTACGGGCCACAGGCTTGAACGAAACGTTGTAAATAGGGCAGTGCATGTGAGTTACTTTATTTGTTATGTGACTGTTATGCGTGTATGTAACTGTATGTGTTGTGTGTTTATCATTGTATATATCATTGTCATCACCCGGCAACTGGAGTAGCCTGTCAGGAGAAAAACCAGGCAAACCTCTCCAGCTCCCCATTAAAATAATTCTCTCTCTCTCTCTTTCTTGTAAACAGTGCCTATCAAAGCATCTGTAAAAACGTAGTGAGGGTGATGGTGGTGATGTCGCCACAGGCGGAGTTATCCTGGCAGACCTGGCCGGCAATTTCTCCACCTGAGCGACTCTTTCTATGTAGTTTGGCTCACCAAACATCGCTTAACGCTGTGTAATAGTATGAAAACGTAATATTATGCTAGTCACTTGCTTTCGCATCAGCCACGCACCTGTCATTTAAATACATTCATTTACATCTTACATTAAGCTTTAGGGATATTTACGAACGCTTTACCAAGTTATGTTCGCGAGTTGTGTACTTCATAACTATGTATGATAGATAACTTCTTCCACTCAGTAAGTGTAGCCAGCAAAACTTTGGTCTTTTTCTCTGTGCATTACTGTTTGTACTAACCCTGTTTTCTGAATGTTTGCAGTAACTTGACAGGAATTCAGGAATGAAAAAGTCATGGTTTAAATTAAAGAGTTGTTTTCTGCAGTTAGCAATATTAATTTTCTTTCTGGTGCATCAAGCTACCTCAAATCAGTAGTAGCCAAGCAAAATTATTCTCGAGTTCCACTCTATTAACAAATGGGACACACGAGGGAAGCCTTCCTCTCTAGTGCTATATGTGTCATTTGACAGATATCATCGGCGTTTCATCTAAATGTGTTTTTAGGAGATGTGTGTGAGTATTTCGGTCATAAATCCCAGAGGAAGCAATGACTGGCGGAAGTGCAGCGAGAGCCCGTCTATCATGTGTGCGTCGCTGAAGCCGGTATACGTTCCCGCTCCTTTTAAAATGGAACCAGTTTGCGAATGGGATGTTTCTAATTTCGGCTTGGCGAAGCCACATATTCAGCGTTTCTACAAGCGATCTTTGTCACGACCTGAGTCATAGCTTCAGTCACTGTACTTTACGAAATTTTTCTATGTTTACGTTTTTGTCTACATGGTACGCGACTGAAAAAGTCGCTTTCTGCAGTCATGGTATAGCGTGAGTGCATTAATCGAGTTGTCACGCGACACACGGGCTCTGATGAAAAGTTTCGGCGACCGAATGCACGGTGTTTCGCAAGTTAATTGGGAAATCGGCTAGGTCAATGCCCCAACTCCTAATTACAGAAAACGAAGCCACATAATTGGGAAGTAAAAACATCGCAAAAAGCACATAAAGCTGAAAACATTTAAAAAAGTATTGTTGCATGGCGAGCCGCTTGCAGAAGAGGTCGATTTAATTAATAGATCCCCACCAATCCGACAACGCTCGGGTTTGTAGTGCTCAAAGGATTAGTAAGGCATATATCTTCTTAATAAGTAGGCAGGTTAAAAAGACGAAAATCAAAAATAAAAAAGGCTGTACGAAACTACCGCTTCCTCGACGTCTGGGTTTCGTTTTTCCGGGTTTTGTAGACGAGAGGACAGGTCGTGAAGAAAAATCACAGCATATCCATGAAGTCAGTGATGATGAGTGAGCGAAGGGTTCGTCAGCCCATCCATGCTTCCGTCCGTCCGTTCGTTCTTGCTTTCGCCCGTTTGTGCGTCCGTCCATGCGTCCATCTAGTAAACACATGCCCGCTCTAGAGCGAGTATGTGCCACTGGTCGATAGGTACAACAACGGAGGATGTACAAACCCAAGCCTTAAGGATATTTTAAACAGTCACTTAAAAATATTTTAGTTACAGACAGGTCATACTGGTTTGTGCTACTAAGCGGGAAACCTCCCCTCGCCCTGACCTTCAAAAAGTTGAAAAGTTATCGGCTGCTCTATCTCTTTTTTTATCATTGTCTTCATAAAACTGTACTCCTGAGACAAACAATTATGGAGCAATAAATTTGGATTTTGACCTTCTGCAACTCGAGCTATTCTTGTAACGTCGGCCACATTTCGCAAAATATGTCAAGATAGATGTGAATCAGCGCTGAGCTGACGGGTCGAGCCAGGCGAGCAGTACACCTCAAAGACTAATAAATTATGGTCTTTTGTAAGCGCAGAAATCCGCAGATAAACGAACGATGCATGGTGGCGGTCGCAATAAGGATGACTATTACGAAACAGTAAATTACGAAATGAAATTACAGGACTGGCGATAATATCGACGATGAAGCGGGGCAGGGAAACTACAGTTGGATTTCCGGCATGGCGCGGCTGCAAGCACTGCCGCTAATGACAAATTGAGTGATATGGCCTATGAATCTGCCCGAGCTACGCTATGCGCTATGCAAGAATAAATAAAAACTTATTTGATACCGTAATTCTATACAACATAAGATAATGACCTCCTGACAATTACCGCTTTTCGTAATGACTAAGGAGCAGTAATGAGCAATGAGCAAAAGTTTAACAAGGAAGAAAACCCCCATGGTTGCGAGATAAGCAACGCTGCGTGAATGTATCTTCATGACAATGTTTCTTTTTCTATTCTTTTTTAACTGTGTAAATGTTTATGTCCACAGCGTATCGTTACATGATGTAAAGTGATCAATTATTCGTTCGATATCTTAAATATATTTTTTTCCTTGTTAGCCAAGTAAAGCACTCAAAAATACCGTACTTTTCATGAAATTGACAGATATCTGAACGCTGGATGGGTTTGCGAACCGTATACTGCATGACTTTCTGCGCGTCTTTTCTTTACGCTTGGTTGAACTTAACTGCATGCGACACCTCAGAGATGTTGTCACCAGCCCAATTTCCCTCCCATTATTGGCACTATTGATTATACGTATTGAAATATTTGTTTCAGTTTTACAGCACAAACGCGACTCTGTAGTGGAGGCCATGCCGCAACGAAATGTGTATACTTGTTGTCATTGAACATGCGCAGAAATTTAAGTGCGGCGGCTTTCAGCGTTTCACCTCCATAGTAAGACGACCAAGGGGCCAGGGTTCCGACCTCCGACTTTGGAAGCAGCAGTCGAACATTGTAACCACCGGACCGTCCCGTAGGGTCACTCGTAACTAGGACAAATTTCTAAATTAAAAGCAAGCCGTGAAGCCAAATGCAGTGTCATAGTCTATCGAAATGTTCCCTTTTCCGGCTTCTCTACTTTTCTCCTCGTGCACGTTACTCAAAGCAGTTGTTCGAGCAACATTGTGTTGCTTTGATTTGTTTTGGACCAAAAGACGTGGGTACAGCGTAAACGAGTGCTATACGTACGAAACATTCCACGAAGGGCCGTCTCATGCCATTCGTGATATCTTCGGCTGTTGCGACTGCTTATGAAAGCAGCAGTCGAACACCGTCCGTTCGTCTTGCTTCCGTCCGTCCGCGCGACCATTTGTGCGTTCATCCATGTGTCCGTCCGTCTTCCCATGCGTCCGTCCGTGAGTCCATTCATCCGTCTGTCCGTCTGTTTGTGCGTCCATCCGTTCATACGTCAGCAGGTCCGTACATCTACCCGTCTGTCTTCTAGCCTGTCTGTCCATCCATCCGTGCACCCATCTAGTGAACACTCCAGATACCGCTATCTCGCATCTCGCGTCCCCTGTGGCACATGCCCGCTCCACGCGTCCATCCATCCATCCATCCATCCATCCATCCATCCATCCAACCGTCGTCCGCCCGTCCGTCCATCTGCTAGTCTGTCCGTCCGTCCATGCGTCCGTTCGTGCGTCCGCCTAGTGAACACATACCCGCTCTAGAGCGGGTATGTGTTCTTCATCAGCCTGCTCTGGTGCCCATTGTCGTATCCTCCTTTTCATGCGCAACGGCAACGTGTATGAACTCTTTCTGTTAAACTGTAGTAGACAGTAGCATTTGCGTTTGTTCCCTATGTGCTTTGTAATGCACTGCCTTTAGCTTTGTATTTTTGTCCTAATTGTGAGGCATAAAGTGTGTATAAATTATTCCGGCTGCAAGACCTTCCATCCTAATTCACGAGATTGAGCTCTAAGTGACAATAAGAGTAAAAAAAAGCAGGGCCCATGGCAAACCTCAGTGCACCCGTGTTGTTCCCACAATATTTTTGATAAGCAGAAAGAATATACACCTTTTTTAAATCACGCAGAAACAACATCTATGCATGCGAATTTGTTGCATATATTGCGCTTTCTTACACTCCGCTCACCTTCGCTTTTTGTTTTACTTCTGCCTGCTAGAGCTCTTTCGTGATTACCAACAAACGGCTTCTTTTTGCTTAATTCGAAGCAGCACTTGGCAGGCCATTTACGCAACGCTCGCTTTCACCGCTAAACTTGCGCTTTGGCTAAGCTGCAGCACACGAACAGGCAAGGTGTCGTGCTCTACAGCTATTTGCAGAGTGGCTTTCTGACGGGTAAATGAGGCCTAGCTCATGCGACGTGACGTGAAGAAAGAACAAAGGCACTCGACTCATCTCTCTGCCGTCTAAGGTGGCACTTGCGTAACTCAAGAAGGAATGGTATAGAGGCGTGTTATAGTTCATAGGATGAATACAAAAAAATAGAAAACAAGAAGGAAATGAGTCCGGAGTAGCTCACGTGAAATATCGCTGCTCATACGGCACGGTGTGAGGTAAGCAGCAGCTAAAAAGAAGAGGCATTTTTTCTTTCGATTTATTTACTCAATCATCTGTTATTTTCTTTCATTGTAAGGGAGAGGAAGCCACGAAAAAAAAAAAGGTTGGAAGGGGCTGGTAGAAGCAGCACAAACTTTTTTATTGAGAGCTCGAAAGTATAAAGACGCGGCAGAAAGAAGACATTCCTCCTCTTCTCGTTCACCCGAATTCTGCCTTCCATTACGCAACATCTGCTTGGGCACGTAGGAGTCAGAAGGAAGGTTTATGGCACCATAAGGATCGCCATATTGCGCCTTGGCCGTGAAAAAAAAAAAACGTGCGTGTGCTACACGGCAGCAACAGAAATGGTGGAGACGAAGGGAAAGAAGGAGGATAAAGAGATAAGAAACGTCACTATTCAAAAGTGAACGAGGTCACACACGAAAGTCTGGTTACTGCGCCCAGAAACGAGCCGAGTCATAGAGTAAAAAAAAAGGACATCCCAGAACGTGATGCAACGCTGTGGGACTGCAGTAGAGACATGCACAGTATAAAAAAAACAAAGGCAGGAAGTGTCATTGCCATAAATCAGCGCACGCCCGGTAAACGTGGATTCGACGACCTGCGTGACTGACTTCCCCCGGGGAGAAAATCTTGGACACCGATGTGCGTAGAAAATGAAATGCACTTTCAGAAACGTACGTGAATGAAGACATCGAAAGACATAAAAATAAATAAATAGAAAGAAAGAAAGAAAGAAAGAAAGAAAGAAAGTGGGGCCCGAAGAATTGCCCAAATCAGCTCACGAGGTTCACGCGAATCTTACGTTGTCAAAGAGTGTACGCCGGAGAATGCACATACTTTCCTTCCTTTTAAAAAATGAACGCACTAAGGCAACGCGAATGACTGGCTTCGGAGACCCGTATTCGGAGACCATGGAAACTTCAAAACTTCACCACGTAAGCCTGCAAGTCTCTCAGATGCTGCACGTAGAGTGTACTACGCTGCAAGGCCCCAAAATTTCTAGTGAAATATGAGAACCATTTGCCTTGAGTCTACAAAACAATGAGCATTATAATAAATACAGTATACTTAGACAAAAAAAAAAACTCGGTAGTTCTGTAGTTGGCTTGCGGAGTATGGGTTGCGGAGCATGGGTTCGATTGACGCTCATAGCAGACACTTCGTGATCAGGAGAAAAAGAATGCACGGCTGGCGTTCACAAAAAAACGTAAGAAATGAGATTATATAAATAAAGACATTATTATTAATAAATAAGCTCAAATTCTACTACTTTTTGTCAGAGAGTATGTCAGTCAATCCAGACGCAAGACATATGATTAGAAAAACTGACTGGCCAACAGCATATAGCACTTCAGTGCGGAAAGCTTTCCGAGTTCGGTCTCAGGAACGCTCGTGAACTGAGATACGGAACTGCGTCAACCCTGTGTCACTTCGAGTCATGTGGAGCCTTCTACGGGAGAGTTTGTCGCAGCTCCTGTGCTTGCGGAAAGACGGTAAGCAAGCTTCAATAATTATTTAAAACTCCTAATGACTTTTCGAAGTAGCCATTTAAGTCGCGCCAAATGATGCCTTGCTAAAATCTGACAGAGTATATTTACATACGTTCATTTTTGTTTTATAAAGACCATAGTTGTAAAAGACATTGACGCTGTCTCAGCTCATAAAATGTCAGTAATTCACTCTATGACAGTTTGTGAAGACCAATAGTCGGCTCATAAGGTAGCTAAAGCACATTGTGCTTTTTGAAGAATACGGGCATTTTGAGGAATACGGGCCGAATACGGGCCTGCGCATTTATTGACTACTCCCTTCGGTCACTTCTCTCTTTCATCTTTCTTCCCCTTTTTTCCTTTTTCCAGCGTGTACAGCAGCCACTGTTGTCTGGTTAACCTCCCTGTTTTCTGCCTTTTGGTTTCTTTTCTACAGGGGCACCCATTTAATCTTTTAAATTTGGATAGTTACAAACGTCAATTTATTGAATTTATTTCAGCATTGGTTATGCTCAAGGAAAACGTTTAGATACGCACGGAACTAGCATTCCGAATCTATCTGAAAAAATCAATAACAAAGAGAGAGCGAAACACTTATACGAGTCCCTTACCAGCTAAACCCATCGGTAGCGCTGTGCATGTCTTAACTTTTTACCATGGCAATCACAGCCGTGGCTTCAAGTGATACTTAATGAACACTGCACTATAAATGCGATCGTGGCTTTCCTAGTTGTAGACGAGTAATGGTAATTTAAATACATCCTTCGTGGGACCGCGGATCCGCTTCACTATACGAAGCATGCTTGAAAAGTTTGAGTTTCAGTATTGCTGCCCTTGTCTTTCGAAGACTAGAAATTATCGATTGGAAAATTCAGTTCGTGCGATTCTTAATAGCCCTGACTGCTACGGCAGAATGTTGACACTTCCCTAACAAGCTCCTTTCGCTGCCGCCCGTTTCCGGTCTGCCGGTCTTATTATCGGCGTCCGCACTTCGCTTCATGCTGAATTGTGCCGTGCGAGCGAAACCTGAATCTTGCTTGTCAAAGTGAATGTATGGCACATCCCCAATCAAATTGCAAGTAACGATACAGCACGTGTTTAAGAACTCACGTAGTGTTCTTCTTCTTATGAGAAGGGTAGAAGAGAGGACGGGAGAAGAAGGCTGTCTTAAAGATTTTTGTGTTTACTTCGTTTATCTTGTTTCCTTTCTTCGTCTTTTATTTCTAGATTCAGGGCTGTGCAACACTTGCACTTGTTTGTTCCAGTATTCAGTGATGGGTTCGTGCTTGTTGCGCAAAGG
The DNA here is from genome assembly GCF_013339725.1 of Rhipicephalus microplus. Lineage (NCBI taxonomy): Eukaryota > Metazoa > Arthropoda > Arachnida > Ixodida > Ixodidae > Rhipicephalus > Rhipicephalus microplus. The sequence continues at coordinate 279,715,927 of NC_051165.1, forward strand.
ATAAAGGAGTACTGGTACGAAAAATCTGACCTTGCGTTTCTTTTTTGGCTGCAGTGTGTTGCTGGGGGCCTGTTTGACATAACAGGGCACATTGTTTACAACAGCACGCGACAGAGAATTAATTGAAGGATTTTCATTGCCGATTGGCATCAGTTCCGGTTTGAAAAAGCTCCTGAAACGACAAGCCGCCCAGTGCCTCTATAATGACCTTTCACTTGAACGAACGTTGGTTTAAGGAATATATCAGAATATCGAACTTTTAGGACATTCGCGGCTGTTTTTTTATGTCTTCTCTGCAAAACATTTTCATTTAAACGAACTTCACAATAATGAATATTTCAGTTGAATGAAACTCAATATGAAGACTCGGCCATTTTTAATTCAAATAATTGAAGTTTAGTGCAGTGTAGCACTGAAATAGGAAATTGCGGAAGCACAAGAAAGAACACAGGTAATTAGGCTGTCTGGCTCAAAAGCGGGGAGGATGATTCTCGCAGAAATGGGTATTCCACCAGCTCAGATTGAGGCTCTGTACCAAGGGTTGACGAGGGATCAGAAGGAAAACATCATTGTCTCGCCTGCCCCGCGGAACATGCATCCCCAACGTAATGTTGGAAGGAGGAGAGCGCGCGCTCGGGCCCTTCTTCGCCAAGTTGCGGATCTTGACGGGGGGGCCTGTTTCGTGGACGCGGCGCAATATGATGCCAGAGAGACCGATTCACGGTAGTGGCAATCAACCACAAAGGCATTACAATTAATGCGGCGTCGGTATTCGCCAGAACTGCCAATGCAGCTGAGCAGGTTGCCATCGCCTTGGCTCTTTTAGATCAGCGTAATGAACACATATTTAGCGATTCTAGAGCTGCCATTCGTGCCTTCAGTGTTGGAGCTGTGTGCAAAGAGGCCAAAAACATACTCGGTGATAAGTTGCTTACAACCCATACCATTACATGGTTCCCAGCTCATATGGGAAACATGGACGGAGGGATCATAAATCTCAATGAGTTGGCCCACTCCAGGGCGCGAGGGTTAGCTGTCCGCGGCCATGGAGGACCTTTGGTCGAACTGGAGATTTCGTAAACAGGGATCCGCCAACTACATATAATGAAATAACCCAACATTTCGCTATGGATAGGAGAATCTTTCCACCTCCACATGCGAAGCTAAATAGAGCGCAGGCGCTTACATTGCGATTACTTCAAACAGAAACGTACCCTAACCCTGCCTTTCTTCACAAGCTTTATCCTGATGTTTATTTAACCAACTCGTGTACAAAATGTGGCGGTTTAGCCACCTTACACCACATGCTCTGGGAGTGCCCTTCGGTACGTGGCACCGATACAGCATCGTCCAGAAAGTGGGACTCCGCTCTCCGGAGTCCAGACATAACATCGCAACTTTGGGCTGTCCAGAGGGCCCACGATGCGGCGCTAGGGCTCGGCCTTACTGTCCCATCGTGGGAGCGGCCCGCCGTGTGCTAGGGCGCACGCCTTCGGACTTGTCAATAAAGTTTTTCCAAACCAAACCAAACTGAAATAGCCAGTGCGTGCCACCTCGTGATCTCTCGCACATCGGTGGCGGTGTAACACCCCATGTGCATGCAGCGCCACCTAGGCAAAGCGGCAGAGCAGAAAACGAAGGCGAGCCACGTGCGCTGCTGCTGCAGTACCTGAGCTAAACTATGAGATTTGAAAATAGTTTCCAGTGTCGTTCAAAGCCTAGAGATTAAGGGTGTGACGGAGAAGTTCTGATGGCTGGGGTTGGTTGAAATCCTGTATCTTTAATTAATTATTTGATTGTTTTGATTGGTATGTTGAGTTTAATGTCCCAAACCACCATATAATTATTTATGAGAGACACCGTAGTGGCGGGCTCCGGAAATTTTGACCACCTGGAGTTCTTTAACGTGCACCGAAATCTGAGCACACGGGCCTATACAACATTTTCGCCTCTACCACAAATGCAGCCGCCGCAGCCGGGATTTGATCCCGTGCCCTGCGGGTTAGCAGCCGAGTACCTTAGCCATTAGACCACTGTGGTGGAGCACATCCTGTATGTTAAGTTTTCCTTTTTGTTCGTTGATCTCCTTGATATGGATTGAAGTCCCGTCTAGGAGATGATCGGCGTCGATGAAGCAGGAGGCAGGTTGGAGGTAATGAAACTTGAAGGTATATTACAGCGAAATATTTACAGTCATATGTACATCTTGCCGAAGCACACTCATGATAACACAGACATCAACAGCGTCTTACTCTTCTACTTAACTTTTCTTAAGTTAGAGCCTAGAACACTGTTACTACATACAACGTACATAGTCTCACTGTTCGACCACCAAGTGGTTACGGCCCAGACAAAAGTTGCATCGTACGGAGTCGTACTGATCTATCAGTTAAGTGATTGCAGCCTCGACTGAAGAGAAACGGATTGCCTCCAGTCTTGAGCATCTTGCGGTAACAAAGAAAAGGGGAGGGGGCCACTGCTGGTCCGCCTCAACATTCTCTCATCCATCTGCTTCCACTAAGATTAAGTCACTCCCTACTGGGCTGACCCTACTCTCGACAGCAGCGCTTCTACAGTTTAAACAGGCGTTTTGATACTCTTTCCCATCATGTCTCTCTCTCTCCACCTCCCCCGCGCTCAGGAATTCTAACGCTCGGGAGATATCGGCATTGTAGACCCGGTACATTCATGCCCTTTCCCACACCCAGCGAGCCGAGACGAACCTCCAAAGCCGGAAATTGAATGATTGCGCGCGGAACGTAATTGCCCCCGCAGGTAGCAAGCGGCCTTTGACTTTCTCCGCTTTCCCTGTGCTCGGGTCGTGCATCGCTGCGACTTTTGGCCGATCGCCAGGGCAGAGCGTGTCGCCTACTTCCACTGAGCTCGCGCCCGGCAGGGGAGGCAGGACGGGGTCGCTTAATCCTATTGTGGGAGCGGCCCGCCGTGTGCTAGGGCGCACGCCTTCGGACTTGTCAATAAAGTTTTTCCAAACCAAACCAAACTGAAATAGCCAGTGCGTGCCACCTCGTGATCTCTCGCACATCGGTGGCGGTGTAACACCCCATGTGCATGCAGCGCCACCTAGGCAAAGCGGCAGAGCAGAAAACGAAGGCGAGCCACGTGCGCTGCTGCTGCAGTACCTGAGCTAAACTATGAGATTTGAAAATAGTTTCCAGTGTTCGTTCAAAGCCTAGAGATTAAGGGTGTGACGGAGAAGTTCTGATGGCTGGGGTTGGTTGAAATCCTGTATCTTTAATTAATTATTTGATTGTTTTGATTGGTATGTTGAGTTTAATGTCCCAAACCACCATATAATTATTTATGAGAGACACCGTAGTGGCGGGCTCCGGAAATTTTGACCACCTGGAGTTCTTTAACGTGCACCGAAATCTGAGCACACGGGCCTATACAACATTTTCGCCTCTACCACAATGCAGCCGCCGCAGCCGGATTTGATCCCGTGCCCTGCGGGTTAGCAGCCGAGTACCTTAGCCATTAGACCACTGTGGTGGAGCACATCCTGTATGTTAAGTTTTCCTTTTTGTTCGTTGATCTCCTTGATATGGATTGAAGTCCCGTCTAGGAGATGATCGGCGTCGATGAAGCAGGAGGCAGGTTGGAGGTAATGAAAACTTGAAGGTATATTACAGCGAAATATTTACAGTCATATGTACATCTTGCCGAAGCACACTCATGATAACACAGACATCAACAGCGTCTTACTCTTCTACTTAACTTTTCTTAAGTTAGAGCCTAGAACACTGTTACTACATACAACGTACTTAGTCTCACTGTTCGACCACCAAGTGGTTACGGCCCAGACAAAAGTTGCATCGTACGGAGTCGTACTGATCTATCAGTTAAGTGATTGCAGCCTCGACTGAAGAGAAACGGATTGCCTCCAGTCTTAAGCATCTTGCGGTAACAAAGAAAAAGGGGAGGGGGCCACTGCTGGTCCGCCTCAACATTCTCTCATCCAATCTGCTTCCACTAAGATTAAGTCACTCCCTACTGGGCTGACCTTACTCTCGACAGCAGCGCTTCTACAGTTTAAACAGGCGTTTTGATACTCTTTCCCATCATGTCTCTCTCTCTCCACCTCCCCCGCGCTCAGGAATTCTAACGCTCGGGAGATATCGGCATTGTAGACCCGGTACATTCATGCCCTTTCCCACACCCAGCGAGCCGAGACGAACCTCCAAAGCCGGAAATTGAATGATTGCGCGCGGAACGTAATTGCCCCCGCAGGTAGCAAGCGGCCTTTGACTTTCTCCGCTTTCCCTGTGCTCGGGTCGTGCATCGCTGCGACTTTTGGCCGATCGCCAGGGCAGAGCGTGTCGCCTACTTCCACTGAGCTCGCGCCCGGCAGGGGAGGCAGGACGGGGTCGCTTAATCCTATTGTGCGTTTGCCCCCGGCCGCGGTGACTTGTCTCTAAACCACAAACATTCCAAGCCGGTTAGCAGAGCGGGTTCGTTTCACATTGTGTATTTGTCCCCAGCAGCGGAGGAGACGGACGTAGTTTGCATTCCAGAGGATAAGTGGTGTATAGTTACCGAGAGAGATCCGAGAAAGAAACTTTGAATAACGAAGCTTCTGGTGCTGTCCCATCCGCACGATCAACTTATGAGCGGCAAAACATAACACTGTATCTCTAACCGAGGATGCAGGAAACATTAGGAAGTTGCGAGACCTCGTGTCACAGGAGGAAACTGTGCCAAAAGCAAAGCACGGAAATGTGGACTAGCTGGACAGCTTTGTCTCGTCTTGCGCATTGAAAGCCCCAGTCCAAATTAAAATTACAGAAATATTCACAATATAAATTACATTTCACACGTTTTTCTTTGTTTTTGCCATGCGCGATGCTGTTCCAAATTCCAATAACATTCAGTATTAAGTGAAACTTCAGTAAGAAGAGAAAAGAAGAAGAAGAAGAAGAAGAAGAAGAGAAGAAGAAGAAGAAGAAGAAGAAGAAGAGAAGATGAAGAAGAAGAAGAGAAGAAGAAGAAGAAGAAGAAGAAGAAGAAGAAGAAGAAGAAGAAGACGAAGAAGAAGAAGAAGAGAAGAAGAAGAAGACGAAGAAGAAGAAGAAGAAGAAGAAGAAGAAGAAGAAGAAGAAGAAGAAGAGAAGAAGAAGAGAAAGAAGAAGAAGAAGAAGAAGAAGAAGAAGAAGAAGAAGAAGAAGAAGAAGAAGAAGAAGAAGAAGAAGAAGAAGAAGAAGAAGAAGAAGAAGAAGAAGAAGAAGAAGAAGAGAAGAAGAAGAAGAAGAAGAAGAAGAAGAAGAAGAAGAAGAAGAAGAAGAAGAAGAAGAAGAGAAGAAGAAGAAGAAGAAGAAGAAGAAGAAGAAGAAGAAGAAGAAGAAGAAGAAGAAGAAGAAGAAGAAGAAGAAGAAGAAGAAGAAGAAGAAGAAGAAGAAGAAGAAGAAGAAGAAGAAGAAGAAGAAGAAGAAGAAGAAGAAGAAGAAGAAGAAGAAGAAGAAGAAGAAGAAGAAGAAGAAGAAGAAGAAGAAGAAGAAGAAGAAGAAGAAGAAGAAGAAGAAGAAGAAGAAGAAGAAGAAGAAGAAGAAGAAGAAGAAGAAGAAGAATAATCTCGGGGCCACAGTTAAATTAAAATCAAACCGCAGAGCTGAAGTAATCGTAACATGGTAACAATCATTGCACAATGAGCTGCATGCAGCAACTTGCATAACTTACAATACCAACTACCATCATTCTTTAACTTAATTCAATATTTCTAGATGAACAGGAGGAATTTCAATATAGACAATTCAAACCAACTTGGGCAGAGCAGCTATTGCTGATGGCGACTGGCAGTGGTCTTGCTCTGGTATTTCGTGTTCATTCATAAACTACATTTGTCAAACCCATCAGAAAGTTTGATTAAATTAAGATGTTACAACACCAATACCGTGTGCACCATCAATTGTTACGATGTGGAGTGGCAAAAATTGTTTCACGCACTCAATACATTTGTGTTGTCTGTGGTACGCCTCAATGTAGACACGAAGTTGGCTGGGTTAGCATGAGTGTGAGTACTTTTTGCTTATTTTTTATTATTTTCGAGGACGCTTGAAAGCACATCTGTTCGGGGTAACCTATCTCCTTCAATCCTCTGCTTCTTTAGCAATAAACCTTTGCAACAAACTGCAAATTTCTTTTAGAAGCATGGATCAACTTCTTCATTTGTAACTGAACCATCATTTGACGACTGCAAATTATCTGCTATGAACTTTCAAGGAAATATTACGCTTCAGAATAAAAATTTATGACATGCAAGTAACGCAGCTTTTGCCGCGTAAGCAGATCATAAGCACTCAACACTTCAGCAGATTGTTTTTTTGCGGTGATGTAAAGGTATTAATGTACATCTGGGGACATTTGTTATGGGAAAGTGATTGTGAATTGTGAAAATATTTTCTTCTGACAAGATTGCACTGAACGAGTGATATTCAAGCTAAAATGATGGCAAGACAAAGGATGAAGACAATTTAGCTCGTGCCCCAGATTGACATAAAAAAGATAGATACAAATACTGATACTGGGAGAAGTGAGGATGCAGCCTCTGACATAACGTGCGACACGTAACACATACGTTGTTAGCAAGTTTCAATAAATTGCAAGATTTTTTTTTGCTTTATGATGTGTAACAGTTACAATACACAGTGCATGAGTGTTTTTTTACAACAATACTGCCTTTATATGCCATGACACAGTCAAGTCACTGTCGAGTTGGTGCATTTGTCTCCAATGCCTGGACATATGAGCGTTTGTGTGCTTGCGCGTATGTGTGGGGGGGCAAGGGCATCGGGGGGGGGGGGGTGTCTGGCGGAGTTCTGATGTATCACATAATGGCTAATAATTGCTAGAGAAAATAAGAATAGAAGCTAAGTTCTCGCTAATGAGCCGAGCTGATTAATGAGTAGTCGCACCCTTAAAAAGCGCTGTGTATCGTGTTCTTATTGCTTAACCTTAGTGACAACTCCCACGCAGTTGAATTAGTAGACTATTGATTCTCAACGTATAAAGCTGCTACGAGGCGACGCAACCGAAAAACATCAAGTACTTTCTCGAAAAACTATGAGAAATCGTTTCCAAGCATAATTACGCGGATGTTCAAGTTATACCTTTTTTTATCTAAGCTCGCTAGTTCCGAACCAAGATCGTGGTTGTCACACCAGGTTTCGACACCTTAGGTGTACATTTGATTTATCAAACGTGGCAGCAGCAAACACTGTGTAACATTCGTTTAGCTCATGGAAAACATATATGGGAGAAGAAAACGACAGGTAAATGAATATTTAAAGATAGCTGGAGTCTTTTAGATTCATTATCTCGAAACGTGTCCTTTTTATAGGACTACTGGAATGAGCTTAGCCTAAACGACTTTCGACGCAAACGCAGCAAGCACGTACTTGCGCTGCAATTAATGGAAGCGTCGCAACGAGAGTGCAGTAAAAAAAAAGAAACAAGCACGCTGGCCTAAACAAGCTAACAGATGAGAAAACAGCGGCACCGCCACCTCGCTAGAATAATAAAGAACAATAATGATACTAGCGACATCACCGCTGTTGACTCGCGGATGGAGACCGAGAAAAGTGGCTAGCGTGCCTAAATGCGTGACAGCCGCTGTAAGAGCACCGAACGGTGTTGTCTCGCGCACCTTCCCTTTTGCTCCCAACGGAGGCAGGTTAGTTCGCTCGGGCGGTCCTGGTTGCCAGCGCGAGCGTCGGCGTAATCAGATTCCTGCATAATTAACGTCGGGGCCCCGCAAAGCGGGTTCTGAGGCTCTCCACTGCGGTGGCGAATGCGTAGAATCGCGATCGCCAAAGTTGTTTGATCGTTTGCTAGCGCGCGCATAGTTGAAAGGGCGGCCGACATATACGTTGTACGAGAGGCAATGAAGTATACGGGCACAGCACTAGGCTTGCCTATAGGCTTGCGGAGAGCACATCAGCAACAGCCCTCAGAAGCGTTTCGTGTTTCCGAAAAAGCCTGGCAAAAAGCATTGCGGGCAATGGCAGCAATCACTTGAACAGAAGGACGGCCCTGTTGGGATTGGCGCGACAGGTGGTTTCGAATCTGCAGGGCTTGTCTTGCAGGAAAATTCGAAGTGAATCGGGGTCGCGGAATGTCTTTACTAGAACAGAACAAACGTACGCGCGAACATATTCTCGTCGTTCAAATTGTGCCGTTACGGTGCTGAAAACCAAAGTTCTTCACCAAACTCACACCCCCTTATCCCTCTCACCACACACACCCACACACAACGGAATCTTGACGTGCGTGATTCGACAGCTGATCGATGACAACAAACATGCTTTTTTTCCTAAGGATGTGAATAACTCGAAATACATCATTTCGGTGCTATATTTTCTGAGTGTGAGAGTGAAAGCATTGCAATAACGAAGTGACCCAAGGTTTAATATTCCAGGTAAAAAAACTCGAGACCATAACAATCGGTGAAGCGCGATGACCTGCCGAGATTACGGTTGCGAAATGTCATTCGGGAGTTGTGTAAGCGATGCACGTAAACATAGGATTTTATTGAAAATTTCGTGCTTTTCGCGGACGACGTTTTGCGTGTGACATTGAATTTTGTATTCTTTAGCGTTTGTCATCATCTCGAGTGTCTCCCTAAAAAGCACATGGTGAAATGCGTGCTTCGTAGCAAATTTTTGAAAAGCCAGAATTTTGCTGTTGTGGCTATCTCTCCACGTCTTCTTTGCATGTTGCGAAGAGGGCTTCTATTCTATACCACGAGCACTTCGCAGAGCTACAACACGCAGCAGCCGGAAGAGGCACGCCGCCGCAGCGGCCATGCGAGACGGCAACCACTGTTGTTTCTTGGTCGACGCGCTCGGTCTGCCCACGCAGTGCAGTCATCTGTTGGAAATTAGCGCTTAATAGATCAGTGGTGAATAAGAAATAGAGTGATGAAGGCAGTTATAGAAAGAATAGCGCATTCGAATGTTTAGCATAAGCAGGATATACACAAAGCCAGGCCTAGCGCTGAACTGCTTCTTCCGTGCCTGTCTTGCCTGAGTTGGTCGCTGGTTGAATCTGCCAGTCATGTTTTCTTTGTTCGAGGCTGTTCCTCGTGATTTCAGTTCTCCATTCTTTCCTTCTTTCATGATAATCTTACAAGCTGTTTAATTTTTGACGAAGTGGATATACAGGTTGAGTTTTCCTGATTGATTATGCGTAGAAATGGGTTGAACCCGCTTCTTCACTTATAAATTGGAGAAACGCAAACTGTACGCCCGGTAACCATGCGTCAACCTCTACCTAAGCAGGTTTCGGCTAAAGAAAGTGCAATTTTGTTGTTTGACTGGTTGACAGTATGGCCTTTTTTATTAAGTTGCGCCTTTGTTATTGCATGCCACAGAGAACTTTTGACAACCTGTACAGCAAATATGGAGGAAGAGCACATTTCTGCTTTAAATAGCTGGTATTGTCCTGACTGCTCTGCTGCCATCCCATAATAACGCTAAAATATCACCTTTTTTTTTTTCCTTTCCAAGGCAGGAACCTGGTGAGTGCTACTGAAAGTACGATAGGATAGATATTGCTACACATCGCTGTAGCTTCGCCGTATTTAGGGACGCAGATTCATGTATCGGGGACCGCCGCGAAAAAAAAAAAACAAATCAAGGAAGAAAAAGGCCTGGAATGCGGAAAATATGTTTGCCCCGAGGTTGTGTGGTCCGGTCGATCTGGCTTGTTATTCGGGTTGCACCCCCTACCAGAACTGGTACGCAAGCACCAGCAAATCACAACTCCACGCACGGAGAGTGATCCCGAATTCCTTTCGCGACTGTTGCTTCGGCGCGGACAGCAAGAGGGATCGCGTTCTCCTTTCGCGGCACTCGTCGCCTACTTATCGGGCTTTTCCCTAGACCCCGTATATATTTTCCCAGTCACGCCTTTGCACTATGTTTCCATCTGAGGGACGAGCGTATCGGAGCGAGAATGTTATTCTTTGAAGCACAGACGACGGCCAGCATCTACTATTCTTTAGGTAGTGTTTTTTTTTTCTAAAGCGAACTGAGGTATATTGCTCTGATAGTGGACCTTGACTGCAGTGGCATCGCCGTTTTGTCAGTGTGGGCGTTAGCATGCGTAAATGATGATGATGAATATGATGATGATAGAAATTTTAATTTGATCGACTGAAGACGCAGGGGAGACCTCGGGCCACCTGGCTAGTCTTACGTAGGGACCGAACCCTTTTTTCCCTGTTCAACAGTGCGAATGCCTTTAGTATAGTACTTTCCAACCGATTCCACAGCCGCAATACTCACAAGCAGATATGACGTGTGAGAGTTCGTAAGAAAATACCGTAAGGAAATACTGTAGCGTGTTAATGGTGCGCGCGCTTCACTCTCGCTGAGATATCGCGTGCTGTGAGGCTCTGTCACTTACTGCGCACCTCTCTGAGTAAGTTTGTTTACGTTTGCTTTCTTACGTTTTTGTCTCCCCTCACTATTTGATCGGTACAAGGTAGCAAACTTAATACTTATTGTTTCGCAAAACTCGCTGGCTTTGGCACATCATGTATCTCTGTCTCTACAAAGAAAGCAAGAAGCATAAAAAAAACAGAACAACTGAATAGGCATTAAGTCACAATGACGCAGAATACACACTAAATGAAAAAGAGGTGCCAAGTTGTGGTCATATTACGTGTATCTCTTTTTTTGAACGGCCATAATTTACTGCAGCAGTTCTTATGGGCAAGTGTCTCAAAGTGCTGTTGCGAGTAAAAAAAAATATAAAAGTGTCGCCATGGTCTGGTATATGAATCAAAGGCATATGCGGGATCAATTCACCGAATGAATATTCCTGGAATGAATAGGTGTTTAGGTATATCGGTTCTCATTTTCATAACCTAGAAGCTTTCTTACTGTGATGCACAGTTCTTAGTACGATACTCAATGTTTTACTGAGATGCACTGCATGATTCGCAATTGTCAGATATGTTCGTTATGCGCAGACGTGCTTGTGCCAAATTGGCAGAAATGCCAAACTATGCTTATTTATGCACGCGAGATTATTATGTGTAACCAGGTTTTGTTGTATGCTATTCAAAGTTTACTTCGATCACCGAAGTTAAATAACACAGCTTATAGAACATACGTATTATCTATGAAGAGGTGCGGGTAAAATTACTGCATTTATTTATAACTTTTGGTATTTTGGTACCAAGATTTAGTTTAAGATTTTCGTTGCCACTCTCAAGAAACCAGAGAATCTGAAAAATCAGAACAGTATGAGAAATTGAGGCATTTTGTTTCACTAGGCTATCTGCACGACACGTCTGCGAAGTCTTTCAAGATATGTAGACCTCGATAAGTGCTTTTGCTGTAGTTCGCGATGCCCAGCAGGTCCACGGCATTCAGCATTGTTGAACCGTCTCGGACGGCTACCTTTCCGTCATCCTGTCAGAAATGCTCGGCGTAATGGGATCAACCATCTTTGTCCTGCAATTTAAAGTGTAAGGAGACTACTGCTTCTCTTCTGCTAGGAGACATTGAAGTACCAGCGTCGTTTCAGGCGTCGCAGTATACCGCTTGAGTAACACCAGGCTTTGCCACTTCAACTAATACTTGCCTTTGCTACTGAGCCCGCAGCAGGCAACCAGTCTGCGATCACGCTTCCGAGTTGGTTGCTGGGCCGAACATCTGTATTATCTGTCTCTTCCTCTCTCGGTCGTTCTATAAATACCGTACATTGGTGTTGGTTTCTTTTTCTCACAACACTTTTTGCTCTTTTTTTACCATGCCTGTGAACTACCCTACTAACCGTCTATGCATCTTTTTTTTTTATGTTTCATAGATAAGGTTTATAAAAGTTCACGTTTTTACTGGCAGAGGGCATTACCCATCGCATGACTTACACACCGAGATGGTCAACAATGATTGCTCATAATCAACCGTAACGTGCATAATCAATAATTAACGTAGTATTTGTGCCGTTGTTGGGAAACGGGTCCGGAAACCTTGCGAATGAAGCATGAAGAAATATTATTCATAACAGAACTTGGTGAGTCACTGCAGCTAGAGCACTTACGCCTCGTTTTGCTGCCACTATGCGCAAAAAAAAAGATCATGAAATACTTTATACTGAAGTGCCTTTACCGATTCGAGGGGGAGAGAGTAACCAGTTCTTCAACTCCAAGTTAGGTTTTCGTCGTAAACTGTCGACGTAAGACGCTGTGCTTGTGCCTTAACAGCTCGAAACCTTTTCGTCACAGCACTATAGGAAAAAGGCAGGGGTTGTTACTTTGCTGATGCCTCACAATACAAGAAAAAGTGGTGGTTCGGTTGATACGACAAGGCTTCGCGAAGGGCGACGACTTCACGATGGAATCCTGAATGAATTTCGAAGAACGTACCAATTCTGTGATTCAGATTCAATGGCCATTGCACAGCAGTGAAGAGAGAGTGAGGCATCTGATTTTCCGATTGGAGAGTATAAAATTCGGTTGCAAAACACGTAAACGATAAGATAGCGAAACGAATCAGGCATGCATTTTGTGAGTGCATATTCGAAAAACCGCGTCTCTACCTATCGATCCGTAGAATATTGATTTTCGTTGCCAAGGCTTGGTCGTTTACTACACGTCGATTTGAATATCATTTCCACTCGCACAATCATTTGCATGGCGACCATGAAAATGACTACATATACTTATCTCGAACCTGGTACGTTCTTTTATCTTGTTTTTTTTTTTTCGCGGGAAGTGAATCGCCAATAGGTTTAGCGGCATACACGCGGAAGGATTTCCAGCTGAATACACGGAAAACACGGCTAGCCGTCCGACCAGAGCATACAAAATAGGGCCGGATCATTTTCACGGGGAACAAATCTTCGACGTTCCTTTCAGGTAGACGTGCTCGGAAAATAATTCGGAGTGCCGAAGCGGTAGCCACTTGTCGGTGGAGCGTGTTGGTGAAGTATAGTAGTACCAGTGTTTGCGCAAGCTCCGCCACGGTGGTCTAGTGGCTAAGGTACTCGGCTGCTGACCCGCAGGTCGCGGGATCAAATCCCGGCTGTGGCGGCTGCATTTCCGATAGAGGCGGAAATGTTGTAGGCCCGTGTACACAGATTTGGGTGCACGTTAAAGAACCCCAGGTGGTCAAAATTTCCGGAGCCCTCCACTACGGCGTCTCTCATAATCAAATGGTGGTTTTGAGACGTTAAACCCCACAAATCAATCAATCAGTGTTTGCGCGACATCTTTATAAGAAACTCGCTTTGCTTTACAGTGTATGTAGATGGGTGTAGCGTTACTCCAAAAGATTAGCGTAAAGGTGCTTTTTTACTATGTAACAGTGGTACTGTGTGGATGCGGTTGCTACAAAACGCTCCTCGGGCGCGGTGGAGCGTACACGTGTGCGTGAATGGGCCTTAATTGGGATCAGCGCCTTTGAAAGTGAAAATGTAATACCCCTGTCACACGGGCACTTAAAAGTATTTTAAGTAAGCGATCTTTTTCCGAAAAGGAGTTCCTGACAGCAGACACACGGCACAGAGCGAACTCCTTTTCAGAAGCGGTCTTTTTCGTAAACGGAGTTCATCGATCTCTTTTACGGCTCCGAATGAGTAGCCTCGAAACCAGTGGGCGCCAGCAATTTTCGAGTGGTGGGAAAAAAAGAGCGAATGCTTATTTTTCTGTCACCAAAACTCTTTGTAAAAACAAATTTCATATCCTGCAGAAGGTGTAATGAACTCTTTTTTTTTAATGGTTATTTCCTTTTCTACTCTCGTAAGCAGCTACAACGCATCGGCAATATCACGTGATGACGCTCGGTCTGATTAATAAGTGGGGTTTAACGTCCCAAAACCACCATATGATTATGAGAGACGCCGTAGTGGAGGGCTCCGGAAATTTCGACCACCTGGGGTTCTTTAACGTGCACTCAAATCTGAGCACACGGGCCTACAACATTTCCGCCTCCATCAGAAATGCAGCCGCCGCAGCCAGGATTCGAACCCGCGACCTGCGGGTGAGCAGCCGAGTACCTTAGCCACTAGACCAACGCGGCGGGGCCACGCTCGGTCTCACGCCGCGCCATTTTGCACAAGTGTTTCTTCATCTCTTATTCTTATATTTATTTGAAGAAACGAGTAGTGCAACAAGTCTTTAATTTGTACATCGTGATACGTCGTTTAATTTTCATTGCTTCTCTTTTAACTGCTAGCGCCACGCTTTCGCTAGCGTCTTCGAACGAAAACACTAAAAGCAGACCGTTGCTGCCGTGTGTCTGCGCCGTTTGTTAAATGTCTTTCAACTTCGTGAAAGACCGCTTACTTAAAAGACTTTTTGCGCACCCGTGTGACACAGGTATTAACTGGTTCACGTCATGGAATGTGACCATCTGGTCGCCCGTAGCTCGCTGACTACATTTGCAGCAGCACTAATCAAAAAGCGGCATATCACACTTGTACAGTTCAAAACGACGTGAAAACTTCAGTAGTTGCCATGTAACAAAATTTATCGATGTCATAAGACTACTTTAAAGAAATAAAATATTCACTGAGATCAAAACGTGGACATCAAGTGACAGCTTTACTAAAGGGAGCTAAATTGCAATAGTGATTAAATGAACGCAGTTACCTATATAATTAAACGCACTTAAACGTGACGTATCGCGAATACTCAATATCCAAAATGTGTGATGAGACAGGTTTTGCCAAATTAAGACTAAGATAGACTTAATTTAAGCCCACTAATGAATGAGAGTTAAATAACTAACAGTCAAGTATTACGAGTTTGTTTAGTGATTCCGCTGCATAAAGTACAGTCACGCTGTAGCCTATATATACAGGCCTCGATCCAACCCGGTTGTGTTGTATTGCTAAGAGAGACAAACGTCATGGCTTTTAACGCAATAATATATAGGATCCGGGACGTTACGCCCCAAAACCAAGATATGATTATGAATAACGCCGTATCTAAGGCCTCCACAAATTGTGCACTGACATCGCATGGCACATGGATCTCTACCATTCCGCATCCATCGAAATGCGGCTGCCGCGGCTGGTATCAAACCCGCGACCTTCTGGTCAGCAGCCGAGTACCCCAGCTGCTACACCACCGCTGCAGGCTGGTTTTTAACCACGACCTGTTGTATTGTACTGACCTGCCCAGTGAGCGAAGCGCCAGCACGCCCTTTCTGGCACTGGCACATGCCGCTATGCGCTCTGTGGCGCTACAACTTACCCCATCCGCACCGGCTGCTGACGGCCAAAACAGGCCGCCGCGCTCTTTTTTTTTTTTAGATGCGGAAGCATCTTATACTCGCGCCTTGTAGTGCGCCGTCCGCGCCGTCCGCACTGCTTCTCGAACATTCGACAGCTGACGCGCGCGCATGCGCCGTCGCGCCGTCGCCCACCATCTGTGCCGCGCGCGCTTCTCCTTCGAGAACATTCGACAGCTGACAGCGCATGCGCCGTCGTGCTGTATATATACTCAAGGTCGGCGCTCGCTCGCTCAGTTGCCGCTCGTCGGTTGGTTTGTACGGCGCGTCGACGTCCAAGGTCGCGGTGAAATGAATTCCAACGAATCCACAAACACAATGATCGACGTCCCTTCGACCAGCGCCGCCCTTTCGCATACCTGTGTACGTGTTCACTCATTTAACACCCCCTCCTACAACCACGTTAACCAATTTAGCCATCGACCCAAGTAAGTCGCAATTTAACACCCCATTTCACAACCACGTTAACCAATTTAGCCATCGACCCAAGTAAGTCGCACTTTAACACCCCGTTAACCAATTATATGCTCCGCATCCTCCTCACTGTTCCCCCGAGGGAAGCTGCGGGCAATTTTTTTTTGTCGTTTGCTCGCGCGACACTGGGAGAAAAGCAGCAATGTTTGCGCGTGCATACACTCTGGACGATTGAAAAAAAATGAATAAAAGCCTCTTTTTGAGAGAGAGAGAGAGAGAGAGAGAGAGAGAGAGAGAAGGAATGTAGGAAAGGTAGGGAGGTTAACTACACTATGCTTCCAGTTTGCTACCCTACACATGGGGAGGGGGAGGGGAGTAAAAGAGAGAGAGAAGGATAGACACATGTCACATCACACACACAATGCCGAGTTTCACAGGTGGTCCCTCAATGAAGTTGCTGACAAGTATCTCAGGAGGGCTCGTGTGGCTTTCTGTGCTGATGTGCTGCGCGACCAGGCTCTAAAGATCTTTGCTTCATTAAAAGGCCGGTCATCGAGTCTATTCAAGGCACACTGGAGAGTCCGGCGATATTCATCAAATTGGGCACAGTTTGAATAACCTTAAAAGTATAAGGACGATCTTTTGCCACCGTCTCCTCGTGCCGAGCTGCGACTGAAGCGTGCAGGTAGGTGCAGATTGTACACCAGCGAAGCGAGGTTTCTTGGTGCAAATTAACCATCACGATGGTGGTGTGCTGCGTGCCTTTCTGCGAATCAAGGCAAGGGAAGACTTCCGATGTCACTTTTCATGAGTTTCCAGTGACCGAGGTTGGTGAAAAATGGATCAAGGTGATTTCTAGAAAGGGTTGGTCCGCTCAATTGGGCGTTGTCTGGCATGCTGAAAATATAATGGGTTGTAAATGACTACGGGTATTTAAAAGAGTGAGTTGCTGGGCTGGTTGGTGGTGCATGACAGACCGAGACGCATATTAGTGCAAAAAAATAAATAAAACAACAACCTCAAGAAAGTATATAAATGACGACGTGTTATACTCACAACTTTTTATTAGCAAAAAAAAGAAAAGAAAAGATGACAAGAGGCGCACATATGGAAGCTATGTCACTACATGTGGTTATGCAACTAGGTTTTCAAACACACCCATTGTGGGAAGAAGCAGCTTCTTCGAGATTGCTTTGGTAGTTTAATTACATTACCAAAAAGAGCAGAGATTGTTGCATAAGTGAATATTTATCCTCTGTCGCTTAGTTAGTTCGACCTTGAACTTGAATTTATGTGCTACGGCGTCTGATATAAACGTGTTAGTTTTCCCGTCTACGCGCTTGCGTGACAAAAGGACATATACGTGAAAACTTTTCTCCTAATGAAAAGTTGTGAGTAGCGCGCGTCCTTGTCTTCTTTCTTGTGGTCATCCATTTTATTTAGTTCTAGTGTCTCTCAGCCAGTTACGTGTGTCACATGGTTAACGAAGTGAAGTCATACGCTCACTTCATAACTGTGTTTTATTCACTTCGCCACCATGGTATAAACTTCTAATTGCATGATATACTCCTTAGAAAATAACAAGAAATTTTGTATTTTATTCACAATATTTCACTGATTGTTCATCTTCTTCCTTTCAAGGCGCTGGCAATGAAGTTTGGCGGCCAAATGACAGGTCGAAGGTGCGCAGTGTGCACTTTGCTCCAACCGACTGTAAGCCGGGACTAATGATAAAAAGACTGAAAGCGGATGCTGTGCAGTCAGTGTTTCCACACTACCCAAAGTACATGGTGCCTGCCGCCCGTGGCAAAAGTCCGCCGCACCTTGAAACGTTCAGATGGTTAGGAACATGGGCTCTGCCCCCCCAAAAAAGGGACTAACAATGTTTAATGCTTGTCGTGTTTCCACGGCTCTTGCATACAAATTGAACCAATGAAAACAAATTTCAAGGAAAGGCGTATAACAGAACGCAATTTTTTAATGCAGGAAGAAAACAGGTTCAGCCCCGGCGCAGCAGAGCTTGACATCGAGCGACACGTCCTAAGTACCATCCGCAAACACAACTGCGGGACCATCCTCAGACTTTATGCACCCTTTACCGAATTTGAACGCACAGAACCACCTGAAACTGCACCTGGCGACAAAGTAAAAAAAAAGACCGACGCTCCTTGACCACGCAAACAACTATAACTAGCCAGAAGATGCGCCGTGTGATGACTTCCGCAAAATCATCGCACCGGAAATGCCAAACCATGGCAAGGAATAATGCTGAATTAAAAGCGCAAATAGCCAAGCTGAACCGTCAAGTTGCGGAGGTTAATCTTCACTCCAAAAGAGCAAACGCTGCAGTCTTGCAGGTAAAGTTGTTTGCTGTTGTTGTTTGCTGTTGGTGCTGTTTCGTTTCAAAACAGTTGCCGAGTGTTTTTTAATTAATATTCATGTACCCGTGATCTACATTTGCCATTTGATACGAAGGTATTTATGCGCAAAATTGTCTGTATTGGTTGTTTTCTATGCACGCTGGATGCCGCGGCCACTATCAAATGCATTGTCCTTGCCCTTGTTTGTCCAGACAGTAAATTCAATCCAGTTGAGTGTGCGACAAGTCTACCAATGTATACACGTACACCTGGTATCATGAGTTAAATAAACATTTGGTGGGCCAGCACTTTTTACAACCCGTCTCTGTCATCATTCTTTCTTGTTTTGCACGCTGATACATGTGTTTGTATCTGATTTGCGGTCCTATTTAAAAAATAATGCACTGAAATGTCAACTAAAATGCAAAAGAAGATTCTAGAAGTCACATGAAATAAAAAGAATCAAGATACCCGCCATATTTACTCAATGCGTGATGAAATTCTTCTCGAACCGGCGGTAACCCATGCATTTCCATGCATCCAACGGCACTCATGGATGGATGGATGGATGCTATGAGCGTCCCCTTTATAACGGGGTGGTGACAAGTATGCCACCAGGCTCGAAAAAAAAAAAAACCTTTTTTCTTTTTTTTATGTTGGCCTAATGCCTCTACTTCGATAAATTCTATCTTAATGGAAAAAAAGGTAAATTTTCAGCTTAAGTTCTCTGCCATTTACGGCACACTGTCCATATTTTATTTTTCCAATATTTATTTTTGTCCTTTCTCTCTAATTTTCTGCCACCAATACTCTAACCGTCTCTTACTTATTTCAATCGCGGGTGTGTTCAGCTTTCCATTGTTGTCCCTAAAACCCAAGGCTTCCTGTAGGCTCGTGCCCAAACGTACACCTGGGTGGATATCTCCACATTCAATCAGAACATGCTCCGCCGTTTCCTTATCTTTCCCGCAGCATGTGCATTGTTCTTCTTCTTTACTGAATCTTGCTTTATAACTACGCGTTCTAAGGCAGCCCGATCTCGCTTCAAACAGTAAAGCGCTTCCCCTTGAATTATCGTAAAATGCCTCCCTCCTTATTTCATTTTTGCCCTTTCGGTAGTTACTCAAAGCCGGTTTTTTCTCCATAGCTGCCATCCAGTAAATCCTCTCCGCCTCCCTGACTTTTCCCTTAACGCTCTTTGTTGACATATGGCTTACAATACCAGCCGTATATTTACTAGTGAGTCTTCTAGTTCTTTTTCTCCACTGTGTGTCCACGCTCTTCCTATACAAATAACGGAACACCTTCTCTGCCCATCTACTCTCCTTCATATTTCTTAGCCTTTCTTCGAACCTTATTTTGCTCTGCGCTTCCCTCGCCTCAAAACCTGTCCACCCCATATCGCCTTTTACAGCCTCGTTTGTCGTCTTCCCGTGAGCACCCAACGCGAGGCGTCCCACAGTCCTTTGATTTACATCCATTCCCGATTGCACCTCTGCCCTCATGCACACCACTGAGTTCCCAAAAGTAAGCCCTGGAACCATTACACCCTTCCACAGACCTCGAAGCACCTCATACCTATTGTATCCCCACAACGCTCTGTGCTTCATTATTGCCGCATTTCTCTTTCCTTTTGCTGCGGAGGCTTTTTCCTGTACCTCCATGTATCTATCACTCTCATTTACCCATACTCCAAGGTACTTGTATTCACTTACCCTCGGTATTTCTTGGCCTTGTATGGACACCGTCTGATCACAGGGATCATTGAATACCATCAATCCACACTTCGTTACACTGAATCCTAGTCCAAGAGCTTCACCTTCCCTTCCGCATATATTCGCCAGCTGCTGTATATCATCCCGACTGTCCGCAAATAAGACGATATCGTCCGCATAAAATAAACCTGGAAGCTTCTGCTCAATCATCATGCCGCCCTGTTTGTGTGACAGATTAAAACCAATTACTCAGCTGGGGTAACTCGAGCGCCCCCTAGGCGGTGAAATTCGGCATCCGAGCCGGTGCAGGCAGCTCCGTAGACCGCCGCCAGCTTGGCAGGTCAGGAGTACAGTAGGTCGTGGTTTTAACACAATCCAACAATTATCTGTTTGCAGTAGGCAACGAGGCTTGCTTGATAGGGTCAGACGCACACGCTCACCATATTATCATCATGTATTTTTCAGCCATGATATGCGTCGCGTGCTTTGCCTACGAGCGGCCACCAGACCGGCGCTCCTAATTACGTTGTGAGCGCCTGATACGTCATTCCGACCCAACACCGTGCACGACAATGTGCACCAACGCCGCTCAACTACTCTCGGTGGACGAACAGTTCTGCAGAGACCAGCACAACTGGACCGCGGTCGAATTTTGTTTTCGTTGTAGGATTCCTTGATAATTGCTTACTGGTTACATTAATATACATTGAAAACAACCAATTTGTTAGCTTTCTCTCTAAGTGCTTCAATTTATCGATACATTTGCCACTGCACTGCTCCACAGTACTCTCACTGACAGTACTGTCACAATATCAGGAAAGGTTGTGAAGGCAAAATTAATCATAGAAGTTAATAAAAGAGTGAAAAAGAAACCATGCCCTGCTTGCTGCCACGAAAACAAATGGAACGTCAAATACTGGGAACGAGGCAACGTATTTTTCTATAGGGAGATTTAGAATAGCGTTAGCTGGCGTTGCGGGTGCCATAGGAGTTTTATAATAGCATTTACCCCCCACCCCCCTCCAGGCAAAAACTAGGGACTTTAGCCTTACTGAAACCCAAATGCACGGAAGCTGCCACAGCCTCGACACCATTGCTTTGCGGGCCACACGCTATTTCGTATTTTCTAAAGGCGGATCGCAACCGTGACGGTGGCTCGCATTACTACGCTTGCGCAGTGGCAGCGACCGCACCACAAAGGCTTGCGGTGCGCTATTCTAAAGCTCTCGAATGATGCAACGGAGGGAAACGAACGCTATCGTGGGCCACCCTCTTCGGTGGTGGGTCGGTCTACCGCGCCTAGCGCGCGGGCGCAGCTCTTTCTCAGGGTCTGTGAATCAAACCGTTGATCAAGCTACTGGTTGACTTATGGCGCCGTTCAATAAAAAACTCCCAAGCATTTCCCCGAGGGTGAACATGGTTAAGTGCGAATACATGGGGTGATGCTATGAGGGGTATTTATTCATTCGCACTATTATATTTATTAATCACACTATGGTGCCTTTATGGTGTAATGGTTCCTGGGAATCGCAATTTGATCACACGGGGGAGTTTACGTTAACTCACTGGCGAATGCCAACGGATATTAACTTTACTCCCCCTCACGACCCGCTCTCGACAGGAGACTGAGAGAGAAGGTGGGTGCGCGAGAGAGAGGGGTGCGCGCGCAGCTGCCGCGAGCGAGGAGAGCGAAGGAGCGAGCGAAGGGGGAGGGGGTATAAGGCGCGTTACTGACACCGATATCAGCGTCGCGTCCGTGGCTTATTCGGTAGAGCGTCGCGCTGCGGCCCGCCGAGTTCTCTTTCTTTTAAAGATAGAGAGAAGACTGCGGACGCCGCCGACGGCGGTGGATGGTTTGGGGTCGCTTATAAAGTGTATTCACACTTAAAAATGTCTTTCAGTACGAGTATCATTGTCTGGCATGTGAACCGACGTTTTCGGGCAGCCTGCGCCTCTTTGTGAAAGTGCTTGCCTGCTTTAGCATTTCTCGTTCGACACAGTTATCGCGCCGATGCCGTTATGAGGGCGCCTATTGTTCAGGTCACGTAATAGACGCTCACCACGGATGCATTATTGTTATCTATAACAAAGATATCTTATAAGTTGCACCTTTAACGCCGTTCACGGTCATACGGAAATTCCTGGCAGCCCGTTATGACATCTTTTTTTATGTCATTGAAAGACATTCTTGAACGCAGTAAGCTTTGCCCGTACTCACATACAAACATATGTGGTGTCGGTATCACAGCTCTAACAAGCTTGCGGTGTCGGACAATGCGGTGGGGCCACTAGCGTGAGCTCAGACGGAACTGTGAACGCAACACTTCCGCTCGTCCCCGTACGTTTCGGCACGACGCAATATGCTGCAGTTCACTACGGTCTTTTTCATCTTTTTTTTTCTTTTTATGTCCAGCACTCATGATAGCGTCTAACAAAACACGAGCTCTGTCTGTCGAGTCAAGAAGCGACAACGTTGGCTGGCGCTTTCTTATTTTGAGTCGGCCGTAGATCACTACATATCCTTGATCTGACGTCAACGAGTTTTTTTTTTTTTTTTTTTTTTTCACGCGATAGTGACGCTGGCGGCACATTTAGGCCCTGCCAACTTGAGGCTGTGCTGCCCGCGATGACAGTGACTGCTTTTCCTGGCTGCTTACGTCCCGCGACTTCATCCCTATATCTTCTAAATCAACTGACTTTCTTTCTTCTGCTATTATTTGTGCGTTCTATAATGAACCAAGACTACATGCTGCTGCGGCTGCTCTCCTGTTTCCGTGCTGCTGTACTCCGTTTTCTGGTGTTCTTGATTCAATTTTTCACGACAGACAAAAAAGCCGCGCACCCATGACTGAGCGAGCTTCTCTGCCATATCACAGCCGTCTCAAGAAGTGGTTGAAATGTGAGTATGCCATTTATTGCTCTAGCAGCAGCTTGGGCTGTATATGCTGTGATATAAATGTTCGGATGATTACTAAACTTGACGGTGCCTACTTTGAGGTGATATAAAATCAGATACGGAAACAATTCGCAATGCCCACGGGCTACTGGTGGAGCGCCGTGCAATCCAAGATTATCAAATATGGCTGCGGGAGGATGATCAACCGGTGAACTCGCATAGAAAAACATAGCCCTGTGCCGTTTGCTGCCTCATTTCCTGTCGCAGTGTGAAAGGTGGGGGTGTTAGCTGATCGACCGTGCATCAACGAGGAATTGCGCAATCCTGCGAATAATATACAGAAAACTGTGCGAACTCGAATTGGTGTATAAACTGAGGGGCACTCCGAAATAGTTTGTGTCGAGCCTGCCTGCGGGGCTTGCCGCAGTAGTGGGCCACTACCGAGTAGTGCGCCATCACGGCTGGACGTGTTCGAATGTTTAACGTAGCAATGGTTTGCAAATATATTGCGCCGTCGTCATTACTTGCACTGTGAGCACCATGGAGTTGCTGCTTCAACGAAGCACAAGCATTTAACTTCTCATTAGGTAGCGCTTGTGTCACAGCCATAATCAGACTCTTAACAGTGCGCAATTCACTGCCCTCGGATGTCGCAGGTTCTATCAACGTGACCGCAACAAGGATATCAAACGAATACATGCGTGCGCTTTTCGCAACGTCTATATTTTGAAAATTCGTCGCGCAACAACGTCGTTCGGATGGTACCGCTGGAGTGAAGGAGAAGTTTGCAGAGAGGCGTGGACTGTAGTCGTGACTGGACGTTTCATTGCTCTAACCATTTCGCTTCACTGGTGGAGCTCGGGCGTGTTGGCACCATGCGGCGCTCCGTAATTAATATCCACTGTAATTAGGTTACATGAAGTGCACAAAAAACTATGCTTTTATTTTGAGCTCACTGAAGGATATTATACAATAAATACAATCAAAGCGGCTTACGAGCACGAAAAAAAAAACATTTACACACGAGGCGACGTGAAGTCAAACTGGCTGCTAGTGAGTTAGCAGCTCATCGTTCATTGTCGCAGTCACTATCGGTGCGTTCTACGTCCAGTGAAAACACTGGACGTGTAGATGCTTTCTTTGAACACCACTGCTGAAAGTAATTTGAGGAATTCTCTCCACTGAACGACTTCGACAACAGCAACAACACGTTGCTGACCACGCACAACACCAACACGGTGCCACTCGCCACGCTTATCTGGGCGTGGAGAACAATTTGCTCTCACACGCGGCAAGAAGCGAATCGCTTGCAGTGTGCTGCCATCTATCAGCTAACGTAAACATCAAGCGGCACAGCGTTGGCTAAGGTTTGGAAGAGCACATCGCGAGCCTGCGCTACTTTCCACGTACAATGAGATGTTATGGGATTCATGCACTACAAAAGCACTGACGAATGCTATACGCGGCAAAACAATGCGAGTTTCAACTGCAAAGGTCAGACGATAACATTTAACTATCCAACTCGGCTGCGGAAAATCTTGCGCAGATGATATGTGTACTCTGCAGACTATAATCGAACGCGCAAGTTGCCACGTATTTTCACGAAAGTTTCGCGTCTTGCAAGAACGAATCAGATTTATCGCGTCACGGACGGTCCCGTATAATCACTGACGCACAAAACATGCATAATGGTTTGTGTTCGTTTCTTGCTAACACGTTAACACTGAGGCTAGCACAGCCAAACAAGGGAGGGTCTGCCTACTGATCACCCTTGAGAGGACGCTCCAGAATCCCGCTAGGTGGCGTGACCGTCTATGAACATTGGGAATAAGCGTGCAAAGCGAATCCGGTTTGATTGCAACTCTGGCAGATGCGATTAACCGGGACAAGCTATCTTTCCATTCCTGCTGAACAAGTGGAACATTTAACTAAACTAATGTCAGCAAAGGATAACGCAGTTTCGAGCAAGCATCAGACAACAGTGATATCTGGAGAACGCGTAAACGACTTTAGAGTCTATCGAAAAAGAAGTGCAATAGGAACGACGTTTTAGGTTTCAATATGTCGCTCCGACATGGTGGAAGTGCATGCAGCATCATTATTATCAAGGTTAATGAGATTTATTCATATGTAACTTAACATCTGATCAACAGTGCGACAATATTCGTTCGTCAGTCCAAGCTTCTTTCAAAAGTTAGCAGGAAATCGAGGATCTTTGCTCCACTCACGTGGCAGTTCACTGCGGGAGGAGTTCGCTCGGGAATAGTTGCCTCTTTCAGTCGCCAAGAACATATTGAGAGCGTACGTCGCATTGCTCGCCCATGTGTGGTGGGTAATGATTGTCGTTACTTAAGTTACGACGACGAGCGTGCTTTCCCTCACGATAAGATGTACGTGGTTCTAGGAGATTTTATTTATTTATTTTATTTTTTTGTTTTATTTCAGACAACCCGTATACACAGTTTGCCTAGGGGATTGGCGTTAAGGCAAAGAAAACCTGACAAAGCGCCAACCCCTGTGTACGCACTTACATAAGCCATTATATATAACAGTACAAAATTCGAATGCATACAATACCATCAAACGTTTACAATTTTTTTCTGACATCAAGCCATTTGACAAATAAATGAGCATAAATGTGAATTAGCACATAAAGAAATAATAAAAGGCTATTTATAATGAGATTTTTGTGTTATACCGAAGATATTGCGAAAACTGGTACCAAGTAATTTTTTTTCTTACAGCTGTTCGCACATTTTTATTGCATAAACGAATTGACTCGTTATCTTGTTAACTGTGCCCCGATTTTATTTTGAGGCTGGTTGCTGTGGTGGTTCTGGAATAATTTCGATTTCCCGTTCTTCGGTAATGCGCACCTACACAGTGAAACCCTTTTCTGATTGAATGAGGGACTTCCACATCAGCAGGACGATGCCACCGGACTATGACATCAGATTGCGCGTTTGGCATTTCTCTGTATAGAAACTTCAAAAGTAGGAGTGCTTATAATATTTATCAGATAAACTAAACTATCTACAAAAGTTTCATTTAAAAAAAATCACGAGAAAAGATGAGGAGATACATCGACATGTTTTGAAATGAGTAGTACGAAAACAAAAAGAAACCTGCTGCGATTGCGAGATAATAGAAAAGTGGTGAGAATTCATTATTTTAGAGAAGTATAGTTTTATTTCGTTTCGACAGAATAAATTGATTAAAAACTATGAAAACACGTTGCCGGCCGCAACTGAAGAGCGCGCAGCATTCATATATATTATCAAGGCTTGGTTCTGGCCAAAGGGAAGTGCACTAGCCTAATCGCTATACCATTTTGTGTGCAGAAGATACTAGGACCTTGGGCATCTGCCTCAGTTGCGCAGAAAGCGACTAAAGCACTGCTACTTTACTTAAAGTCAACAAACTTGAGCGACCGCCTGTAGACTGTGTGTGCTCCCCGAGTGTGCTCGTGATTGTGTGTACCTTCTCATCTCTCTGCAACCTCTTTTCTCCCCTTCATCCCTTCCCCAGTGCAGGGTAGCAAACCGGATGTGCGTCTGGTTAACCTCCCTGCCTTTCTTTGCATTTTTATCTCTCTCTCTCTCTCTCTAATCGCTATACAGGATGTCCAACATAACCTGAGCTAAGAATTCGAAAATGAAAGACACTTTAATGGCGGATTGAACCAAACGTGTACTACTCGCACGAGCCTGGAGGTACTCAGAGTATTTTTTATTTCTCCCTATACTAAATATTTATTATTTCTTAATTACCCATTTTTTCATTATGGACTTGAAAACCAGAATATGAACACTGAGATGTAGAGATCTTCCAGAAACCACCGACTAAATTGTTTTCAGTACGATACGTCTAGCGCTGCTGTTTTTCCAGCGTTGTAAAGAAAGCCTATAGCAGCACTGTAGCAATGCGTTCATGGTCCGTCACACGCCTTCTTTTCACATCTTGCGGGCTTTCTATACAACGTGGAAAAAATAACAGCGTGATACGTATCGTACAGAAAACAATTTAGTCGGTGGTTTCTGAAAATGCTCTACATCTCAGTGTTCATATTTGAAATTTACAGCCCATAAGGGTGATTCCACGAGAGATCGACACGGGTCCAAAAGTTGACATTTTAGATTTCATTGAGTATTTTATATTTCGTGCACCTCTCACCAGGTAGCCCGAAAGTCAACTTCGTTTTATGATTAACGGCATAACTTACGAGAAAAAAATATCAAACTTCACCAACACGGAGGCACCAATTTCGTCACCCGTCATTTTCGAAAACTGCAGATGCTATAAAAAGACAAATATTTTTGTTTCAAAGAAGATATTTTTTACCTGAAATGCATGTCTAATGAAGAATGAATTCATACGGTTTCAAGTTTGTAGACCTTAAGAAAATAGCTTTTAAAAATGTCTAATTTTGCGACAGTTTAAAATAAGTTACGTATTCCCCATTTTTTTGCTCCGAAAGTAATGCAAGCAGCGTTTTCAAGCTTGACACGTTTTAAGGGTATAGTGTATTCATTATGTACATAAATTATTGCTGCCGTAGGGCAAATTTAAATTTTTATATATTGCCTCAAAACTCTCATATTGGCAAAAGTGTGCTCCACTGAAATTTGAATAATAAAAAAAACCCATCTTCGATTTTTCTTAAAATCTCGTAAATAGACAACCGAAGGCCATCATACAGTAATATAGAAAAACATGTTGCATTATTTTGTTTTTAGCGACAATATTCTTGGTACAAATCAGAGCTTTTGGAGAATGCGCTGATAAGTTGAGAAATCTAGAAAACGGAACGGAAAAGCGGCAATAAGCTTTAAACGCGAGTAAACGTGACCGCATTTGGTGAAGAAAGACTATTTTAGCACTGTGACAAATACGTACCCATGAAGGCGCATTTATGCTCCTGATAACACAGCTCTAATGGAGGAAATCTTCGACACTGTAACTCAGTTTCAAAACATCTGTCTATATTTGCAGATAAACTCAAACATGAAAACGTTCCGACGCAAGTGTTGGGTCTCACTAGAAAAAGATTATGCGCTTGAAGTACCCTCACTGGTATTGTGGTAGTGACTGCGTGAAACAAGAGATATGCTCAATATGGCTGCATCTTTTGCAGATCACATTTAGCAGTTCGTGACGCTAACAAAACACGACCGCGATCAGTGCCCTCAGATGTGCTTAGCCAAACATGCCAAGAACGTATGCCTGGAACACGTGGCAACAATTTCCACTGTCTCTTCTTAAACTGAAGGAATGTTTCTAGCTCGTCTGCATTTGCACACAGCAGCTTGACATTCTTGAGCTTCGCGCTCATTTGCGCCACCATTTGGGATGCTGACATAATCACAGCTGAGCTTGCCGCTCTGAGGTTGTAAAGCGTAGCCTGATGCTTTAGTAGGCCACCAACGCCGTCACAAGAGTTCTTGCCATGTCCTGTCGCCGAAAAAATTCACTTTGTTGATATATTATCTTTCTGACATAACTCGAACAACTGGTACTTGTTTTTGAAGTGACTGCATGCATCATCAGAAACATAAGTAACATGCGTGTCAGGCTTACGTTGTTCCTTCATATAGTTGTGGATTATTTGTAGAGCAAGACAGGCATGTGCAGCATCATGGCATGTGTCATCACTGATGACGGCAAAACTTTGAATTGATTGCTTCCTTGTGACGACACACGTGAATATGGACACCTGTCTTTTGTGCCAGTGATACGACTGTACCTCATTCGGTAAAATGGCTGTCCAATTTTCGGCGAAATCAAAGTGAAAAATGCAAGATTCTTTTTCTTGGTTCTCTTTCGCCTGGCGTATTGCTGATTCTTGAATGTATTTTATGTAATCATGGGTAATCCACTTCACGAACTATAGACTTAGCTCTCGCAGAAAAGCACTTGCCTGGGCTGTTTTTTTTTTTTTTACTGGGTTGCCATTTTCCCATACTGCATAGGCTACCTCAATATATTCAGGGATTTCTAAACATGTGGCTGTCAGAGCGTCCTCCTTAGCACAATAGTCACAATGGCCTAAAAACAATCACTTGTAGGGGAGCTGCAAAGACATAGTTCTTTCAAGAAGTCCGCCGTGTAGGCACCATCGGTGACGTCTTGTAGGGCAGAAACGCACTCCGTGGCATTAGCACAGTATATACAAAGGCACACTTCTTGGTGTGGTGCAAGAAGAAACCACTTCGCCCTCAGTGAGTAAAACTTTGAGAGCCCAATAGACGTGTTCGGATTAGCTTCTCTAAAGAGACGGTAAGCCCCTCGCACCGAACGGGTCATAAACCTTTTCGAAACAAGCTCCTTTTTTCCGTCAATGATAACAGATACTACATCTTTTTTCTTGGGACTCTGCCGTGAGCAGCTATACTCATCTTTGGAGTAATAAGCCGTAGCTGCCTGGACGTCCACTGGGTTCAGCCGTGTCCTTTTTACCGCATTCGGTGCTAACCATATATCCCGTGTTTTGCGCGCCAGCGTCGGGATCTGTATATCATGTAAGCTGACAAGTTTGGTATAAGCGCTTGGAGTTTTCGGCGCTCTATATCGCTCGGCAACAGTGTCAACAAACGCATGCGCTCTTGATACGAAGAACACGATTCATAGGCTTGCTTGAAGTTCTTGAACCACTGGGCACACACACTGCATTTTATATCTGATAGTTAAAAGTGGCGGTTACACACGTTACGGTGGCATTTCACGGTTACTGTAGAATTGCTGCTAAGTTGTCTTGGCTCTGCATGAACTTTGCTATTATGCACATGCAGCTTCTCCAGTCGCATATGTGACAATGCTTCAGGCGTGTTTACGCACCGCTCTTGACTTCTGCCTTTTTCTTCTCCCGGCAAAAACTCATCAGCTGTTTCAGCTGAGAAGCCATTAGACGAAGACAACATATCTCTGAGGCGTCTGAAGCAGTTCTGGCAGACGTGGTCGTTGTTATGTGCATGGCGGGCAGCTTTCGGCAAAAGCTTCTGGAGGGCAAACAGGCCGATGTCGGAAGTTTCTTGCGGAAGTTTCTTTGATAAGGTATTTTCTTTTTATGCAACATGAGGTTCTCTGAACAAAAAACTCTATCCCGGCTGAAGTGGTCAGCCATCGCCACGCTCCTTGAGGCTCAAATTAATGGCAGTGCAACTATGCGTGAAACCAGCAGCACGAAAGTGATCTATCTGTCGTCTGTTCCTATGTCTCTCACCTTTAATGAGAGCAGACGTAAAACAGCGTGCGCAAGTATCCACAGTGCGAATACAAAACTGAAGCATAGTACGTTAAAATGAATTTCATAATGTTTTTGTCGATAAAATTACGGGAGGCGTAATCTTTGTCCCTACTTTGAACCATATGATGTAAACATTACCTCCGAGATGCGGCGCACAGCAATTCATCTGTAGAGCAGACGACGGATGACAACTTGCCCTAAAGCGTGTTCTTCAGTCTAATGCAGCAGTCTTCGTGCCCCAAATGATGAAAATTTGTTATGAATCGTTTATGAACTCATTCAACATTCAATTCTCTTACCCAACGTGTTGCAAACACATGGCCGTCGCAGCAGCTCCATCTGTGTGTCAGTAATGGAGAGGCACCACATATTAGAAGTCTCAGTGCTCTACGTATAAGACTGAATTCAGGTACTATAGAATATCGTGTTCAAAATAGTTACTCCTATCTGCTAAAACAGCATTTATTCACCAAATGCGGTCACGTTTACTCGTGTTTAAGCTCATTGCTGCTTTTCCGTTCCAATTTCTAAATTTCTCAACTTATCAGCGCATTCTCGAAAAACTCTGATTTGTACCATGAATATTGTCGCTAAAAACAAAATATTGCAACATGTTTTTCTCTATTACTGTATGATGGCCTTCGGTTGTCTATTTACGAGATTTTAGGAAAAATCGAAGGTGCGGTTTTTTTATTATTCAAATTTCAGTGGAGTACACTTTTGCCAATATGAGAAATTTGAGGCAATGTATAAAAATTTACATTTGCCCTACGGCAGCAATAATTTATGTACCTAATGAATTGTTGTCTTCGAAAACACACCATCTGAGACCGTACCTGTGACATCCGGGGTTCCGCAGGGGTCAGTCCTGGGACCGTTATTATTCTTAATTTTTATTAACGACATAACTTCCAATATCGAGTGCAACATCAAGTTATTTGCAGATGACTGCATTATTTACAGGGAAATTAATAGCTATACGGACCACCTAATGCTTACCACGTCGCTTGGTAAAATAACGAAATGGTGTTCTGACTGGCAAATGACAATAAACATTAAAAAATCCGTTACCATGACTGTTTCAACAAAAAAACAGCCTTCTATGTTTACATACTTCATTAATGACATACCCTTAAGTAAGGTTTCGCAACACAAATATTTAGGAATTACGCTCACTTCCGATCTTAGATGGGATTCACACATCACAAATATTACCGCCGCCGCGTTGCGCAAACTGTTCTACCTAAAACGGTGCCTAAAGACGTCCCCCCCTCCTACCAAGCTGTTAGCTTATAGAACGTTCGTAAGACCGCTTCTGGAATATGCAAGCACGATATGGTTTCCGCACTCGACTACCCTCATGAAAAAGATTGAAAGTGTCCAACGAAAGGCTATAAGGTTCATCTACAATAAATATAAACGGACTGACTCTCCCACTAACCTTTTGGATGATTCAGGAATAAAAAGTTTGTCAGTTAGAGCGAGGCACGCTCGCCTAAAATTCTTGTTCCAGCTAATTCATAACAGTTACAAGATTGATACGCATAAATACATATCTTTTTCTCAGACCCGCCCTACACGTCACAAACACGACCGTACCATAACCGAATATTCCTGCAGTAACGACACGTTTATGTACTCTTTCTTTCCCATGGCAATACGCGAGTGGAATAAACTCGACCCCGTGATAACAAGCACTGACTCGTTATCTAAGTTCGTCGAAATGCTAGATTATTCAGTGTAGAAATAACACTTATTGTTGCGCTAACCGAACAGCACACGTGTAGCACTTCCAGCTTACAAATCTGTTAATTTCTTGTGTATTTCGTTGCTGCAGCCTTGTATTGGAACTATTCTTACCTTTTTGATGGACTTGTTTCTTTGGTTTATTTCTTCTTCTTGTTATTACAGCTTGTAATATAGGCGTGTTTATGCGTAAAGTTGTGCAATTATTCTGTCTTTGTGTGCATACGTTCTTTTTTGTTCTTCCTCATGAATCAAGCCTGCAGATTCACATGTTTCTTGTACACACATTTGTATGCCCTCCTGCTATGCTCTCGGATGAGAGTGGCAGTATTGTAAATAAATAAAATAAATAAATAAATAAATAAACAAACTATACCCTTAAAACGTGTCAAGCTTGAAAACGCTGCTTGCATTACTTTCGGAGCAAAAAAATGGGGATTGCGTAACTTATTTTAAACTGTCGCAAAATTAGACATTTTTAAAAGCTATTTTTTTAAGGTCTACAAACTTGAAACCGTATGAATTCATTCTTCATTAGACATGCATTTCAGGTAAAAAATATCTTCCTTGAAACAAAAATATTTGTCTTTTTATAGCATCTGCAATTTTCGAAAATGACTGGTGACGAAATCGGTGCCTCCGTGTTGGTGAAGTTTGATATTTTTTTTTTTCTCGTAAGTTATGCCGTTAATCATAAAACGAAGTTGACTTTCGGGCTACCTGGTGAGAGTTGCACGAAATATAAAATACTCAATGAAATCTAAAATGTCAACTTTTGGACCCGTGTCGATCTCGTGGAATCACCCATAATATAAAATATAAGGTAATTAAGAATAATTAATTATTTATTATGGGGAGAAAGGAAAAATTGCCTGAGTAGCTACAGGCTAGTGCGAATAGTATGCGTTTGGTTCGATTCGCCTCGTAAGTTATTTTTTCACTCTCAAATTCTTGCCTCAAGTTACGTGGGACACCCTGTATATTAGGCGTCCCACAACGGTGGCGTGAGGAGGAACGTTGACGGTAACGTTTAAGATGTACCCCGCCACGGTGGTCTAGTGGCTAAGGTACTCGGCTGCTGACCCGATGGTCGCGGGCTCGATTCCCGGCTGTGGCGGCTGCATTTCCGATGGAGGCGGAAATGTTGTAGGCCCGTGTACTCAGATTTGGGTGCACGTTAAAGAACCCCAGGTGGTCGAAATTTCCGGAGCCCTCCACTACGGCGTCTCTCATAATCATATAGTGGTTTTGGGACGTTAAACCCTACATATCAATCAATATCAATCAACGTTTAAGATGTAACGTATGCTCGAGATGAGATTGCCAGGCAACAGATGGCGTTAGTGTGCGTGTGGTGATAAAGCCCCCCTTTCAGGGGTGTTATCTGGATAAATATTGCATAACGTTAGCCTTGCGCTTCCTGTTCATCATGATGGAACGAGTGCATACACATGAACATACCAAAGTAACGCTAGGTGTTATACTAGAACTGTACGCAACGCTAACAGATTCAAGGCATTTTAATGTCTATATGTTTTACCCGCCTTTACGTCGAGAAATTTTACGCCCTATTCAGCCACTTGCATGACCATTGTTCACGCTCGTTATCGTTTACTGGCACTCTTTGGCCCGCATATAGCCCTTGCGCCAATAAATATCTTGTAACATCATAATCAGTTTCAAAGCATGCAGTTTTGTACCAGCATATATGATTGAAGAAAAGCGTCTGATGATTGAGGCACACACGGCATATCGATGATAGTGTTATCACATGCGTGAACCAACTGTGAATCACCTTGGATAAATATGTAATCAAATGCCCTAACATCTATCTTTACTGTACGCGCGCCAAATTCATAGGTTTGTACATCGCATGGAAATGCGCAGAGAAGTTTTCGGACATTCGTTCTTTTCCGCTGTTGTGCGCAGCTTAAATTGTTTGCCTGTCCTGTCTTATCGAACGAATGTGTACAAGCAGCTAAGCTGCGTGTTATTTTATGCAATAGAATGGTGTCAAAAGGAGTAGTTGCATTTTGCACGAATCTCGTGCTACGCCAGTTCAAAACCAATCACAATGACGTGTTTTACTGTACGCGAACTTGCACCGTATAAGGTTCAAAAGAGTAACACTGACAACGGGCAAACGCTGCGTATGTTTAAGTTTGACAACTGTCATACAACATTGCCAATCTACAAATACCCAAATATTGAAGACTGTAATAAGGGCAACAAGCCATTTGCGGGCCATACACGCACGCTCTAGCGTGAGTGCATTTAGGGCATAAGGTGTCTTATTAAGAGTGCTGTGTACTCAACCGTGGGAGAGCTGTATTCACCTACGCCCGTAAAGAAAATTCCTTTAAACATATAACACGTATCGGCAGGTGTGTTCACTGTGGGTTTAGAAAATAAGTCATAATGTATGAGCTACTTTGGAAGTGTACCTTTTCACAAAAGGACGTTTACACAGGTAATGTACACAGACACCGGTTATCACTTTTCTTCTAGACATTGCATGCTACTGCCGTAGCCTTAGAAATGCCTAACTAGTCTCAAAAAAGGAGCAGGTGTGGTGGCCTCAAAAGTTATTAATCATTTTTTAAAGAATGAGATGTTCCAAAATTTATTTAAAAACATTATATATAGGCAATGCAAGTTTACTTCCAGTTTCATAATTCATAGTTTTCGAACCAATCAGAAGAATCTCACGGGCGTCACGTTTAATGAACTTTTGATATCGACCTCGCCTTCACACGCAGCCGCAGAGAAATTGTTGAGCAAGTTTCCTTATCAGCTTTGCTCCTTTATTATTGTGCTCCGTTCCAACACCAGTGGGTGACCGCTCAACGTGAACTAGAAGAACAAACCTTTACTTTAAGGGAAGGGGGCAGAAAATGGCGAGCTTGGGGGCCTATCGGCTGGAGCCGCAAGTCTAGGGCCCCCACATAGCTTGCGCCATTGGGCTAACGTGACACAGTAACTTACATGCAGTTGAAAGCGACTGGTTTTGTTCCGGGCACAGTGAGGGCAGTCACGTAAAGCTTGTATGTTTTCCACGGAAACTCCTTGGTACCTATATACGATGTTCTGCCTTTCAAATCTAAAAGGCAGAACATTGCAAAAACCAACGAAGAAAATTAAAAAAAAATTCCCGCATATCCACGAAGTGAATGATGATTCAAGAGGTTAAATCTGGTAAACCGCGAATCCTCTGCGAATATGCTCAATCATCATTATAAAAAGACGTGACACGAGAGTTGTTGTGGTGTGATTGGATACACACGTTATATACGCAATGTTTATTATTTACATATCAATGTAGTATATACAGCTATTTACATACTAATGCAGTATATACAATTTGTTCAAGAGATTCTTTACGCATGAAATAAACTTGGAGGATTGTTTTTCTTTTGGTGTAATGGCTTTCTGATCCGTAAAGTACAAAGCCAGAGGATCTTGAATTATAGGATGTAGCGGAAAGTTCGAGAAGGGTCCTGACGGCGACTCGCGTTGCAGCCACATTACGAGCCATCCACGTCACCACCTTACCTTTTTCGGTGTTCATGGTAGATAGCCACGTTGTCATAGGCACCGTTCACGTCTAAGAACAGAGCTACCGACCGCCGCTTCTTAGCTTTCTGTTGCTGAACAGAGGTCACTAAGTCAATGACGCTATCAATTGAGGACCGACCTCGTCGAAAGGCTGCCATAGTATCAGGATAGATGTTTTAACGTTCCAGGTACCATTCCATGCGTGTAAGCAACATTCTCTCCATGACCTTGTGGACGCGGCTTGCTAGTGCTATAGGCCGGTAAGATGCTAAATCCAATAGACTTTCCGGGCTTCAACAAAGGCATCAGTCGACTGCACTTCCACTCATCAGGCATCATTCCATCATGCCAAGACTTATTGAAAATGTCCAGGAGACAGCGCTGGGCCTGCGGGCCTAGGTGATGTAGGGCAGTATAGGTCACTCCATCCGGACCTGGAGACGATGAGCGTCTGCACGTGTTCAATGCCGCATGAAGTTCTTCCATACTGAATGCAACCTTCATTTGCTGATCTCGTGCGACTGGAGAGTACTGTGGCAATAGATCGATCGGTATAAAGATATCGCCAGCGATCTTTGCACAAAATTCTTATGAAACATCAAGCTGTGAGCGACGTTGATGTAGCGCCAGAGCGGCGAAGGAATGACGCTGTTGCGGATGTGAGTGAATACCTCGAAGAGTCTTCCATACGGGAGACAAAGGCTTTCGAGGGTCTAGTGAGTCACAAAAACTCTTCCATCGTTGCTCCCGGAGTTTGTGCATTCGACGCTGGATTTTCTTCTGAATGCGTCTGGATTCTCTGAGATCATAGATAGATTTCGTGCGTCTGTATCGTCTTTCGGCACCTCGGCGGACCCCTCGAAGTTGTTCCAACTCTTGGTCAAGTGCGGTACGTCTCGATTCTTTCGAACATATCTTCGTGGAAGTCTCCATCGCACAACAAATCACTTATTCAATGGGTTCTGGTGGTTCATGCATGCACTTGCTCTCCACTGATATCTGGCACACTTTCCAGTCAATATGTCTTGAGTGTCCAGGGGAAGAAGAATTGTCCAGACCTCTGACTGTCACGTACGTGGGGATAAGGTCGCTGCCATGGGTATCAATATCCGTGCACCATTGGACTTTCGTGACAATGCTATGTGACACTAATGTCAAGTCCAGGCAACTGCTATAAGTTACTCCTCGGAGATAAGTAGGGCTGCCGTCGTTCAGCACCTGAAGCCCGTGCTCTGATGCGAGATCAACTAGGTTCGTGCCTTTTCGATTTGTCCTGATGCTTCCCCACAGTGGATGATGGGCGTTCAAGTCACCCATCAATATCCAAGGTTCTGGAGTCGTTGCAAATAGATCAGTTAATATCTGTTGATCCAGTCGATGTGACGGCGCTATATATGCGCCTATCAGCGTAAACAACAATTTATTCTTTTTAACATATAGACATACGTAGTGTTTTCCATTGTGAGAGTCTACCCTTTGGCGAACATAAGTGAGTTCTTTACGGATGTACATAGCAACTTGACTTCGCTCAATGCACGATGAAGAAATGAACG
The DNA here is from genome assembly GCF_013339725.1 of Rhipicephalus microplus. Taxonomy (NCBI): domain Eukaryota; kingdom Metazoa; phylum Arthropoda; class Arachnida; order Ixodida; family Ixodidae; genus Rhipicephalus; species Rhipicephalus microplus. Next base: position 279,752,666 of record NC_051165.1, read on the forward strand.
ATTCATAGCCAGATAGTCGAGTTATTTTTTAAAAATACGGTTCACAAATGACGATAATGGGAAACTTGTTCTCGAAAATGAACTGTCTAAACTCGGGCACTCTTGACTGTAGACCTCTGGCGTTCCATTGAATTATGGAAGCACGCTTGAATTTTTCGCGGAAAGACTGATAAGGTCTATTGTGCGCCATCTTGTTACTGAAGTCCGGCAAGAATTGGTTCTAGTGTGTCCAAGACTTGCAGTGCGCATTTAGCGGCAGAGATCTGTAGACTAATCAATAGAGCGCGAATAACACTCATGAACGACCTCAATGCAGAGAAAACTTGTACCTCTTGGGCGGATAGACTGCCTGCTGGAGGCATATCCGTTGTTGACTGTCGATGTTGAGGTTCCATGGACACGTGTACCCGTGGTAAAGCGGGCCAGTCAGAGCCAGATGTTCTCTGTTGCGCCAAAGTGTCTTCCGGCACCTCTGCACGTACCCCACCTGATGGCGGGGGCGAGGAAGGTCTTTGTGGTCGTGGCGGCGGTGGTGGTGGCGATGGTGGTGTAAGTGAAGGCACTTTCGGCACAGGGCTGCTTTTTCTTTTCATCGAGCACCGCCGTCGACGGGAACGCCGTCGTTGAAGAACCGTTACCGCTTCCTTTCGTGATCCGTCTTTCACCATTTGTCTCAGAATTCTCCTCTCGTTCTTGAGTACTGGACAGTTTTTGGATGAGGTCTCATGGTTCCTGTTGCAGTTGCTGCATTTTAGGAGAGTTGCTTGGCAAGCCTCTGTTTTGTGGTGCCCGGCGCAACGTGGGCATGCTTGCTTGCAGCAACACACAGCACTATAACATGACCCAGTTTTAGAAAGTTGTGGCAATGTAGTGGCCTTTGGATGTAAGGTCGGACAACGTGACGAAAGTGACCAACCTTTACATGTGATGGGATGCAATCACCTCTGAAGGTAACCTTGATGCAACGGGATTTACCAAGCCGGCATACTTGAAATATGTCCGTTGCCTCAGTAGCTGGCTTTATCAGCACAGGAAGGTCTGCGTTCGGTATGGAAATGTCAACGTCATAAATGACGCCCGTCGTCGTGTCACTATTCTGTGGAAAGTAGGCACAGAGATTGATGCCTCCAAGCTCCGAGACAGTTCGCAAGGTATGTAGTGCAGCCGGGTGCTCAACGTATATGGCCAAGATATTCTTCCGTGGGTTGAGTCTAATATCCTTTATCTCATTAGGCACGATGCCTCGAAAAGCGCTGATATCACTTGCCTGTTCATATTTTTCAGGTTGATCGAAGAGTCGACAGGAACAAAAAGTATGGTATGGTGTTTAAAACTGCATGCTGCCTTCACGGTGGAGACGCTAGCTGGTGAAGACGCGCCGACCATTCTCCTTTTAGCTTTACGCTTCAATGCAGGGACGAAATCGTCGTCGCTGTCTTCACTACTCGCCGTTGTTACGTTTGGCCCGGCGATTCGTCTGGGCAGACACCATTGTGCATTAGTCGGTCTACTGGGGAGGCTCTCAGACCCTTCGGCGCCTAGTCTGCCAGACACTGTTGAAGATTTCGGCAATTACCCAGACCATGCGGCAAGCAACGGCGAGTTCCTGACTTTCAAATGCGGACCCTTTCTTCGTCCCTTAGAGCAGCAGCGGTGCCTGATGACCTCGGCGACTCATCTGGCGAGGGGGAAGCTGTTGTGACCAGCGCCAGAGCTTGCGGAGGAGCGGCGCTCCTTTTAATCCTCATTCACGTAGCCGACTGGCGGGCTGCCTATGCCCGCCAGGCATTGTCCCTGCTAGCCCGAGGGTGAGAAGTCGTGTCGCCACGATGGCGTTAACCGTTCGAGAGAGGACAACAAAGACAGCATCTTCCTTGGAAGAGACCATGGCGGCCGCCGCAAATTGCCCCGCTAATTGAGCGAACAAATCGGCGAACCCTTTGATGTATGCTGTCAGGAGCTTGGGACCTCTCGACTAGCGGCACACACACGACGAGGAAGAGCACCGCTGGTGCCAGCTTGCACAGCAGTGTTCACGACTCAATATTGGACGTTCACGTGGACCGTGCATGCTCGTCCCCCTCACCTGTTGTGTGTGTGGGATTGGTGTTCCACTCAAAGAGGAGGAGCCCGACAGGGCTCAAAACGACGCCGCAGAGTGCTGGACGTCGCTCTGAACTATGTAACTGTTCAACCACCACGCTCGCGGGTTGTGAAACCCCTAACCTTTCTTTGCTGTAAATATGTTTAAATAGTACCATAAACCTGCTTGTTTTTCGTATCCTCTTCTTGTCAGCGTTCGTTTCCTCCACCCGGTTACACCACGCTACCACAAGAGACCGGGTAGACCCCCATTCGCTACAACTGGTGGCAGCGGTAGGATGCCATCATCAGCGACCTTCCTTCCGACCCTTAACACCGTGTACAGTTCAGTGCTGTCACTGGTGCTGTCGTCCTTTCGGCTATAGCGCTTCCTTGAGGTTGACGTCGAAGGTGACGCCAAGTCCGGATTGCGTACATTAGGGTCTGGATCCATCCTTGCCCGCAGGAGAGCGATGATCCTCGGATAATGCGTAAATTCACAAAAAAAACCCAAACGAAATAAGCAGCGTTCGGCAGAAAAACACTGAGGCTGTTCTCAATGCTCTTGAAGCAGCTGAACTTGGAGGTCGTGTCTTTCGATGGGTAAGAAGCTACCTCACAAAGAGATCGATGTTCGTTCTAACTGAAGATAGGCCTACGAATAAGCATTTCACAAGTCGTGGGGTGCCACAAGGCGGCGTTTTTTTAGTCCGACTCTTTCAACCTGGTTCTGGTGGGGCTCACCGAAACGCTACCACAGACGGCTTATGTATCTCTCTACGCTGATGATATCTGCATTTGGGCGTCCGGCGTGACACGGCCTCAAGTGCGCGCAAGGATTCAGAAAGCGGCAACGATGACATCGGCATACCTTCGTCAGCAAGGTTTGACTATCGCCACAGAAGAATGCGCAGCGGTGGCGTTTACACGCTAACCAATGTCTGTATACCCATCGTGCAACGATGGCAGAGCAATCGCATATAAGAGCAGTCATATATTCTTAGGTGTCATCATAGATCGTGACCTAACCTGGAGCCCGCATGTCGCATACCTGAAGAAAAAGCTCATTGGCATTGAGAATGTATTCAAGTTTTTCACCGGAAAATCATGGGGCCTATCCGTGCACTCCATGTTGCAGCTTTATACAGCCCTCTTTCTCGGAGTTCTCCGGTACAGCCTTCCTGTCCTGTCCAACATGTGCAAGACTAACATCGTGCACTACAGAGCGTCCAAGCACAAGCACTTCGGACATGTATTGGCCTTCCAAGGTGCTCATCGACAGTGGCAACTATTGTCATCGCACAAGAACAGCCGATCACAACGCATATCATTGTCGAGACGCTGAGAGCGCACATTCAGCATTTATCACGGCTACCATTACATCATTTAGCGTCTTCGACAGCGCGGAGGCCCCATAATTCGCTCTGCGGTATTGTGACAAAGCATCAGGACATACTACCGCCTGGCTTGAAACTTGCGATGCATCCAACAGCTGCGTTATGGAGTATCCGTCAACCTGACGTGCACTTATCAGTTCCTAAAATCGTTAAGAAGGCACGCATGTCACCGCTAGCCCTGAAACAATTGACTTTGCGACTGTTGGACGAAAGATACTTCGACCGCATACATGTTTACACCGATGGCTCCACTAATTCCAACAGCTCTACAGGAGCAGTGGTTGTTTCATCTGATAATGTGTTGCTTCGATACAAGTTCTCTCACACCACGACGTCAACAGCAGCAGAAGTCGCAGCGCTTCAAGGTGCAGTAAAGTACATTCTTCGGCAGCAACTTAACCATTGGGCTATCTTTTGCGACTCGAGGTCAGCCTTACAGACACTACAGTTTGCTATGCAACACGGGTTACACGAACAATTCGTATATCAGATAAGACACGAATACCACGAAGCGCTCAAGGAAGGCCACGATACTGCATTTCAGTGGTTGCCGAGTCATTGCGGAATTGTCACCAATGACCGCGCGGATGAAGCTGCTCGATCGGCTCATGACCAAGACCTGCGTACGCCCATACCACTCTTGAGAACGGACGCTGCAAGACGACTACAATCACTTGCTCGCCGTATAACTCTCCTACAATGGAATACACCTGGTTTCTCCAACACGCACCTGTATTCGATCGACCCAAACTTGCAACTTCGTTTGCCATACGAGCTCCCACGATGCGCTGAAACTTTACTGTGTCTCACGAGGTTGGGCGTGGCATTTACAAATGCGTACTCTCGTCTCCTTGGAAGGGCGAGCACTTCGGCATGCAACATCTGCGCCTGCGAGGAAACACTCGAGCACATTCTATGTCATTGCCCCGCATACCAGTCTGAACTACGTATTATGGAAGCCAAGCTCCGTCAGCTGGATTCACGGCCGCTTACAGAAGAGAAGATCCTGGGACCTTAGCCGACGGTCTCCCTTACACGCAAAGCCACGAAAGCCCTCTTGCACTTCATAAGGACCACCAGACTTCATGACCGCATGTGAAAGAACAGTGTGACACCATGCTGTGTAGTCTCGAGCTGACTATTCATCCTTCTATTTCTTACTCCTCTTGTTTTCTATCTATTTCCTTTCTATTATTCTCCCTTTCCCTCACCCCAAGTGTAGGGTATCCAACCGAGCCAAGCTTGGTTAACCTCCCTGCCTTTCCTCTCTCTCTCTCTCTCTCTCTCTCTCTCTCTATATATATATATATATATATATATATATATATATATATATATATATATATATATATGGTAGATAGCGGTATCGACGCCCACTCAGTAATGCCCGGTGAAAGAGAAAGGAAGCGCGTCGAGAGCGACTGCTGCATACTGGCGCGGCCACCTAGTGGTATCCTACAAAACTAGAGCACGTGCCAAAAGCGGAACGAGCGTCGCCTGAGTGGTGGCATGCCATCCAGTGAGCGCTCTTGAAATGAAGAGCACAGCTGCACCTCTAGCGGGAGCAATGAGCACTGGCGTACACACCGATGCAACGACGAGAGACAACGCCCCAGCAGAAGGAGCAAGCTACTAAAACGACTTTGGGCGCAGCCTTTGAACAGATATAACATACACAGCAGCGAAGCTTTGGTTTGGCCGAGTCAAGAGTTAAGGAGCCACTCGTACAGCTCTTGACCACAGCGCACAAGGATAGATAGCATTCTCGCTTTCGCAAAAAAAAGTTCCCCTTTGAGAACATCTAACGCTTTCAGAGTAGTAGCAGTAAACAACTTTATTATTGCAGCTGACGGTTTTTAAAGTGGCGAGGGCTGTCAGGCCATGCCTGGTCGCCACCTCGTCAGAACGTTTGATGACCCGGAACTGGGTGTCCAGGCCTGTGGTCGTGAGGAGTTTCTCCCAGGCCTCATTGAAGGTGACTGTCCTAGGAGGTTTGGTGTGGGAGGGCCCTTGCTGCATCCCCAGATGATACGGTCCAAGGTTGCGGTCTGTGTCTTGCAAAGAATGCACGTAGAGAAACCAGCTATACTTCCACTTCCACGTTTTGACACGTCTTCGAAAGGTCTTCGCTGAAAATGCCTTCAACGAAAATTCGAAAACAGCATACTGATGTTTCCTTAGCATTTATAGGTATACGGAGGAATGTGTTAGTGGTACACGATCTTGTTAAGGTGAGAATGATTTAACGTTCCTTTCAATAATGAGCTTTGGCAACAGTCACCGAGTACTTGTTTTCTGTCTGTTCAATGTGAGAGATGCTTGTCAGTCCGCACCGGCGTCATCTGTAATATTGAAGAAATACTGTGGCAGTGAATGAAATACGTGCAGGGATTTTGTTCAGAAAGTGTGTCGAAGAAAAAAAGGAAGAGAGAGAGAGAGAGTGCGAATCAATACAGGAAAGGCAGGGTGGTTAAAAATACTGTCCCGCCCACAGCGGTCGCATTTTTGATGGAGGCGAAAATACGTCAGGCCCGTGCGCTCAAATTTAGGTGCCCGGTCATGAACCTTCGATGGTCGAAATTTCCGGAGCCTTTCACTACGGCGACCCTCATAGAAATTTCGGGACGTTTAACCACAATAATTGTTATCATAAATATACTACGTTCAGTTTACTACCCTACACGCGGGGAGAGAAATACGGTAGTAAATGAGAGCGAGAGAAACACACTTCACAATACGCATACAATTGTAAGATAGAGTTCCATCATCTGTTAAGGCAGGAGAGACTTGGAAAGACTCTCTAGCAAACCAGAAGGCTCATAAGTAAATGCAGTAGGGTAACGTTATATGCTTCTGAACGAAAATGGATGTGCCTTCCGCCTGGAACAAAGCGAAACAGGCAACACTAGAGTTCAAAAAGAAAAAAAAAAGCACACACCTAGTATGGCATCAGAAATCAAGCTCCTTGTGAAAAATTCAGAACGTATACGCGAGAAAGGAAGGTCTTCACAAAACGAACGAGTTGCAGGAGCATTCAGTCGGTGTTTGGTGAAGAAAAAATTTCGTGCTACGCCACCAACAGACTATCTGCACCACGCGAAGAGCCATTTGCGCCGACTTCCCAAGCCGATCCGAGAGTTTTTCTTATTCGTAATGGTCTTGACTGGGAAGTTTGCCATATGTTCGGCCCGTTGGAAAACAGCATTACCGTCTGCTTTCAAGCAATAGGCCCTTGAGACTTCGTTTTGATACAACAGCGAATGTTTCCCTCGTGAACGAATGGCTCTGCACCGATTGCAGTGGAAAACTGGAACCATACGAATAAAACTTGCAGCAGACGTATAGACATAAAGTGACATTTTTTTCTTATGGAAGAGGAGATATGTAAAAGTCAATTTGCCTAATGTGTTGGTGACAAGCCCTTGTTCTTCGAGTACGTAGCGATGCTGCCATGACGTTTATAGGTTGCCCACCTGTCAGGTGTCTGTGTCTCCTTCAGCAACTAAATTCACATAGTAGTGAACCAGTAATATGATACTTTACTGAATTGACGTCCGCGAATTCTCAGACATGTCGAACACGCAGCACTGAGGAAGCTAGCATTCAAACTGGAAACAAAAGTTTCTTATTGCTTCTATAGATAACGTATTATTGCGTGAAATAAGTTAACATGTCCAGCTTTTATGGACACCAGTGGATTAGTTCGTGTGAATGACACCACGTGGCGTATCGCCCTTGAAGATTTCAAAAGTCCCGTCATGACGTATGCAGTGACGTAGCAATGAATAAAATATAATAAAAAAACCAGTGCACACAACCTGTGACTGTCGCTTCACCTTGGTCAAAAAGACAAAAAGAGTGTGGTATGTTGGCGTTATCTCGACGGTGACGACTGGCAATGAATTGACAGTTTTTCTAGACACACCATGCCAGACAACTCGCAGCTTTCCACACAAAATGCCTGGCCGTCATAGACGCACGTGCACCCTTGGTGTATCAAAAGAAGCGTATTTGTTTTTTTTGGTTGTTTCTATTTAGTTTCTGTGCTGCCGTATGAGTGGGGATATTAGAGAAGCATGCTGCTTTCAGGGTTTCGCGTGTTCACTGAGTGTCAAGCATTATGCTTGGGTACGAACAGGACATTGCGGTTGTAAAATAAGCAGATTTTGTGTGTGTGTGTGTGTGTGTGTGTGTGTGTGTGTGTGTTTGTGTGCGTGCGTGTGTGTGTGTGTGTGTGTGTGTGTGTGTGTGTGTGTGTGTGTGTGTGTGTGTGTGTGTGTGTGTGTGTGTGTGTGTGTGTGTGTGTGTGTGTGTGTGTGTGTGTGTGTGTGTGTGTGCGCGCGCGCTACGCTTGCTTGCTCGCTTGCTTCTTGCGTTACGTTAAAGTAAAACTGGATAACATTGAGAACGCTAGAATTGAGAGTATGAAAACGAAGTGTAAGATATGTATTTTTTGTTCTCATTTAGTTCTTGTCGAAATGACGCTGACACCTCCAGCTTGGCGCCGTTAAAGCGGCTGTGGCTCGAACTAACGCACGCAGTCAGGCTTGCTTTCACACCGCACCATGATCTCGGTGTCGCACGGACATTTTTGCTCACAATCAAGGCGGTATCAAGTTAGGTTCAGAAGTGAGTCACTCATCGATTGAAAGTAACCACGCAACAGCACCTCAGACTATGTCATAATCAAACCTTCGATCAAGTGCACCCGTATTAGCTTGTCGACGCTGTCAGGTCCGCATGCTCCGCACTCTGTAGTCCCTACCGGCGCGATCGAAAGAGAGAGAAAGAGAGAGAGCAACAACATTCTCCTCAGTAAAAAGCTTAGGACAGAGTAGAACATAAAATATTATTGAATCAAGTAAAATTTTATGATACATCTAATTATATGGTACAGTTGTTTAGAAAATTTTGCACTTAAGAGTGAGTTTTATTGTTTACTGAAGCGTATTTCTTCAAATATAAATTCTAGGTTACGTGAAGTTCTTGAGAGAGCAGTCACCTCACTTCTTCTTTTTAATGTATTGCTAAGCACTATTGCCAGTCATGATAGAGTATGCACACGCTTATATGCAGATGACATAGCATTTTTTGCTTCAGACAGTGATATAAAATCGCTATATATTCGCTTGCAAACGTACAAGAGAGCAATTATTAATCGGTTGCAGGCTATTCATTTAAGTTTTAATGTTTCGAAGACCGCAATTACAGTTTTACTTTTGGATAACCCCGGTCACTATTATCTAGAAAAACTTGCCACCTGCAGAACTTATCACAGCTGAACTCCGTAAAATATCTGAAAATGTCCTTGATAACCCTCTTTGGCATACGACCAAGAAAGGAGTACGGACACTGAAAAACTTACGAAGGCTGTGCAGCAGTCGATCAGGAATACGGAGAGCATCACCATACTATGTTTTACAAGATCCACATACATGCAGCTTTTCGGGACACCAACGGTTTAGCCTCGCATAAGAATTTGGATGTATTTTATATTCCTTTGCACCGGCTTATAAATTGTTTACCCTTGTACTGTTGGAAAGGGAGGCCAAAATTTATTCCTTGGATTGCCGAAATTCACAGCCAATAATGGCCTCTACTTTGAAGCGAGGTTGTCCTCTCTTCTGTGCAGATTCAGAATACTATAACTGTGCAATCATTCCTAAACAACCATATAAACTCTATAAAAATAAAAAGTACTTTTATGTATACATGGGTCAGAGTTGTTTTTTCTATCTTATTCGCTTTGGTTTTATACAGCGTGGTTGGGCTTCGTTGAAGCGCTTGTCAGATCATTAGGTGTTAAACTGAGTGAAGTTCTTTGCATCGGTAATAAAAGACAGAACTTTAAGAACGTTTTTCAGAATATATATCCAAATTAGGCAAAAATTTCGCCTTGCTTATATATAATAAGTTAGCTTCTGTAGAGGCATTTAAATCGGATAAATGTGAAGAAATATCATAGCTACAGATGCTTCACACTCTGAAAAAAAATTCGGCATCGGTATTTTTTTAGACATTCAATACTTCCTTCTCTCAATAAGACTTCTCAATTTCTTGTCAGTTTCTTCGGCGGAACGGCATTACGAAAGCTCAGCTCATCAACCTCAAGTGTAACTATAGTTACAGATACTTTAGGTATCTGTGTGTTCGGCACTCGCTAAAAATAGCGGTTCTCCATTACCACGTGGCTTTGGGACGTAAACCCCAGATATCGTTTTTATTATTATTATCAAATTTATCATGAACTTTTCAGTTTCAGTTCCCTACCCACGTAACTCTAATAAGATTAATTTGGGTACAGGGCCACAAAGGGACAAAAATGAACAAAAATTGCGAAATCGCGGATGCTTCAGCGAAAGGCGCTTTCAGTAGTCCGATATTTTTTTATTTTTTATTTACAAAATACTGCAGGCCCATTTAAGGGCCCCAGCAGGAGGGGCAAATATCATAACATTGCACATAGGTGTAAAACAGCAAGAACAAAAAGGTTACATCATATACAAAAGATACAAAAACATAAATCATGGTTAAATAGGCTCAAGTGTCTCTACAGAGCTGGTTAACGATTGAGGTAGGCAGTTCCAGTCGTTTATGGTTCGAGGAAAGAACGAGTATTTGAAAATGTTTGTTCTGGCGAAATACGGTGTTAATGAATGAGTTTGTCCATGCCGGGTTTGTCTTGTCGTAAGCGGTTTCAGATACAAATCACGGTTTACTGACAGCTTGTTGTTATTTAAAAGAAAAAGAAATTTGAGCCTGTGAATTTTACGACGTTTCTCAAGTGTGGGTATACTGTTTTCTTTCATAAGGTTTGTGGGGGAATCAGTTCTTCGGTACTTGGAGTAAATAAAACGTACTGCTTTGCGTTGAATTAGTTCGAGAGCCTCAATGTTTCTTTTTGTGTATGGGTCCCAGACGATTTAGGCATATTCCAATGAGGGGCGTATAACAGACAAATAAGCTAGTTTTTTTACAGTAGAAGGAGCATGCGTTAGTTTGTGTCTCAAAAGACCAAGTTTACGGAAAGACGATGCGCAAATATTAGAGATGTGCTTATTCCAGCTGAGGCTGTTTGTTAGAGTGACACCAAGGTATTTATACTCAACAACCTCAGCTAGTGTCTGGGTACCAGATTGATATGAAAATGGTAAAATATTTTTTTTTGTTGGTTACTCGCATAAAGACGGTTTTGTCTTTGTTTAACCTCATCTCCCAATGCTCGCACCATGCAAAGATATTTTGGAGGTTAGTGTTTAGCAAGACCTGGTCATCATAGGAAGTTATTTTATTAAACAGCACACAATCATCAGCAAACAGTCTGATCTGAATCGGCGAAGAAACAGTATCAACAATGTCATTAATATAAATTAAAAATAGTAAAGGCCCAAGTACACTCCCTTTGGGAACCCCAGAAGTAACAGGGAGCGGGTCAGGGCAATTACCCGCAATGCTTACAAACTGATCGCGGTCGGACAAATAGGAAGAAATCCAGGAAATTATAAATTCTGGAAGGCCAATCGATTTCAGTTTTTGAATAAGCTTATCATGAGGAACAAGATCGAATGCCTTCGTGAAATCCAAGAAGATGACATCAACTTGACCTGCCTTATCTAAAATTTGTGAAAAACTGCACAACAGAAATTAACTGAGTTTCTGTGGAAAACCCTTTCCTGAAACCATGCTGAACATCCGAAAGTATGTTATTTTCATTAAGAAACGTTATAATAAATTTAGCTATAATATGTTCAAGCACTTTGCAAGACGAAGACGTTATAGAAATGGGACGATAGTTTGACACCAAATCTTTATCACCCTTTTTGTGTACTGGAGCAATGCGTCCCACTTTCCAGTCACGAGGCAAGCGGCCGGAATGAATGGAAGCGCGGAAAATGATTATAAGGAATTCCGATAGCATCTCGGCATATCGTCGTAAAAAAGTGTTGGGAATTTGGTCAGGACCGGTTGAAGTTTTAGTTTTCAAATTCAGGAGCAACGAAACAATACCGGGTAAAGATAAAATATCTGGAACGTCGTCATTAATTCGAGAAAATTGGTGCAGTGGCTCGTAAGAGGCAGAAAAAACGTTATGGAAGTACAAATTGAAATGATTGGCAATAGTTTTCTTGTCGACAATAGTTTCTCCTTCATGTATGATTTGTTCAACACAATTGGTCTTTTTGCTCAAAAAGTTCCAAAATTTTTGTGGGGCAGACGTAATAAAGTTGGGCAGAGTATCCTGAAAGTATCTAAACTTAGCTATCCTCACAGCCTCGTTCAGTGTGTCCTGGGCAGAAAGAGTTATATTGCGTGGAGCACCCTTGCGTTTAAGCCGCTTTAGTTTCCTTTTCATGTGCAAGACATTTCGCGTGATCCAAGGATTTAATTTGCGCGTTTTTTAGGAGCGAAGCTCCTTAAGGCGTGGGCTGTGCGTCCCCTGTATGTAGCCACCTCTCGTTCAGTTCTAAGTATTACGCTAGCCACCGCCCGATCTAAAGGGTACAGCCATATCCATCCGTCCATCCGTCCATCCGTCCGTCCGTCCATCCATCCATCCATCCATCCATCCATCCATCCATCCATCCATCCATCCATCCGTCCATCCGTCCGTCCATCCGTCCGTCCGTCCGTCCGTCCGTCCGTCCATCCATCCATCCGTCCATCCGTCCGTCCGTCCGTCCGTCCGTCCGTCCGTCCGTTCAAAAGATGCAAAATGTTATAAACTAGACGGCGGTACGTGTAGTTGATTATGAAAGATGCGAGGTGTTATAAAATAGGAATGATGCCACATATGGCGCGTGTCATCGTTCGATATAGTGCGGCGACGTACGCTAGGGGGAGCGTTGCAATAAAATCGAGTGGGCAAAATGTACGGAGGATTCATGGTTTACCAGGTTTACCTCCGGAGCTTCGCCCACTCATCATCATTCACTTCGTGGATGTGGCGGCATTTTTTTTCACTTTGCTAGGAATCTGTGTGACAACAGCCCTCATGATTCGTGACAGATGGAGAAGGCGAGCAATACCTTGACCCTGTGAAGTCATTTGTCACTCACTTAAACGAGTATTGACACCTCTTGTTCCCTTGGTGTAGCAATTTTCGAACATGAAAAGTAGTATTGTTACTTTTATAAAATTACGCTATCACGTTCCGAAACTGAATTATAGTATATAAGCAAATAGATGGTCTGGCTTCTTTCTCTATTTGCTAGTCTTGTAACAAAGACGAAACAACTGAAAATTATTTCTAAACATGCATCCATTTCAATTTACTGAAAGAAACACTTTCAAAATGGTGTTTAATTGAATCGGTTTAGATGTCGTCATTTCAAATATTGTACCCTTGGGAGCCCCTCATTGTCATTGTCACTGAGACCTCCGTTCTACGGTGAAATTTTTTTGAATGAGCCAGGGTGGTGTTGACCTGAACTATCTAAGTAAGCGTAATTAATTTAGTTTAACTATTATATACATCATTAGTCATGTAATTCTTATGTGAACAGTTTTTTAACAAATAATTAGTTTCTTGGCCAGCCCTAAGGAGTGGGCGTGAGCCATACATATAAGTAATGATGATGATGATGATCATCATCATCATCAAATGTGGAGCGGTTCTACGTGAAAAAAAAACAGACGTAATGACAAGAAACAAACAATATCAAAATTAAAGTTGCTTCATCCCGTATACTTCAGTGGACCTCCGAAAGAAGAGACCAGAAAAAGTGTAAGCACCACTCGGCGCAGGCAGCACCAGAATGTTTGACCACTTTCGCGATTGTAATAAAGTGTCCTGGATAAGATTACACGCAGGACACGAGTAGTAAATTTTGTTCTCGAAATTACATGAGCACTTGAAAGCTTGATTACACCTTGAAAGCTTGATCACGGATCTATAGAGGATTTAGAGAAACCAACAATACGTTTTGGTACTGGTTCGATCACAACACGCTTGTGTTCTCTATGCTTCTTTAGCCGATACATAGATATGTTCCCACCACCGGGCATACCTTCGAATCATTTAGGGCGACGGTATTGCAGGTGGGATTCACGTCACAATATAAGCATGAACTGCACGAGTAATTTTTATTCATAAGTTGAAAGCGGCTTCTAGGAGACTAAAGGAAAACGATAGTAAATTGGCCAGTGTGCTTGCATAATACAGCAATGCTTCCTAGAATGGAACGGTAGCATACAGTGCATGCACAGTCCCATGCTGCCACAGACTACCACTGTTTGTGTGGACAATAATTTTTTCACAAAAGTGTTATTGTTTGTTGTAGTTTTTCATCTGATTTTGTTCGCAGAGTGCAATCCTTTGCTATGTATACGCTTTGCACGGCACCAATCAGTGATAAGTGCTATGTCTCGCAGTATCTCATTGGACAGAGGCGCAGTGTATTGTCTAACGGAATATATTTGTTTGTGCCATTGCGATTCACATTGCAGTGTTGGGTACATCACACACCTAAAACTTGTATGCGCATAGAGTCTGATTGCGGTGCACTGCTATAGCTTGCATCTTTCAACCTCAACAGGGTGTTATAGCTAAAGTCACCAAGTAATGAAAAAAAAAATGATACATGAGCACAGCACGCCCCCAATTAGTGCAGTATGCTTAGGCGCCATATAGAGCATGTCAGAATATTTTTTCCACCTTGTTAAGCTTGGCGATTTACAAAAAATGTTTAATTAACATTGTAATAGTGACTCTAGAGAAAAATCTTCAATCCGAAATTCCTAGCGCTTAAACAGAAATAATGAAATTTTCATTCTGCAGTAAGACAACTGCACTGCTTAATTTTCACCAGCCTCATTTGAAAGTTTATAAAATCGAAACATTATCACATCACTGCCGCACGTGCTCCGTTTTTAGTGTCCTCAAATGTAGCTACTTCATCATCATCAGCCTGACTACGCACACTGCAGGACAAAAGCCTCCCCCATGTTCCGCCAGTAAACTCGATCCTGTGCTTGCTGCTGCCATTTTATACCCGCCAACTTCTTATAATCTCATCTACCCACCTAAATTCCTGTCTCCCTCTAACCTGCTTACCTTCTCTGGGAATATAGTTTGTTACCCTTAATGACCAGCGGTTACCCTAGGAGTCTACGCTCTACATGCCCGGCCCATGTCTATTTCCTCTTCTTGATTTCAACTATGATATCCTTTACACCAGTTTGTTTCCTGATCCATTCTGCTCTCTTCTTGTCTCTTAAGGTTACACCTACCCATTCCCTTTCCATTGCTCGCCGCGTCGTCCCCAATTTAAGCTGAACCCTCTTTGTAAGTCTCCAGGTCTCTGCTCCGTAGCTGAGCACCGGCAAGATGCAGCTGTTATATACCTTCCCCTTCAGGTATAGTGGTATGCACCTGTCGTGATTTGTGAGTGCTTGCCAAATGTGTTCTACCCCATTCTTATTCTACTAGCTACTTTAATCTTGTAGTTTGGCTCCGCAGTTATTACCTGTCCTAAGCAGACATAGTCTTTTACAACTTCAAGTGCACTATTACGTATCTCTAATCGCTGTTCTCTTCCGAGGTTGTTGTACATTACTTTCGTTTTTTGCAGATTGATTTTACGACCTACTTTTCTGCCCTCCTTGTCAAACTCCGTAATCATGAGTTGCAGTTCGTCCCCTGAGTTACTCAGCAATGCGATGTCATTGGCGAAGCGCAGGTTACTAAGGTACTCTCCATTAACTCTTATCCCTAAATGTTCCTATTCAAGGCCTCTGAAAACTTTCTGTAAGCACGTGGTAAATAGCATTGGGGAGATTGTATGCCCCTGTCTTACACCCTTCTTGATTGGTATTCTGTTGCTTTCTTTATGAAGCAATCTGGTAGCAGTTGATCCGCTGTAGATTTTTTGCAGGACGTTTATATACACTCCATCGACGCCCTGATTCCGCAGTGTCTGCATGACTGCTGATTTCTACTGATTTCTACTGATTCAAACGCCTTCCAGTAATCTATGAAGGCTATGTATAGTGGTTGGCTATATTCTGAGCATTTCTCTATTACCTGATTGATAGCATGAATGTGGTCGATTGTTGAGTAGCCTGTTCGAAATCCTGCTTGTTCCTTTGGTTGATTGAATGCTAATGTTTTCTTAACTCTGTTAGCAATTACCTTTGTAAATAGCTTGTATACTACGGAGAGCAAGCTGATCGGCCTGTAATTTTTCAAGTCCTTGTCATCTCCTTTCTTATGTATTAGGATCAAGTTAGCATTCTTCCAAGAATGCTAACATCATCTGAAAGATCGTGTTTCCGGTTTCATCGCGAAGTGCTCATATGTAGTTTCAGTTTTCTCAAGGCTGTGATCTCAGCATAGCAGCGGTGAACTTTAATTCTAAGGGTGCGGTAGGGATCACTATGCGAGCATGCTGCCATGGCAAGCATCTACGTAAGAACCGTGAACCTTGCGTCCTGCTCTCTCAGCGCGAAGAGACTGCGAAAACGGCATCTCTACCTAGCACCACCATATTCTTATACACCGGCGCTTTTTTAGAGTTGCGTGATATCGAATCTAAAAGGGTTGGCTGGCTGCCTTGAAATTTCTTATTGCCACTATAATTACTTTCTGATGGCGGTGAAACTTTGTGCAACTTGGTGGTCTGGTTCGGAAAAGAGAAAAATGATGACGGTAATGATGGTAAAAAGAAGCGGGTTTGGTATTCGGTTCCAGGAACAGCCTAACACAGCGTGCTGGGCAGGACTGGTCATCGAGTGTATATACGCATTCTCGTTCACTTGGCCGCTGTGCTTACTTATGCGCTCTCGTTGATGCGGCATTTGACGTTCAGGTTTTAAAAAAATGGGTGGCTATACACGGCTAAAATGCGGTTAATTAATTGTGCCTAAAATTCAAGAAAGCTATCATTTATTGTGAAGGAAACTTTACACCCACAACACTCAAGAAAATCAGGAATATGTCTCCTTGGATAACATGTCACATTATCCACACTAAAGGGAAACTGAAAAGAATGAGAAATGAAAATAATGATTGTCAGGTCTGACGTCAGAACTGCAAAAAAAACAACTTTTTAAATACCTTTTTTAGAATTTTGTGTGAAGAACTAACGCCAGAATTTATGGAGGTAACTATCGAAACTACAGAATTCAGCGGCTAAATAGAAAAATAATGGCTCAGCATTAAAAAATAAAGGTATTATAGCAACTACGTTTAATAAGTATGTTCAGTCTGTGTACACCTGTATACGTAATAAGCATTATTAAGCTACCTAATATCACACATGTAGAATTGTATTTTTTTTCATTGCATTTTCTACAATAAACCAAATATAAGATTGCAAAAAACAAACAAATAAACAAGGACATTAAAAAAAACCTTGGGTCGACAAGGAGAATCGCATTGGTCAGGTTTCTGACGGAATCCGCCGTGGTGGTCTATAGCGGCTAAGGCACTCGGCTGCTGACCCGCAGGTCGCGGGATCGAATCCTGGCCATGTTGGCCGCATTGTCGATGAAGGCGAAAATGCTTGGGGCCCATGTGCTTAGATTTAGGTGCACCTTAAAGAACCCCAGGTGGTTGAAATTTCCGGAGCCCTCCACTATACGGGGTCTCTCATAATCTTATGGTTGTTTTGGGACGTTGAACTTCAAAATTATTATGTTTTTTTCTGATGAAAACAAACCACTCCGTCAAAGAGCTGGTTGTTCTAGCTTCTCTTTCTTCCGACTTCTTCTGTGGTGTTCTTCACAATAGTGTTAATTTAAAAACTCTCAGAAAAAGAGCCTGCGTGTAACCTCAATTTTTCATAAGTACCTATAGAACATGCGTCTATTCCATGGGTAAACTTTCATACCCTGGTCGTTCGCATCACAGATCAACAGAGACAAGATCACAAACTCTCGCTATATTGTCACGACGTCAAAACAGAGGTCTTGCCGCAGAGATTGAGACACCAGAAGCAGGTCAAACTTTTTAATTAGAACGCGCAAGCGAGTTCTTTTTTTTTCTCGTCCATTTCGTAGTCCTTCGTGGCACATGCAAAACTGCCATCGTCTTTCTTGAGCAAGCACGTGACAATATTAGCACCTGCATGGAGCACTTGCGAGCGACTTCAACAATGTTCCGTTAGAAAAAAGGAAAGGCAATAAACTTCTTGTTAAAGTAATCGCAAGAGCCATACAAATTCCTGATATTCCCCCAATTTGACCTCAAACGACAGACTGTACAGTAGAACGACTAAATGTAGGGCGGTGCATGTGGCATATCAACACAGCAGATGAGATTTACAATTTACAGGCTGTTATGACGGGATTTAATTGAAGTTAGTGCACAAAATGACCACATAATAAGTATGTGGCATAAGGAAAATATGCGCACTGTTACCTGAATATTTCAGTTATCTATGGCCGACCATTTATGCTTTCTACTGAATTAAATATCGTCTCATGGTATAAAGACCTCTGCAGATATACTGTAGAAATTACAGAAACATTCGTTTTTTTTCTAAAATCAGTCCCGACACAACTGATGGCGGCTATTTCGCGCGCAATAAAATAGTGGTCTTTCGTAACGCTATGCTGTTTCACGAATGTGTGCTTTAAAGCGATGCCCGCCCTTCACTAGCCACTTTGATATTATTTGCCCTATAAAAGTTCAGTGGCGATACACCACATTCACACCTTGTACTTCTATTTACACCCAGCTTTCGCTCCAATCTGTGATTGCTACATCGCTTACGTATGTAGAGAAGCTCTGGAAAAGCTTTAGGCCACATCTTGTGTTATGTCAAGCTTTGAAAAGTGGCAAATGAGTTTTTCAGTCACGCCATGGAGTGTACATTTGTCATTTCCAGTCTTTCTCCCGTCTCTCCCTCCTTAATTTCTCCGGGAAGCTGAATTTTTGGTTTTACTTTCTGCTGATGACTTCGTCTGTGCGATGGTATTGCGGAAATTTTCCCGTGCTATCATATCACACAAAGAAACAAGCTAACAGCGGTGAATCGCTGTGTAAATGAAATCAATCTCCCGCTGTCGCAACACGCATAAAAGGGCCACGCACGCCTTGATCCAGTTACTTTCACATTTTTTAAAGAATGTTTACTTCAGACATGGATGTTGCAATTTTGGGGCACATAGATAAAACTTACACAATTGTGGACGCACACACTTGAGTGAATAAGAAATAAAGGACATCGCGTGATTTACTATATTAAAAACAAACTTTTGAACTTGCTCAAAACATGTCATTTGCCGTTATTCGGTGCATAAAAGGGCATAGAAGAACATCCATAATCCAAAACGAGCGTGGGATAATCAGCAAAAAAAAAAAAAAACTCAGTTCCCGAGGCGATAGACGCATGCACATACTCATCCTCTGTTTCCACCTAGAATCACACGGCAACGTGAGTTTCACAAGATGTTACTGGTGATTTTGTTTAGCACAATACAGATGGCTTTGTCAGAAGTTACGTAAGAAAAAAAATTTCGTCGTATTTATGCTTGACAAGTAAAGGGGGAAAGCAAAAAGCATGCAGGGCTTGAATTTTTTACGCGCCATGCAGGTCCTTCGTGTGGTCGCGTTTTGCAATGACATAGCCTTGCTTAAAGATGCAAAGCCAATATTTGTGAAGTACAGATTTGGATTATATTAGTTAAACTCTAGTGGCCCAGCATATTCTGTGGTTTATTACAATTTCGAATAGCCATTAGTGCCGAGGGAACACGAGATCTTCGACTGCATAAACAGAGGTGGGAAGGTGGATCGAGTCACGGCTTGTATGAGGCCAAAAAGAAGCATAACAAAAGTTAGGTCGGCATAATGGCACTTTTCATCTTGAGTTTATTATCAAACGTTATATACGCGTAATTTTGTGATGAAAAAAAAATGATTTTCAAATGTTCGGTTAAGCGTAACGTAAATTCTAAAATGCACCTGAACGCAAGTAGGTATAATATGATGTGACAAATGCTGCCAGACCTAAATTAGAATTGATTGAGAGAAAAAAACGCTGCGTTGTGGAATAAATGAGAGAATTTATAACGGTCTGCGCGGTTCTTCAATAACTTAAGAGCAGCGATTAATGTCGTTCTAGATATATCGCATGTAGAGCAAGCACATACTAATTTATATATACCAAGCGTTTGCGCAACTTAAATGTCACTTATGAAACATAGTTGAATGTGCTTAGCGTTACTGATTAGATGTCCAACTAGCATATCTCAAGAGTGGTTGTGAGTTACATATTCGCCAACATAGCGGTTACCAGCAACTGTGTTTGAAAAGGAGCTATTGAGGGTATAGGAGGGGTTGTCATTAGCTATGTTTGATGGTATTACTCTGATAACCACATACCATTAGGATGACCGTGGGTGTTACGACAGACAGACAAGTGGGATGCATGCTGCACCTAACTATATTCAGGCTCCCTACTGCGACCTCCACAAGTGTGCAGTACATGTGCACAGATATTACGTCGTGGTTATTGTTATTATGCATCACTGAGCCGAAGAAGGCGTACTGGCTCTATTGGTTGATCAAGATTCTGGGTTACGCAAGCCGGATCTCCCGCTGATGGTGAAATAAATTTTATTATGTCCTGCAGAACTGCGATTCACGCAATTTCCAAAGGCATCCACTCAACGCATCATCCACGGCATCGCTTTCCTGAAAAAGCCGAAAAGCACATTGTGCCGCCGGTATAATCTACAGGTAGCCTTGCAGACATTTCGCTTCGTGCTTGTGTGTCTGTTACTTACAAGGCAGATATCTCTTTTAGATCTGTCAATATATACATTCTCGAATAACGATGGACAGATCTCCTTGCGTCACACTATCAAGGAGGTATATGTTCAGCTTTGGCTCGACAAGCGTCTCTACCCTCCGCCTCATCCATCACTCACTGCGTTCGAGGCTCGAACTCTAGGACACATCCAAATGGATTGCGTGATAACCCCCTGTCGCCTTTTCCTTTATAAATATAGGTCTAACCCCTGCTGTCCCAGTTTCCCCTCCCCATATGCCGACCTGTCACACAGGCTGTTTTACTGCCGAACCGCTCAGCAGTCCAACTATTACCTTCCCACATCCTTTTCCATCACCTCCTGGCTCGACTGGATCGGCGCCGAAGGGGAAGAACAACAGCGTCGACTTGTCGCACAGGCGGTTGAAAAGCTCGACCTGTAAATTGTGGCTGAATAAAAGCCTATTACTACTACTACATTCGCTATATGTTGGTGGAGCATTAGCGCAAGTGTATTACTAACTTTGAGCAAAGTGTCAGAATTTTGCACACTTTATTTCGCGCGGAGGGGTTATGTAGGAATTCTAAGAAATACGCCCATAGGTCTTGGCGGCCCCTGTGCACAGGCCGTCCTTTATCGAGACTTTATCTCACCGCTTCCCTTCGGGTTTAATGATGACCCTGCGCCACTCACCTTATGTTCTCAGGTGCTCTCCAGAAGTCTGTCCTGAAGTCTAGCAATCACCATACTTGCGGTAGTGGCGGCGCTGCTCCCCGACAACTTTCCACGGGAATGAAGGGAAAGCTATGGCACAGAGCCTGTGCAAGTGTACTTCTACGCGAAGTAGCCCGAAGCAGTCTTTTTCTACCATTTTGAAACGACACAGCTGTGCGGCCTCAGTGTTGCACAGCATTGAGTTGTCCGCTCATAGACGACCATTTGTGAACAGTACTGGTGTTACATGGGCAATTTATATCACTATCAGGGCTGATACGGACCAGGCTCGATGCGGATCAGCCGCTGCTACACGGCCACAATTAATCACGAACAAGCCTGATCGCGATCAAGAACATCGAGATTTCTGCATCGCGATCTAACTCACGGAACATGCCCTGACAGACTTCTTAGCCAAGATCGATCAGGAATAGTTTTAACCGTTTACCATTGATGATTGTTGTTCATCGCAATCAAGAAATTCTATTCTGATCGGCATTAATCGTGATTGAAAGGCCCCGCGCGTCACCGTTATAAACTTCGCCGCAGGTTTGTGAGGTAACTAGACGGAAGAGCAAGTATTAAACGAACACCTATTGTAGACACAGATGTCATTTAGTGTTTTAGGTGCACGTAATTGGCACGGCTTTATCACACCTGCAAAAACGCGAAATGACAATGTAAAATTTAAAAGCAATATAAATGTTTCACTGGTGTGTTCTGCGCCATTCTTCATAAAGCCTCCGACAGAAAATCAAGAAGCTTTTTTTTTTCTTTCTTGTATTTCTTATGTTTAAAACATGGATGCATTTATGGGACAATACATTGCTCTGTAGCTCTCGCTTCTTTGCGAAAATAAATGTCCGTGAGCCTATAAACATTCCTGCATAAGCCCAGGATGCTTATTCAAAGGATCACGTGTCCCGAAGGTTCAGAGCTTACAATATTCTAGGATATTTTGGTCACTTCTTTGTGGTGGAACCACAATCACCAGATGAAGCAAAAAAATTTGGCAAACGAAAGATTTTTGGCACTGCCTAGAAACAAATAAACAACAAGAGAAAAGGCAGGTAGATTAACCAAGCATATGCATGGTTTGCTACCCTACGCTGGAGGAATGAAAAGAAAAGCATAAACATGAGACAGAGGGGGAAGCGAAGAGAAAGAGAAAAAAGATTGTCAATTAATGGGCTTACGCGTATGCAGCGCTGACAATACACAAAAATGCTAAAGGCGTTCACATAGGACCGTAGTCCTTAAATAGCGCAAGAGGGATTTGATTGCCTTATCAGCCGAAGAAAGACAAAGAAGGTGTTTCAGCAGCATCAGCGCAGAGAGTAACCGATCGTCCAATTGCCGCAACGCGTCAGAAAGTTTTCGTCTCTCGGAGGCAAATCGAGGACAACGGTATAGCGGATGGTCGGTGCCATCTTCGGTGCCGCAGACTTCGCATTCCGCACTGCCAGTCACTCCAATGAGGGTTGTATATGCTTTTTTGAAGGCAACGCCCAATTAAAGCCTACAGAGAAGGGAAGCTTCACGTGGCAGTACCTAGCTATAGGAAACACAGAAAGAAAAAAAAAGGATGACAAAACAAAATTCCCGATATATTTTATTATTCGCCTTGCTGTCATTGCCCGAATTCATCTGTTTCTAAAAAAAAAAAAAGGCACGCAGAGCCGGTACAGTCGCACCCCGCTATCAAAAAATAAGCTTTTTTTTCATATTTACACATAGGAATGGAAGACACAGTGACTACTTATGTGACATCGCTCGAGCAATTCACATGATAGCGTTTCAGTTATGCTTTCTATCTCCCTGCTCTCCCCACCCATAGGTACGCTGCCACAAATTGCCTGAAAAAAAAGTTAGGTGCGTACCAACAGCATTCTTAATCGAAAATGCATGCTTCATTTGGAGACCATCAACGCCGTGGCAGGTTTGGCACGATTTGGCGCGGCCAACAGAATTTCAAATCTATTTTAGCTACGCGCCATTGGCTCTCTGCTACAAAGTCAGAAGGAGTATAACTCTCATACTTCAGATACGCCCTTTGAAGAGACTTTCAAACCTCCTGCATCGGCTAACATGGCCTGCAGAATAATTATTTGATTATTTATGTAACAATATTAGCTTATTTTGTAATTACGACTATACTGTGTATAAATGCTATAGTGCGAAGGTTCCAAGTTATATTGGCCTCAAGAGAATATCGTGGCGCCACCTACGCGATGACATCACTCATTGGATACCAGGATGTGTTGTCTGCTAGAGCAACGGTGCAGCCATTGGGGACAATGCAAGTGGTGTCGTGAAAGCAAAGCTGCCAACTAACCTATTGTGAAATATGTTCCCTGGATCAGACATTTTATAAAACAAACGCGTGAACTTGCAGCAACAAGCGGAACGTGCCATCGAACAGTAATACTTGCTGTACACGCGAGTCACATGCGCTGTTGTCAACACACGCGATTAAATGATGATCCCACCAGCACTTCTAAGCATCTCATCTGACATGCTTAGAAGTGCTGGTGGGATCATCTCTAAAGGGACAGCCTACAATCTCCTGCTCATTTATTTGAACTGCGATCTCACTGACGATTAGGTTTTTTTCTTTCTTTTTTTACTACTGATGTGTTCACTTTTCGCCTTCCTTTGCACTTGTCGGCAACGTATCAAGGCTAGTTCTCAGCGCCTTCGAAGCGAGCGTAAAACAAAATGTTTGTTTCATAATGACCGATTTTCTATTCAGTATTTTCTTTAGTAGTGCTCCAACTTGATTATGCGTGATCGTGAGCGTGTCGATATTGCTTTTAACTACTGATGTGTTCACGCTTCGCCTTGCCTTGCACAAGGCAGAAACGCATCCACGTGTTGTTTTAGCCGCGTTAGATAGTTGAGGCGTGCGTGTTTTTTTTCTTCACTTATTTTGTTCATTTACAGCAGGAGTCTCAACCTCACCTGAGCTAGTGGGCTGCAGTCGTGAATTTGATGAATTTGAGTCCCATGATAGCCGAGATAGTGAAGAAGGCTAGGTTGTGGGGCAGCTTGAACAAGTTATCTAACGTTGTTATTTGAAAGAAGTATTTTCCCATATCTCCTTCTCAGATCTCTGCAGAGTATTTCGTGTCAGGATTCTGGCAAGACATCACTACCGATTTCCAAAATGACTGAAATCATTACTTGGATTCTAAAGTGTATTTTCATTCCGCGGTTGTGTTTCAATGCCTTATGACCACATGGTGCGGCTAACACAAGAAGTGGATGAGACTAGTCATGTTTGAGCAGCTCGTGTATACACTTAAGGAAACTTGATTAATTCGTGAGACTAAAGCGGTCATGCGCGGGACGCGGACCGGCAGTGAAAGGTTAGCGGGCCGCATTGCTTCGTTCTCCAGCGCCAGTAAATTCATCAAAAACGTCCGCGATCAGCTGCCGGAAGCGCTCGCGAGCAGCTCTTACCGATCAACTTAGCTGCGGTGGCGTCCAAAAATTTTTCGCCACGAAAGTCCTTACTGCTGACTCGCAAATCAGCGTTGGCGTCTTTTCCCATTTTCCGCTTCACCAGCCATGTGTCGCGCATTTTATAGCGTTTGGGGTAATAATGAAAACTTGCAGCTTTATCTGTCGGATATGTCTGGCACAGCGGCATTGAACAGTACGTACTCCAAGCTGATCAGCTGCTTGCACGTAACCTAGAACTGATTTTGCGGCTATAATATCTTCACGTGGCAAAATTAACCTTCACAAGTCGATATTTGAGCTTAGCGCACCACAATTTCACCCAAATGCCGTATTTAACAACTACTACGCAGCAAAGCGAGCACACGCATCATATCTGCGACGTCAAAACGATGGCAGCGCTGGCCTCTCTAGTAAAGGCCCTCGTGGCCAATAATGTTTAATTACTCAAGACAAAATAGTATTATACTTATTTGGCCGGAAGGAGTGAAGCCATCAAATCAGGTCCGCGCCACAAGAAAAAATAAATAAATACCGCAGCCAACCAGTCTGTTAATGAAATCGACCTTTCTGCCTTTCACCTCTTGTATTCTCTCTTTGTGGGGCTGATCCCAATATAAAGCTAGAGCTCAAAATTATGAAGAAGCATATAATATACGCTGTCACTGTAAGAGCACTTCATATGAGGGCATATCATCAGAGTAGAATCCTCCGAGCGTGCATATAAATAATAAATTTCAAGATATCGCCAGCATGAGCGAAAATACTGGGTGCATGGGGCGAAGGAGATGGACAAAAAAGCTTTTCAACTTGGACGGCTTCTTCTCTTAGCTTCAATTTCTCCTTCATTTCTCACAAAACGCAAGCATTATAGCGAAGCTTCTAATAAAAAAATAAGAGACCTCGAATATGCGTCCATATTTCAAAAATAAAACTTCACTTCTCAGCGGATCATTGTTAAGCGTATCAGAAATCATAGCGTAGAATACATGAAACTTCGAAACAATCGAACTTGGAACCTCTAAAACGTGACTGCGAGGCGTTAACCACTGATCCACGGAACAGCCCGTCAAAACTTCGAAACATAAATCGACAAAGTAAGGCAAAGCAGTAACGGGAGGCAGAATAAAGAGCAAACTGGGACAGTTTTTCTACATTTACAGATAAGACATGAGCAAAAAACAGCAGTGAAATTTCCCTTCATTCTTAGGTGCCTGCCTAAGACAGAAACGCCTGTCAAGGCTCGCGGGGCGTAAAGAATATGGCTATCTCACTCGCTCACTTCAAATTTCTATTGTTGCCAACTTTTTCAAAACTAAATGGGTTTGAACTAGTTATCGCGATAATCGCTATCAGAGTTTCCGGAGCAACGCTTCGCTGCCAGCACTTTTCTTGCGCAATTTACGTCACGCGAAAAATACAACCTCTACATTATTTTTCTGTTAGGCTCTGTTTAATAAACACTGACAAATAAGTGTACCACCTCATAAAAAATTGAGAGAAGACAAACGCGCTTATGACAAAGAAGGTCGTCCTAACTCCTATTATTCCCTGTGGTACTCGTCACATCCTGGAAGCGAAAAAAAAAATGTCCTCGAAAATTGTCACCTATAGAGAGTCGAGAGATGCTACAGTACCAAGAAAGAATCAAACAAAAATGAAGGAAACTTCAAGAATGGCAGGGCTTGAGAAGCACCTTCTCAGTATAACACCCATAAACGGCAGCCTGAATTAGATGAAGGCGGGCTGAAAGGAGGACCCTTTCAAAGCGAACCACTTATGACGATGGGCCTCCAGCTCTGCGCGAAGCTTCGATAGCCAATTACTCGAGACGCCCACCATACCGTGCACTGAGCGATACGGTAGAACTGCACAGGTGGCCTCTGCAGGGGCCGTGACTTAGCGTTGCATCCTCCATCGCTCTGCTCGGATCAACAGCTTATCAGCATCCCCGTGCGGGTTTTGTTTCGGGAAAAAGAACCCAGCAGCACGAAAGTTGGAACTGGCACTTCAGTCGATTGAATTATCGTGAGCTTGACTTGTAACTTTGATAAGCAACAACGGACCACTTATGAACTAATGAGGCACCAGATTTCGGTGAATCGTGCGCTGTGGACCGGTAACAAGAATTGCTTAATGACCAGCGTTTCGGGCAACGGTCAGTGAAAAATGGGATTAACACGTGGTACAATCAACGCGTCAACACTCCTAATTGGAAGAGTTGGAGCTTCTCACAAAGCATACGAGCACTGAAGTCTGTACGTATGGAAATTGCAGACTCTGCGCAAGTGGGAACACACGAACATATATTTTCATAGCGATAGTATTCATTGCAGTGTCAAGCAGTATCAGAGCTACAACAGGCTCAGACAATAGCACATGCTGCATTTCGTCGGTGCCGCTCCGCACCAAGTAAAAAGCACTTAACTTTAACACGCTGGGACGTGCCCAGTTCTCCTGAGTAACTCAAATCATTTGCGGCGCAGCAGAATACGGAAAACATCGGTGTGAATTATTGAACGAGTAAAGTCCGCTGCACATCGCTAATGCTACTTTACGTACTGTACACGTTTTCACGGACTTCCGTAGTACAGATTCATTTAAAAAACTAACGCGTGGGTGTTTTCCTCCAAAACAAAAGTATTGTGCACAAAATAGATATATAAACAACGATGAGCGTTTTTTTTTTCAATTAGGAAAGATCGCCAGGCTTGCGCGGAACACGCCGTGAAACCACAGAGAAGGCTGGAAGAGCAGCTTATCTACAACGTTCATTGTAGACTCTCTTTGGGTAAAGTGGAATGGTGTGAAGTTGGTAGAACGTAATGTGGAAATATATGAGCGCACAAGGTAGAAGGAAAAGCGCTTGACAGGAAAGACGCTCACTCACAACTGAACTTTCATTGCACGAGAACACAAGCGCGCAGGCGCAACCCACTATCACTTCAAGGTTCCACTCCCCTCTCCTTTCCCCTAAAAGAAAAGAAAAAGAAGATATACGTTTATCTACTTCAACAGCTCAAAAAAGACACCTCTTTTTCACTTATTACTACCGAAGGACGTGTATCAGTGTTCCTTCGGAAGCAATAGGTGAAAAAACTCCCAAGCATTTCCCCGAGGGTGAACATGGTTAAGTGCGAATACACGGGGTGATGCTATGAGGGGTATTTATTAATTCGCACTGTTATATTATTAATCACACTATGGTGCCTTTATGGTGTAATGGTTCCTGGGAATCGCAATTTGATCACACGGGGGAGTTTACGTTAACTCACTGGCGAATGCCAACGCATTTTAACTTTACTGCCCCTCACGACCCGCTCTCGACGGGAGACTGAGAGAGAAGGCGGGCGCGCGAGAGAGAGGGGTGCGCGCGCAGCTGCAGCGAGCGAGGAGAGCGGAGGAGCGAGCGAAGGGGGAAGGGGACTATGAGCGTCGCGTTCGTGGCTTATTCGGTAGAGCGTCGCGCTGCGGCCCGCCAAGTCCTCTTTCTTTTAAAGATAGAGAGAAGACTGCGGACGCCGCCGATGGCGGTGGATGGTTTGGGGTCGCTTATAAAGTGTATTCACACTTAAAAGAGGTGCCTTTTTTGAGCTGCTGAAGTAGATAAACGTATACCTTCTTTATTTTTCTTTTTGGGGAGAATAGAGGGGGTGTAACCTTGAAGTGATAGTGGGTTGCGCCTGCGCGTTTGTGTTTTCGTGCAATGAATGTTTTCTAATAAAAGTTCAGTTGTAAGTGAGCGTCTTTCCTGTCAAGCGCTTTTCCTTCTACCTTGTGCGCTCATATATTTCCACATCACATTCTCTTGGGGTAGCTAAGGCAAGTACACATGCAGGTTACCCACTACAACACAATTCCTTGTAACTTTCATAAACTAGGGAAGCACCTCTAATGGTGATGATTATCCAACTTTATTTGGTTTTAAACCAGAGAAAACATGCCATTTTTCGTCATTCTGCAGGGAAGTAGGATACCCGTTAAATATCTGTACGTCATCATATGCACTTTGTGCTTGTTCTGATAATGGACACTTATGGATGAAATCTTTACAATGGGTTACAAGCACTCGATCACCAACTCGTTGTGTAACTGGCATTGTGTGACATTTTACTTTCCACCCGCTGCATTACACAAGTCCACACGATTCTTCAGTTTATACAGAGCACCTGTATAGGATATTTTTTTGTGAAGGAGCCATCACCACCGGCTTGGTTGTGACTACGTTAGTAAAAAGTATTCAGTCACAAACGCCAACGTGGCTGGGTGCAATAAAGGAAAAAAAATCCAACGTGGCGGTGTGCTTATATCCGAGTGTCATGCAGCGCACCCAGTTTCAGATTCTATCCGAACCTACTTTTTTTTTCCTTTCAGTTTTCTCTTATTTCACCCTATAACATTGATGGACACTGGCGGTGGTGGAAAACAATACGGCTGCGAAATTGACCATTGTGGTGATATCATAACAGCTTTCGCTTTAAAACAATAGTGTAAAGGACATTCAGTTTCCTTTAGCAAAGAGTGTGTACAGAGCTTTGGCCGTGGTGCATATTCATGGAACGCAATATTAGTCCTTCGAATTGCGCGTGCAAATCCGTGCGTCATTATCCAAACCGTGCAGGTCAGCTTATCTCTAACCTGAAAGCATCAGTTCAAAGTAAGGAATGCAGTGGTTGTTTTGATTCTATCTTAGATTAGGAGCTATTTTCTCAATTTCGCAAGTCCGCATCTCTTCACAACGAATTAATACAACGTTTTATTTTCGTGGTACAGCAATACACGCGAACCCTTGCCGGTGTCATTGCACAGGTTTGATGGACCGTTATTTTGCGTTATTATTATCATGGGGTACTATAGCTATATGAATTTGCCATGAGAGGGTGATCCCCTTACATCATAAGTTCATGCGTGCCTTTAATAACTTAATCTTTTGAAAGCATGGTATTGAATTACTACTCAGTATACAATACTGGCTCACAGCGTGATAGTCGTAAAAAAGACGATTATGTGGCCACATCCGGGGCTTTTCAGCGATTTAGTCGTCTGTTAAATTTGCAAAAGTGTAGCACTCCAGTTTTCGCAGTATTTCAAAGGAACTACATATATATCTCTGATTTCTACAAAATGTCTAGTTGAACATAGAATATTTTGTTGAGTATCTGGTAAAGTTATGGGGTGTAAATATAAAACATATGATCTAAATAAAAAAATAGTCCCAAGTTCTCGGTAACTGGTGTATTTAAAAATCTAGATGGTATACACATTTGCAAAAGCCTTCATAGTTATTTAAATTTTTTTATTGACTCCATCTTTTAAAAAACTTTTTCTTGGCATGCAAGTGAATAACAAAGGCGATTTTTGTTAGGACATGTAGCCCCTCTTTGGAAATATCATCGTGTTGAAAACTTCATCGGAAACATCATCGTGTACCTACTATATTTTCGCTGAAAGCAAAAAAAAAGGTGCACTCATTAATTTGAGGCTCTGCAAATTATTGCTGAGCAGCCCATGGATTTTACTTATTTATCGCAGGTTTTATACAGTGCGCCCACTAAGACTGCTTGATGTCAACGGAGAATCGAACGCTGCACCTAAATTAGATTCGCATACTAACGAGGGTTTGTTGTGTGTAACCTACGATCAAACTGTAGGACGTTCAAGTTAACAGCGTCTTTTGAATGAATTTACCCATACAAGATAGCGTTATAAGCAGGCATTGAAAGGTGCGCAGAGAGTTTGGATAAAGTTCTCAGAGATTGAACTTTCGCAGAAACTGGGAATCTTATAGAGTATACAAGGAAAATGATGGTTTATTGTCTATTCCAATAAAAAAGTGGGTAATGATTAATCACAAATCTTATGAAAAGTTAGTTGTGTCGGTAATCAATCCCGTGATTCATAACTGCAGAGAGAGGGAACACGGGATCTTTTTTTTTGTAATTCGTGTCTGATGAGGAAGTTTAGAGTTATATAGTAAACAGACAACGGTTGAAAAACACAGCGTTTTGTTCTCTCTGATAAAGCATTCGCCTGTGTCGTATAGTGATTAAGTATCGGGTTTGGTGCTACAAGACGACCACATTTCTAATAACGTTGTGGGAATGTTCTCATCATTTTTATATATTCGGTGTAATATGCGTCACATTGAAGTCGCTTGCGCATGCTTAGGGCGTCACTTGCGGCCGGCACGGACGCACCGACACATGCTACTCAAATCTTTTGAAATACGCATCTGCTGTCCTACTTCAACGTCCATATGCATCGACCATCCTAAGCCCATCATGCTAGCTGAAGAAATGCTATCCGCGCTCAAGAACGAAGATGTTTGAGATTACAATGTGCGCAGGCTACTATGTGGGTTAAAGAAAAAAAAATGGCAGCATATCCACGGAGTGAATGATGGAGAGTGGGGCCAAGAATTCGTCCGTCCATTCGTTCTTGCTTCCGTCTGTCCATGCGTCCGTCAGTGTGACCGTCCATGCGTCCATCGGCCCGTCCGTGCGTGCGTCTGTTCGTGCGTCCGTCCCTGCGTTCGTCCATGCAGCCACCCCTGCGTCCGTTCATGCGTCCATCCATGCATCTGTCTATGTGTCCGTTCGTCCATCTATTCAACACTCCAAGTACCACCATCTCGCATCTTTTCATCATATATTCCCCATACAGAAGCACCGCCATCCAGCGGACATTTTAAGGACTAAACGAGAGGTGGCATGCACACGCACACTTTCTTACGGCTTGCGCTTCGGGTCCATTTCCCACCTTTAACCACCTCGAGTTCATGGTATATACTAGTTCACTGTATTCATGGCACTGCGGCCGAACGCTCGCTAAACCTTTCGAAAACCAAGGAGGTTACGCCCAGCGAGTATGACGTAGCAAACTTTTTCAGTCAGATAGTGCTCAAGGTACATGCCAATGGCTGCTAATGGGAAATGAGAGGCGGAGAATTCGGCTTTTACTTTCTTACGGCTTGCGCTTCGTATCTACTTCCCATTTTTAACCACCTCGAGTTCATTCATGGTATATACAAGTTCATTGTATTCATGGCACTGCGGCTCAACGCTCGCTAAACCTTTCTAAAGCTAAGGAGGTTACACCCAGCGAGTATAACGTAGCAACCCTTTCTTGTCAGATAGTGCTCAATGTACATGCCAATGGCTCCTAATGGTGATTGCAGCCTGCGCGTTAACTAAAAGCCGAATGCTCCTATCTCTCATTCCCCATCAGCAGCCATTGACATGTACATTGAGCACTATTTTTTATTGTTCAACAACGCACAGAAAAAGTCTCTCACCGGCACCACCTTGGAGGTCAAAATGTTATACTTGTTACATACTACGGGAGATGAACGGGTGCCGCTATAAAGAGCTTCGCCCCTAAAAAGAAGGGGGAACAAACTAACACTGTGCATGTCCGTTGATATGACCGACGCACGCGCGAGGGGAAAGTGGAGAAAACTGACGTTGACTGAGCTTCAAAATCAAAAGCACACGCAAAATAAGGCTGGGACATGGCCACTCGATAAAAACAAAATTCACCGACGATTACAATGATGCCTAATGGCAATTCTAAACGCAGCTTTGGTGGTGACACACACACCTCTTTGTGCATTGCAGGCGTTGCGAACTAAGTGAAACGCGGGCAGCCCGGTTACGGAGCCAGCCGCAATGCAGGTACCAACCTTGCATGTACACGAGCTCCGACCGAGTCGCCACCGCGCACGATGGTGCACGCCTTGTTTGCTTGCTTGAAAAACCTTATTTCATATGCGATATAGGGAGGAGATTAGAAGTGGCCTTGAGGGAGCCGCAGCTCCCAGCCGATTGGTGGGCTCCTCATTGCAGGCCGGAGCCCATTTCGACCACCTCGACTCACGCTCGGTCAAACAATGTGCTCTGGCTGCCCATAAGACAGATGCTTGGGCTAGTTGGTGATTGGGAATCAACATATTTGCATAGTGCAAGACTACGAGTAGTTACGACGTAACTACAGAAGAAGAGACAAGGTCAAAAAGAGCACTGACTTCAACTGATATTTTATAAGCGGAAATGCTGGAAGTATATACTCGTGACAGATAGGAACGGCCGGTAGGAACGGGTACCGATAGGAACGGCCAGGTAGGAACGGCCGAGTATAGCAATCTCCCAAAACTCCCGGTTGGGTTGTTTTTGGGGCGAGGTTCAGGGTTGATTGGCGTCCTCGAACCATGCGGAAAATGTCCCGGTGGTTCGTGATATCGACAGATGCTGCGTCACTCGCTTTCTTAAGTCTACGTTGCCTCCATAGGTTATGTCGCCGCGAAGCCAACAGCAGCGCGGCTCAACTCAAGAACTGTCTCTAAGGTGCTCGCCCAGGAAAAAAAAAAGAATGAACGAAGGTTTGGCCCGTTTTGTTGTCATAAAATACAATCAGCAAGCTAGTTGAACTTAATGCCGCTTTGACACCCCAAACGGATCGCAACACATGGTTTAAAAATGCACCAGTTCCTTTCTGTTTCCAATTTTCTCGACGAGCATGCAACTGTTGGCAAATATAATTTGGGATCATGTCATCACTCTTGTGCATAAACTACTTTCTTTGGAAACAACGATGCTAACATCGACACTTTAAAAGCGATTCCCTGTCACATCTAAGATTGTGGTACCTGGTGTTGACATCCTTTATATTTCGTTCAAAGGCACGTTGAAACGCGGTGGCTCCTTGGCATGTCCTTATAGGACGAGATACAGTGAGACGTACGTGTCGCTGAGTTGTGGTTGCCGGATGAAATCATCACCTAACAATGATAAGTTTTGAAATTCTTAGAAGAAAGATTTCGCACTTATTGGTTTCCGTTGTGTATGCACCACATGCATGAGAACGACTCAAGGGCCCCTTTCTAAACGTTTATATTTACTGGCTGAAATGCATCAGACTTGTGAATAAGCCCCGCCGCTGTGGTCTAGTGGCTAAGGTACTCGGCTGCTGACCCACGGGTTGCGGGATTGAATCCCGGCAGCAGCACCTGCATTTCCTATCGAGGCGGAAATGCTGTAGGCCCGTGTGCTCAGATTTGGGCAGACGTTAAAGAACCCCAGGTGGTCGAAATTTCCGCAGCCCTCCACTACGACATCTCTCATAATCATATGGTGGATTTGGGACGTTAAACCCCACATATAAATCAATCAAACTTGTGAATACGGTACGACCTTATATGTTCTGTCTGTTGGAGACCGGAAGTTTAACTGACTGCATAATGTAATATTTGAATTCATCGCAGTTGTGACCTGCTACAGTAAAATGCTGTGCCACTTCTTTCGGTAATTTTTTCACCATGTCCACATAATTCCCGTTTAACGTAACACTAACAGGTTGTCTTGTTCGGCCAATGTGCCGTTTGTGACAATATGAACATTCAATCATGTAGACAGCGTTTGAACTAGTGCAGAGAAAGCTGGGTTTCATAAGATGTACATAATCACTTTCAGGACTTTTAATTGTAACGTCATCTTGAAAGTGTTTGCAAGTCTCACATTTTGGAAGAGAACAAGGAGGTATGTGGGTAGTAGAATGAGGGTTTACTTTAGCATGCACTAACAAGCCCTAAATATTCTTATATCGGTGATATGCAACCTTTGGTACCTCCGGGAGCGCCTTTTAATGCTTTTGTTGCGGGTTAATATTGGATAGACTTACGGAAGATATTATTCACTTTTGGACGTGCACTCGACTATTTGGTTAGGAATTATAGCGGGTGGATTGGGGGTGCTGCGGGGGCTCTTTTAGCTATAGCGTTGATGTTCTGTCTAAGTTACGTGCTTCGTCGTAGACCCCGTGTAGCGTGTTCTACGGCTAAGTTATTTTAACTGTTGTTTCCTTTAGGTTGCTTCACTGGTGAACGTAGTCACCGTCGTAACTAGAGATCTTTTTATACGTCTCGCTTCTCCGACAACTTTGCTTTATTTGCATTGTCGTCGTGGGTTAGTAGTGTATTTTATGTATTGCTGGCTGTCTGTCAGTGATCTGTAAAGCATCGTTCATAATTTTCCTCTTTCCAAAGATACTGT
The DNA here is from genome assembly GCF_013339725.1 of Rhipicephalus microplus. Classification (NCBI taxonomy): domain Eukaryota; kingdom Metazoa; phylum Arthropoda; class Arachnida; order Ixodida; family Ixodidae; genus Rhipicephalus; species Rhipicephalus microplus. Next base: position 279,787,083 of record NC_051165.1, read on the forward strand.
GGTGTCTGAGGAGTTAATCTCACTAGAAGAATGGTTTATAGTGAATTTAAAACTAGAGTGATACACGTTACAGTGGCCATTGAATGTGTTCAATGATGTCATATTCCCGTATAATAAATATGCCGTCTGAGCTGTGGAGATAGGATTTCTTTTGGGTTATCCGATGCAGTTACTCATACTAAATGTGATTTTTGGGGCATGTCGGGGCAACTAAATATACCCCAAAAAATTAAAATACTAAGGCAAAAATACTATATTAATAAATAATGCCCGATGTAACATTAACAGAAATGCGTGCAGTTGAGTAGTCGGCAAAATATGCAGATGTGCTTCATCGTCTTTCTCAGTGTCGCTAAAGTCGCTTCTAGAAATTTGATGTTTTTCAAGGTCGGGAGACGATTCAATGTCGATTTTTCCAGGGCACCAGGAATTCCCGGCACTTCAAGTACACTGGAGGCATAGGCTTCACCATATTTTGTGCTTTCTTACCCCATATGGAAACGTTGGTGTCCTACATCGAAGCCTTCTGTCGCAATATCTTGTACCATGCAACATGGGCTCCAATTTAGCAGCACGTGCAGCAACAATACATTGTTTGGACGTTATTTCCCGTGTACAAGGCAAGCTTATAATGGCTGTGACCACAAAAAACTGTGTTAAATTTATGGTGGCGGCTGAAGCAGCGCAGGGTTCTCGTCTTATAATTCACCGTTTCTCAAAAATAAGCGATAGAACAAGTATTTATTGCTACGGGCTTAGGAAAGTGGTGCTTTTGGGAAACAACATTTAGAGAGGCCTAATTGGCTTTTTAATTTTATTTTTGTTTCTGCTTTTTCTTTTTTTCTTCGTGACCCACGGCTTGATAACACGGAATTCTTTGGTGAAGCGAATTAAAATGAAGCCAAAACATTGATTATGTGTGGTGGCTTATCGCCAAGTTCACAATCTGTTTTCGGCTTTCTTGGTTCGCGCATATGTTGCCCCTTATACTGTCGCCCCAATGTTCGTCATATTTTTTTTTTGCCTTTCTGTTTTGGAAGTCGGCCCTTGTTCATATTTATGCTACTTATTTGTGGGATTATAGGCTTAAGTACGACTCATTCACGTTACCAACTGGTAAAAGATGAAATGGTTGCAGATCTTATGCCATAAGATGTATCAGTATACGCAGTATTTTGCTAACACAACTTCATAGTTAAGCATGATGCGCTGATAGGAGACTATCTGTACGTAAACTTATACGCACATATCTGGTGACATTACCGACCGAAGGCCATACCCTGCTGGACAAGTGTCGCTTGCAACATATGTTAAGAGGTATTCAAAGAAGGTATTGAAACAATGTGCCAGCATCAAATCTCTAAGGCGCAGTTTTTGCGTCCTGCCACATGCCACTATCACGCTTTGTGGGCCTCGGTAATGTCAGTCTCAGGTGGTTTGCTCAATTTCGTGTTGAGCAACGGCGGCACTAATAATAATGCCATTCATTGATTTGCCCTTAACGGTTCTAAAATGTAAGTCATTTCCGTCAAAAATATTGAATATTATACAAAGTATACCGGTTGCCGACTTTCCATTTCATAAAGCAGCCATATACTTTATTTAATTGACTCTTACAAAGCCCCTTTTCCAGTCGTTAAGCTCCGTGGGAACCTTCCAGAGACCAGATATTATGTTCGTATTAAACGATAATTCGCACTAAACGCATAGCGATCAAATGGGTAAGCAACACTGTTAGCCTTTTTTCCTACGTGGGGGTAGCTTAGGCGACTGTTAAAAGGATATGCCTACTTTTTCCTGCTTTTGTCAAACAGTATTATTTAACGTTATGGAACAGACAAAAGGAACAAAAAAGCTAAAGTTCAATTACCCTGCAACGGATTTATTCCGGCAATACGCGCGCGCGAATCTTAACAGTCTCCATCAAATGTGACGGGGGCTGTTGAGTATAATATTAAGGCCGACTTATTCATGTAGGTTACCAACTTGTGAACTTGTAGTGTATATGTATTTCTTGCAACTTCTTGTCCCATCTAGGTGCGCTGTTTCTCGCCCAGAAAGAACGGAATTCTAAGCTCACCTGTCTTTACCCATACCATTTTTTTTCGTCAATGTGTGTAACGTCATTGAGGAATTATTATTCGTAATCACTTTTTACTTTGTTACTCCAAGCTTATGATGTGGGTGATGTTTTTGTTTCACCGAACTTCTCACTGTGTACATAAAAATTTCACTTCCAAGCTTTTACCTACAACTCATTCCCGTGGAATGAAATTATAGAGGAAGTAACGCATATTCGACGAACATTTTCGAAAGCATTGTTTCGGTTTCGTGTGGCAGTGGGCTGTACCCAAAAAAATTTAGCTCTACGAGTAATAATGACTCGAGGCTGCTTCATGGTCAAATTTAAGGCACTAAGTGCTAACTGATCGTCTCCATTACGCTTACGACCTTATGCCGTATTCACAAATGTGCTGCTACGTTAAAGGTGTTTAGAAAAAAGGGGGTAACGATTTCGAGTACTATTTGTACTCTACTATGGGAGAGCATAAAGCCGTCCCGTGATTAACTCCGCGTTTGGCACGTAAAGACAAGCAGCTATCGTCAGGCATCGTTCACTTGTTCATTCACGCGCTCGCAGATGCATTGCCACTGAAACAAACGCCTTGCCACAGGTACCCAAGTGTGAGGGAAACATTATGGATAAGTTGCACGTCAAGTCATTGTCGCAGCTTCGTAACGCACTGGTTAACCAACATGGCGGCCTTAATAATGTAAATACAGCATAATCGTATAGAAGCTTACCTTTTTCAATATGATAATGATTCGGCCACAACTTTATATGCTTCTGCGCGTCTATCACAAGAGAACCTGCAGACGATGTACCTAGAAGAATAACTCGCAACGTCCCAAACTTTGCATGTGTGATGCGGTGCACTAAAATGAGTTTCAGTGATGTCAGTACAAGCCATCTATATGCGGCATCGCATTGGCAGAGAATGTTGAGCTGTTGACAGTTTTTTTTTCTGCTTTTTCAGGTACTTACACTTTTAATGGTGTTTTCAACTGCTTTCAGTAAACAGTTTAAAACTGTCATAAATAAGTTCAATCAAGCATAAAAGTAAGGCCATACCAATTTCACTCTAGCGGAATGAAATTGCTTCGCACCAAGCATCAAGCACGGAGGCCTTGTTGCAAAACTTCTTCCTATGTAACCTCTCGCGTAAACTTGGAAGTCTCGAATACTGGGGCAGTGCGCAACCCTCCTTGTGGTTCCGCCATGTTTCCTTGCGGTGTCGCCGTGAAAAAAGGTCATTTTTCTAAAAGCTCCGAACTGTGCTGATACCAAAAGAGCGCCCAAATTTACAGCATGTGATGTGACCTTATAAAATCCACAATAACAAAGAAAACAGCAACAAAAGCCCTGAAATACAATGTTGGCTGTCGTTTTAAAATCTAGGTTTAGGATAAAAGTTGCAACAGTGCAAATTTTATTTTTTTAGAGGGATTTGTTCTTTCAATGAGGAACGTTTACACGTCTTAAAGCCCCCCTCTTAAAAATGAACAAAAAACAACAAAAATTAATCTAAACACCTTGTGTAGCCTTCATGGTAGAGATTCCAAGAGGTCACTCGGCCTCCCAATGCTTTTGCCATTGGTGAACCCATTTGCGAACGTGTAAAGCATCTACAAACAGTAAAATACAGGTCGATATACATAAAACACAATGGCCACTCAGGCGTACTGAGACTCAGCAACTGGTGTTGCGCAGTGAAAGCAGCCATCACGCCGGCACGGCTTCTCCTTGGCTCATGCTCCCTCGGCTGTTTCTTACACGTACTTGGTTTTAAACGAGTAGTATAAAATGTCTTCTGTCGCTAAATGTAAACATGCAAGATAGAGCAGATTTGAAGCATGCGCGTCGAGCTCAGGGTTCGTTGTTTACACGAAGCAAGAAACGTGACCTGAATGAGCGCTAGGCCGGAAACTGCGTTAAGGCACCTTTAGCCCACGGCCTCAACCGGCAACAGCACCTTTGTGTGGTGCGAGTACACAGAGAGCCGCTACGTTCCTGCTTACACACTCCTGCCTGACGAGCCTGCATCGTCGGAGTGCTCACGCACGAACGAACGCGAAAAGAAAACTAACTTCGTGGAGGTTTGAGAAAATCAACATCAATGCGAAAGCCTCATAGTTCTGCATCAAGACCTTTTGTGTGGGCTTTTGTTACTGATGTGGAGGCCGACGCACATTCACTATCTGAAAAGAGAGAGTGGAACTAGTTCAAATAAAGTGAACGCAAACAAGGTTTCTGCGATGTTGTCTAGGAACGGCCCAGCTGCTATTTTGAACCACGTGTCTGATGTGTGGGCACGACGTTCTGCATTAAAGTATGGTGCCTGCAGTGGTATTCATAATGTTTATTCTCGTATGTATGTATGTATGTATGTATGTATGTATGTATGTATGTATGTATGTATGTATGTATGTATGTATGTATGTATGTATGTATGTATGTATGTATGTATGTATGTATGTATGTATGTATGTATGTATGTATGTATGTATGTATGTTATGTATGTATGTATGTATGCGTATGTTTTCTGTGCGCGTATGGATTGCGTACGTAAGACTGGTCGTGCGTAACTACGCACCATATTCCTCAGCCCAGACAAAAAACACAAAGGCTAAGTTTTATTAAATGCGAAGCATTTCTTGGTGAACTTCAGTGGCCTTTAGCATATCTATCTATCTATCTATCTATCTATCTATCTATCTATCTATCTATCTATCTATCTATCTATCTATCTATCTATCTATCTATCTATCTATCTATCTATCTATCTATCTATCTATCTATCTATCTATCTATCTATCTATCTATCTATCTATCCATCTATCTATCTATCCATCTATCTATCTATCTATCTATCTATCTATCTATCTATCTATCTATCTATCTATCTATCTATCTATCTATCTATATACGACTTTTAGCTCTCCTGGCCGTTTCAATAACGAAATCGATACCAAACTTGGTATGATATAACATGAAAATCATGACATAAATGTAATAAATGTCATGATTTACATGTCATGGTCTTGCTGCTCTTGCGGTGGTTTCATTCACATATGCTGAAAAACTGGTATGGTATGACATGACTGCATGGCAAACACAAGCGACAGATCCTAACATCAAAATCATGACATGCGCGTCATGTAACAACATGACTACATGCCACACTCATGATGTGCTCGCGACCGTTTTGCTAGCTTTGCATATAACATATTTAGTATTACAGGACGTGAATGAATGACGAAGGTATGTGACTGGTGCAAACATGATAATCATGAGATGCGTGTCATGTAACAACATGACTACTTGCCATGCTCATGATGCGCTCGCGGCTGTATCGCTAGCTTCACATGTGCCAAATTCGGTATTACGTGATGCGAACGGACGAAATAGGTAAATTACACGTCCAAACATGATGATCATGGCATGCGTGTCATGTAACAACGTGACTAGGTCCCACACTCATGATGTGCTCGCGGCCTATTCGCTACCTTCACATATGCCAAAATTTGTATTACGTCACGTGAATGGATGACGAAAGTATGTGAATGGTGCAAAAGTGGTAATCATGAGATGCGTGTCAAGTAAGAACATTAATACACGCCACACTCAAGGTGCCAATACACTTCGACATGAGGTGGCGCACGTGTGCGCCGGCGTTCGTTTTATCGTGTCACGCCGGTGATGCCTGGCCAGGCGCCGATATTCCCCTAGTAGAGATCAGTGGATCTGCCCACTGACCTTCAATGTGGATCTGCATGTCAAATTGCGTTGTTTTGACGCATGCGCGTTTGTGCGCACACGGCGTCCCTCCGTCACGAAGAGAGGCAGACGTGGTGCTGTCTAAGTAGCGTCGTCGGCGCGAAATGCAGCATGTCGCATTTCGCGCCGGTTGCCACCTGGCCGCCCCGACAGATACTGGTCTCGCCGGTCGCGCGCCTGGCGTCACACTATGGAGCTAGTGCTCGCGTTTTACTAGCGTGGCGTCGTTGCGCCTAGCCTGCGCGTGCGTCAACGTTGAGTCGAAGTATATATGGCCCTTCATGACGCGCTCACTGCCGTTGCGCTAGCTCCACTTGTACCAAATTTGGTATCACGGGAAGTGAATAGACGACGAAGTTAAAGGCCTTGAAAAAGACACAACTCCCGTCGAAACGTCGGCTGAATAAACAAGTTTTGTGATAGTGCATCTACTTATATATATATATATATATATATATATATATATATATATATATATATATATATATATATATATATATATATATATATATATATATATATGACGCTATGATTGGGTGACGTGGCCCGGCTCATACTCCATGTTTATTCTAATCTCACTTCTTCCTTCTCGGCTTCTACCAATCATCGCTTCATACGTCACACGATTCCCCCTCCCCCCGAAAGAAGGCATGGATTACGAACAAGGAAAAGTACACAAGGACAGGTTGGGAAGTCACAAATGTCAAAATGCAATATTGGTTTCATGGCCCCGTGCTGTTCCGTAAACTCGCAAAACTTCAAGAAAGAGTGCTGCAGTCCGGTTAACGCAGGAGTTCTGGTGGGCGAGGCTGATGGTTGCGCCCTGGATAACACAAGAATGCTTTGGGACGTGGAGATAGCAAAAATCGCAGCCGGCATTCTTGTGAAGAACAAACGAGGTTCTAACACCTTGCAGAATGGACAGTTCAGATATCGTAGGCATCGAATTCTTCGTCGTGGCACAGGTCGTGCAGGCAGCTTGCGTGCGAGTTGATCGAGGTTGATTGGGTGCTGCCTGTGTTTCTGCCATTACAAGTGGTGCTTTTGTGCTTTTGGAAATTTTGCTATGGCGATGTCGCAGATGGTTTGATGGAAGACACATTCTTGATCTTTGGTGGAGAATGTATCCACAACGATGGGTCTTTTTGCAATGTTCTTCAAGCCTTAAGAGTGCACTTGATGAAGTTTTGTTTCGCCGTTGACAATGTTGAAGTATGCGTTGACGTCGTAATTTCTTCGTTTCGTCAACTTGCTTGTGGTGTGACATTGATCGTGTTGCGCCAGAATTCTTAGCGAGTCCTCCACAGGCTTCTACGACGCCAACCAATGCAACTGTTTCCGGCGCAAGATAATGTGGCGGGTTTGATGCACTTGAATCTTCTGTATTTATAAACCGTTCATTGTTGCTCGTTGCCTGAAGCGTACTTATGTCAACAGAAGTCGCACCGGTGGTTTTGTTTTCATCATATGCTGTGAGGTTGTATACTAGATTCACGTCGCTTTGATCTTTTGGTTGATGAATACCAGTCGTTTCTGCAGAAGACTTTTCTTCACATGATGCTGATTGTGAATGCTTCTGTCTTTGTGGAACTGCTGAACTGAATACTTTGAACAAATGAGATTTCTGTGAACATTCGTTGTCGGGTTTTGTTTCATGTGGAATTACTAACTCGTCGTGTGTAAATGCCGTCACGCATCCGAAGCCGTGTAGGCCATCTGTGTGACACGAAGCATGAAAGGCATCAGTAGGGTGAGCGACGTCTCGTGTCGTATGTTGGTGCCACGACTTTGGAAATGCCGACTTTCGTGCACAAGGTAGCTGCGCTTGACAGTTGGGTTTTTCCCAATATACGCATGGCCTTCTGTAAGTAAACGCATGTGCCACTTCGTCTTGAGGCACTTGTCGATTCGCGCTAGACTTCCGAATTCTTGAGGACTGCTTAGGAAATTGACGATAGTGTGCAGTTGTCTCTAGATGGTTGGCAATGAGTAAGTCTTGGTCTTAGTCATTAAAACGGGTAATCATCTCCTCTTTGATTTTTCGCCATGACTCGTCGTTCTCGAATATGGGAATAAGGTAAAATTTGAATGCCTCACTGGTGACGTAGTCGCTGAAGTTCGTAACCATCTCCCGTTCCGACCAAGATGCAGCGGTAGCGTGGAGTTCGAACAGGTTGAACCAGTCCTGTACGGGTCCGTCGTCCGCTGATCCGGTGTACTTGGGGATGTCGAGGTCAGCCGATGGTTTAGCCATGGTGCTGATCGTTGTCCTCCTAGGCGATGATTCGGTAGTCAATGTACGGTCAGGGCGTCTTCTGGGGAACTGCGTCGATGATGAGTGACTGATGAAGGGGCAGGCAGGTCTCCATCCTGTCGACTCGTGTGACGCTATGATGACTGGGTGACGTGGCCCGGCTCATACTCCATAATTATTCTAATCTCACTTCTTCCTTCTCGGCTTCTACCAATCATCGCTTCATACGACTTATATATATATATATATATATATATATATATATATATATATATATATATATATATATATATATATATATATATATATATATATGTATATATATTGTTACCACATGTGTAATTTAGGTATGTGCACCTGTATAGCGGGGAACATGGTGGTAGGAGAGGAAGAGGACGTTCGGTTGGTGGCAAGAGCTCGCGGCTGTGCGTTCACAGCGGTATACCGTCGAGTCGACCGTTACGTCTGCTTCGAATAAACCTCTCGTAGACGTAACAGAGTGGTGGAGGTGCTGGGTATGACACGTCGACGTACCACGGAGCCACAGCTGTTCGGAGTTCGCCGGAGCCGTCGTCTTGCCGGTCTGCCGCCGACAACAATCGTCATGGCCCAGAGCGAAGGTCAGGAATCAACCACCTCCACTTACACCTAGGCATCACCACATGGAACCCGCCCGTTCGCGGGAATGGCAGGAGAAGATGTGGACGCGTGGCTAACGCACTACAAAAGGGTGAGCCGGTACAACCACTGGAACTCTATCAATCAGCTGGAAAACGTCGCGCTGTTTCTCACGGACACTGCCCTGATGTGGTATGAAAACCACGAAGAGTCCTTGACAGCATGGGCACTTTTTGCTCAAGAACTCAAGAAGTGTTTTGGTGACTCCGACACAAAAAAGAAAAGCGCGGAGCGGACTCTTGCTGGAAGAGCCCAGACTCCTGGAGAAACCTGCACTGCTTATATAGAGGACGTTCTTAAGCTTTGGAAGATTATAAACCCGCAGATGTCTGAAAAAGACAGGGTCGGACACCTATTGAAAGGCATAGCGGAAGACGTTTACAATTTTTTGATAGGCAGGGAGGACCTCACCTCTGCCTCCGACGTCCAACATCACTGCCGCACGTTTGAAAAATTGAAGACTCGTCGCATCGCCCCGAAATTTAGTAGGCTAGCAAATGTGACAACGGTTGCCAGCGTCGACGTGAGCCCGCCCACCGACCTTGCCGCTACTATTCGGGCAATCATGCGTGAAGAGCTGCAGCGACAAGGTGGTAGGGTTGACGAAACCATTCCTCATCCACCTACCAATCCACCCTACTACACGGCGGCACCATCAGCTCCTTTTCCACCATCGGTATGTGTGGCAGACATCAGCGAAACTGGAAATCCGCGGCCACGTCGTGACTCATTCGCGGCCGACCAGCGATATGGCCAACGCCTTCGGCACGGCCCCGCCACACAGAGGTGGCCAGCCCCCGCTCAGCAAGCTCGTCACCGAGCCTTCACAGCTGAGCGGTCTCAGCATTGGTTCGGCGACCGTCCTCTACCAGTCTGCTACAACTGTGGCTTCGAAAGACACATTCCCAGGTATTGCAACTACCGGCAGCCGCCAAGATACGACCGATCACCGAGATTTAACCGTTCTGGCGTTACCCGAGCACCGACATTCCCGGGAAGTGCGTCTTACGAGATGCCAGGACCGCTACGAAACCAATCTCCGGCCTCAGACCGCAGTGTGACACCACAACCTGCCCCTCGCGCCAACTGATCACCGTCTCCTCGGCGCCGCCACTCCTCGCCTCCTACGGAAAACTAACCGGCGCGGCCGTTGGAGGTGAGGTCGCCGGACAGTCTTCGATTTCAACAGATATACCTCCGTTAGCTTCCATGCTTAGAAATAAGGTTCGAGGGCTTATCGATGGTGTACCAACGATGGCGTTGGTGGACACAGGTGCAACCGTGTCAGTGATGAGTTTAGTTTTCACCCGCCCTCTTGGAAGAAAGCTATGTTTCGTTGGGACCGTCCTGATACGTTTCGTGGAGTGAGCGGAGAGGTGTTACAACCTGTTGGTGTCTGCACTGTGACTGTTAGTTTGGCGTGCCAGAACTTTGTCACAGAGTTTGCTGTTCTCCCTCATACTACGCATGACGTCATTCTGGGACTGGATTTCTTGAAGCTATGTGGTGCTACTGTCGATTGCCACACAGGACAAATTACAGTAGATTCTGATATCCCAGTTTCGTTTATGGAAAACTCGCCCTCTCAAGAAAGTGCTCTTTGCGTGTCTGTGGACACAACTGTGCCGCCGTTGTCTGCAAAATGTGTCCCTGTTGTCTGTTCACCTGCAAGCGAGAAAATATTTGACGCAACTGTGGAGCCCGTGCATCTCAGTTGCATAAAGAAGACAGATTTAACACCCTACTGTACATTATCGATTGCGCAAGGCATACTAGTTTATGGGTGATTAACTGCTCTAATGAACCTACAGTGCTGCCGAAGGGTCTGAAACTTGCAGAGATTCGTGAACACCAAGTATTCTCGCTTGGCACCCTCGCAGAAAGCAATGATTCCCCGGATAAGACCCGTTGCGATAATCTGCACGCCAGGAACGCCACCATTATGGCTATGATTGATAAGTCACTCAGCACCAAGGAACGTAATTAACTGGCGAGTATTCTACGCAAACATGCCGGTATTTTTGATTTCGCTCAGCATGATTCACTGTCATTCCCTTCTTCTCGTATAAAGCACCGAATCTACACGACATCTCACAGACCTCTCCGACAGAAACCATATCGTGTATCGCCTTCGGAACATCATCGGCCTCTTACTTTTCGTCTGTGGATCTGAGGTCAGGCTACTGGCAGATTCCAATGCACGAGGAAGACAAGGAGAAAACAGCATTTGTTACAACAGATGGACTATTTAAATTCAATGTGATGCCGTTCGGACTCTGCAACGCGCCCGCAACCTTTGAGCGATTTATGGACAACATTCTGCGTGGATTGAAGTGGGAAGTGTGTATGTGTCACTTGGACGACGTTGTAATTTTTGGGTGCACCTTTTGTGAGCACAACACACGCCTTGGCCTCGTAGTGGACTGCCTAAGCAAAGCACGCTTGGTGCTCAACTCAAAGAAATGTCGTTTTGGAGAGCGCCAAACACTCGTCCTTGGACACTTAGTAAACAAAGAAGGCATACGACTGGATCCCGCCAAGACGGCCGCAGTGGAGGCATTTAAGCAGCCAAACTCGGTGAAAGAACTGCGCAGCTTTTTTGGGGCTTTGTTCATACTTTCGCCGATTCATTCCTGGCTTTGCCAATATCGCATACCCGCTCACATGTCTGCTTCAAAAAGGTGCGCAGTTTGATTGGACCCCGGAATGCGAGTCTGCTTTTTCGGAGTTGAAGTTTCTTTTGACGTCCCATCCGATTCTTCGACAATTCAATCCTCTCGCTCCCCCTGAGATTCACACAGACGCCAGCGGTATTGGTGTAGGCGCTGTCCTGGTTCAACGCTTGGATAATCAAGAACACGTCGTAGCGCATGCAAGTCGCTCGCTCAGCAAGTCCGAGCGTAACTACACTGTCACAGAGCAAGAATGCCTTGCTCTTCGCAGTGCAGCGCTTCCGGTCCTACTTGTACGGACGCCCCTTTACCGTCGTGACAGATCATCATTCTCTCTGCTGGTTGGTCAATCTGCGTGACCCAACTGATCGGCTGGCGCGCTGGGCACTTCGTCTACAAGAATATGACTTCACGGTTTCCTATAAAAGCGGCCGACGTCACGCTGACGCAGATTGTCTTTCGCGACTACCGCTGCCAACGATGGAATGTGACGCGGACACCTTCGATACCTACATTGCATCACTCGACCAACCATTTCCCGGTAACAAGACCTTTAAAAACGAGCAATAAAGGGACAGCACCATACAACAGCTTCTTGCTACAAAACAAAAATCATCGCCTACGCGCTTCTGCATCCGAGACGGGCTAGTTTACAAAAAGAACTACACCAACACCGGCTCACTATATCTTCTGGTGGTTCCAAAGAGTCTTCGCGTTTATGTGTTGCAGGCTATGCATGATGACCCAACATCCGGTCATCTAGGCACAGCAAAAACTCTTTGCCGTCTTCAAGAAAGATTCTACTGGCCCAAAATGCGCCAGACAACGGAACAATACGTGTCTAGCTGTAACGAGTGTCAACGTCATAAGCGCCCAGCAAGTGCTGCTTTAGGGAGAATACATCCGGTGCCGCCCCCTAGAACTCCATTCGAGCAAGTCGGGATTGACCTCCTTGGACCCTTTCCCCGGTCTTCCGATGGAAATCGCTGGATAGTCGTTTGCACCGACCATTTAACACGGTACTGCGAGACAGCTGCCATACCATCGGCAACTGCAGCCGATGTGTCTTCCTTCATGCTAAGTTTTGTAATTCTTCGACATGGACCTCCCAAAATCGTAATCAGTGACCGAGGCCGACAATTCACAGCAGACGTGATGGAAGAGATGCTTTGTTTCTGTGCTTCAAGGTTTCGGCACTCTACACCATAGCATTTCAAACGAACGGTCTAACTGAACGAACGAACAGAACTCTCTCGAACATGCTGTCTATGTATGTTGCATCCGATCACAAGGACTGGGACAAAATTCTACCCTTTATCACATATGCATTCAACAGCGCTCAGCGTGAAACTACCGGCTACAGTCCTTTCTTTCTTCTATATGCTCGACTACCTCGTCATACCCTGAATACCATCTTCCCGTGTTTGGACCACCATGATCCCTGCATATCCGAGATCATCTGTCGGGCAGAAGAAGCTAGACGCCTTGCTTATTTGCGCACTCTAGCTTCGCAAGACCGTTCGAAGGCACATTTTGACCGCCGACGCCGACACGTGACGTACAATCGCGGCGACCTAGTGTTACTGTGGACACCAACTAGAAAACGCGGTTTAAGCGAGAAACTGCTAGCGCACTATTCGGGACCTTATCTTGTTGTAGACCGTATCAGTGATTTAGTTTACCGCATAGCGCGTCTCCATTCAAACGGCCGATGGTCTGCAAAAACTGAACTTGTCCATGTTTTGCACGTTTGAAGCGCTTTCTTCCTCGAGAGACTGTTTACTCGCCCAGTGGGCTTCGTCTGCGCGGAGGGAAATGTTACCACATGTGTAATTTAGGTATGTGCAGCTGTGTAGCGGGGAACATGGTGGTAGGAGAAGAAGAGGACGTTCGGTTGGTGGCAAGAGCTCGCGGCTGCGCGTTCGCTGCGGTATACCGTCGAGTCGACCGTTACGTCTGCTTCGAATAAACCCCTCGTAGACGTAACAATATATATATATATATATATATATATATTGAAAGCCACGGTTTAATTGATTGGCTCCTTTGTCAGAATCTTCCTCCTGTTCGTCTTTTACTGATCTGTCTCTTTTCTGCGTCATTTTATCACAGACCACACGCTAATGGATCTGGGTTCGGGAGCCACCACCACACGTGCACGTTATGTGTTTGAGTTATCAATTATGCGCTTCATGCTTCAGCGGATGACAAATTTTCGTTAAATAACGACACGACCGTTTCGACTTTTGCAGGTAATGGATTTTCGATTTCCTTGTTCACAGGCTTTCGTAACGGGCTGGACGCAAAGAAAAAAAAGCGCGACAATCACTGCTGTTACCTATGCTGTCATGGCCTTTCAACAAAGAAACCTGATTAATTATGTGAGACTTGTCTGTGCAAGAACTTTAACCAATCCTGTTGACGCGTCGCCTGACATTTTCATGAACAGCCAATCAGAAGAAATCCACTGGTGATTCTCGACAAAATTAGTTTATGGAGCCTGCTGCTGTTACGGTGAAAAGAGCGTGACCAAAGAAGCACTGCGTTTCCAAGCGAGCGCCTGCTACAACGTAATGACGCACTGGCGCAGGAGCCAGGAAATAATATGTGTGGTTGCCCTAGTCGGCAATGCTGGTGTACGTGGGTTCCATTAATCAACAGATTTTCGGCGGTGCGGAAATACATCTGACGTCGAGGCCTGCCGTCAGATGAGCGTGCGCCTTCTATTCGCGGGAAGAAAGTGTTGGGAAGAGCGAATGGGATTGATTATGGATAGTCGGCGGCTTCTTTCCAAGTTATTTATCAACCTCGAAATCCTCCCAATTTGTATGCACCCACAGGCCCAAGCGCTGGTCCGCACCGATCGAACAACACGAGCACGAGCATGGTTGTTCTGACCTTAAGCTCTGCTATAGCTAGAATACGGCGTTGGCGCTGCTTGATATTTCATAAAATGCAAAAAAAAAGGGGAGTCACGAAAGTTACTACCTTTGAGTTTTCTCAAAATACTAAAAAGTGGAGAACTTAAATCCAGTTTTACGGCTAGCACAAAAGTGTTTTGTTCCACTAGAAATGTACTAAAGACTGTTGTAGAATAAGCAGTATAGTTTAGTAATTTCTGCCATGAAAAAACGCGATACATGAACTTCCGCCCCTAGAAACTAACTAAGATCATCAGGGTTTCTGGCGCGGAAGCTCTGAGCCCCGTAAAATTAGGTTTTATCTGTAGCTTTCCTAATCGTATGTTTTTAATGGCTCACTATGTCGTTCAGTCAACTAACACAAAATGCAGAAACGAAGTGCAGGCGAATGTTCGGTTCCGTCGGCTACTCCTTTTGTATAACTTCTGCAGCGAGAAACAATTATTCACATAGCGATTGCGCAAGGTAAAGAATGAGCAACTAAAAAAATAAAAGTTAAATATCGCACTGACATAAGTTACAATGACATGATGGTGTACCGTTCACTTGCAGGCGTCCACATTGAAACAAAGCGTCCCCATGCACACATTTGTACTTCTAGTTACACTATGCGTACTAACACATCATTCCATAGGTAGCAAAACACAAGCACCTATTTAGTTCAGTGTCCCTAAGAATCTTTTGAGGAATATATTTGCCTTTTTCTGAAGCTGCATTTCGCAGGCCACGGTATGAGTAATTCACAAAATGTGAATGAGAAGCTCCTCAATTTCTTCCCAATTTTTTTTTCGTCCATTTGCGTGTTTTCCAGTGAACCTATTTACCCGAACTTTAGTCCTTCTAGAGTGAACAGAGAATAATCATCATGAACCGCCATGCGCTCTCTCCGCTTCCCTCTTCCTGTTTGTCCTCCTGTTCATTCACAGTTCGCTTCCAGAACACGTGCGTCGATTTTTACGGTCTATGTTAACTCTGCTGTACCAGAGATCGAGTCTGCAGGGAATTGAAAAGAAAGGAGAAATTCATTGCGAAAAAAATCTGTTGACAAGGCGGCATTCGAACTGGCGCGCATACGATCCGAGGGTGAGAGTTGTAGACACTTGGCTATCCAGGTACGCTGGCTGAGCATGGCTGAGTTTACATATAACAGTAAGGGCGGAGAAGAGGAAACTGAAGGTGAAATATATATATATATATATATATATATATATATATATATAATCAGCAAGGGCGGCGGAGAGGCAACTGGGGGTGAGAAGAAAATGGTGGGAGAGAGAGAAGAGTTTGCATAAAAAGAGAAGACAGAAACAGATGAATGGATGGATTGATAAACCTTATTTATACCTTCGGAACGCGCTTTAGCGCGTTGCTGGCCGCTCCCACGTCGGAACGGAAAGACCAAGTCTCTCTACTGTGTCGTGGGCCCGGTGGACTGCCCATAACTGTTGTTCGCGTCCGGGGCTTGTAATAGCACCCTCCCATTTGGACGGCACGATGACTTCCCCACAGCGTAACGCGGGGCACCGCCAGAGCATATGTTCCAAATAGCCATATCGTGGCAGTAGGAACATGTATTAGTTGGCTGCATTTCAAGATAAATTTTGTTCAATACCACGGGATTAGGGTACGCTCCGACCTGAAGAAGCCTGAGTGTCAGAGCGTAAGTCTGCTTAGTTTTCGGTGTGGTTGAGGGTATTGTCTCGGCGTCATGTAAAAATGGTTTGTCAATTCATTATACGAGATGGGAGGGTCACGGTTCTCCAAGACATCAGTGCCGTGCCCCCAGATTGCTACGCGGTTTACTTGTCCTCGCGAAGTTATGTGGGCTGACTCATTGAGAGTTGACGGGGCTCCCTCAATGCGTCCAATATGAGCTGGGAACCAAACGAGTGTGTGTGGCTCGATGTCTTTGTCCCGAAGATCTCGAAAAGCTGGTTGCGATATTGTTTTCCCGTCACGGTGGTCCAGTGGCTAAAGTACTCGGCTGCTGGCCCGCAGGTCGAGGGATCGAATCCCGGCTGCGGCGGCTGCATTTACAATGGAGGCAGAAATGTTGTAGGCCCGTGTGCTCAGATTTGGGTGCACGTTAAAGAACCCCAGGTGGTCGAAATTTCCGGAGGACTCCACTACGGCGTCCCTCATAATCATATGGGGGTTTGGGGACGTTAAACCACACATATCAATCAATCATTGGTTCCGATATTGTTTCTTTGCAAATGTCTTTCCTCGAACACTGGACGGCGCAGAAAAGACAGAAAAAGAAAGATAAGAAAATCAGAGAAGGACGCATACTGAAAGTAAAGACTTAAAGAGAAGGAAAAAGAGTAAAACAAGGAAGAAAATAAGCAGATATAAAGAACGGAAAACAAATAAAGCAAGAAACAAACAGAAATAAAGAGAAATAATTAAAGATGGAAGTAAAGAGCCAAAGTACAAATAAATACAGTGGTGAGAGTGAAAGACCGAAAGAGAGAAATGAAATGAAACAAAGGTCACTCAGCTCCACACTACCTTTGTTTGCTTTTTTTTTTTCGTTTTGCTTGTGATCTCTCAGAAGGATGGGCACTCGGCTCAGGGTCCAGCTTCCTGCTTAGATCCATATAGTCTGGTCAATCAGTGTTCGCTGGTCGTACAGATGTGTCGAAAAGAGCAGCTTCCCATTGGCAAGGCGAGTAGTTATGTGTTTTATGTTAGAATGTCCGAAACCACCCGGGATGCCTAGAAAGAAAGGTCGCATAACAACGACTTGAAGGTAAGATATACGCTAGCATAAATGTAGAAAATAACCATATACAAAAAATGCAGCGCAAAGACAAAGTAAAACACAAAGTCAGCTCGCGTAAGGACTATAAAGACAATTCAAAACATAGCTCGCAGAAGAGATTATATAAGGAGCTTTCCTTCGGTAGCAACCTGCATCCACTTTCGAAACAACTCTCTTGGTTTTATACTTATGGCCTTATTCCAACTCCAAATTGATTCATTCCTGCCACGCAGGGCAGATTTATCCAATGCGATTCCACAAAATCTGCCTTCTGTTGTTGGTTTTGAAGCAATGACGCTCAAATTCTGCTTGCACCAGTGTAGATAAACCATAGGGGCAGACCTTTGCGAGCAGCAAAGTGGATGCTAACAGATGCACAAGATTGGCCAAGCAAGCTACCTTACCTTTGTTGATAGCTAGAAAATAAAAAAAAGAGCTTTCTTCTTCATACAGCGTCTCACATGAGGTAAGTCAAGTACGCACAAATTGTTTCGCCAGTGGATCAGGCTCACGAGACGAATTCAACATCAATCTGCTCTCGCCGTTTTTCCCGAAGATGCTGTGAGATTTGGTTGACCAACAGCAGCATGAACAGCGTGGATCGCTGATCCAGTCTACTGGAGGGTGTAAAGATGTGGCCTTATATACGCGAATTCGGTGCATTTGAGTGACTTACGTTTATGTACTGTAGACGCGTGAACAATATTTGTTTCGCCTACCACAACAATTGGACTCTCCGCCCTCACCGGAGAGTTTATCACCCGCAGCCTTGCTCACACCGGTAGAAAGTAGAGTCTACTAATCCATATACAGCAATGGGTTTACACTTCACATGTTGTCATCATGATGTGGGGTTAATTTCTCTGATGCATCACTGAGGACTTGACCATTCACACATACACGAAAACAGCTCTACGTGCTGGTGGGCATTATACCAATGATCATTTATCCACCCACATAAGATGTAGTGCAAGGTGGAAAGGAAGCAAAAGAGCTTAAACGTAAGGTTGAAAAGTGGTGGTAAGTTCAGTAAGTCGTTTTACGTTACTTTTACACGCAGTGACTGCAAGTGGCAGGTAGTATTCGGTAATGAAAAGAGATAAACACGCAAGACTAACTCCCAAGATGCGCCAACATTTTCTTTTTTCGGTGGATTATCACACAAGCCAAGCTGAATTTGCGGGAAAGTGAGCGTTGAAATGGTTACTATTGTTGCGAATATATTTGCAACTTATTTACAATGCAGAGTAGTCCTGCAGTTAAGGTGGTGGCTGTTGTTTTTCAGAACACAGACAAGTTGTCGTCATCCTCTTCGCGCATCAACATTGTCATAGCTGCGAACCCCGCAACAATAATCACACTAGCGGAGCCTGACTTTTTTTTTTCAGTTGTCACTAGTTGGTCACCTCATGAGCTTGGGTGTATAGCTGTGCAGTACTAATGAATGAATGAGTGAATGAATGAAATATATAAATAATATTATTAATGAAGGAAAGAAATAATGAAGTTTATAAATAAATAAATTAATAAATAAATAAGTGATTTCTAGTTCGTAATGTTTTTTTCGATTACTGTCGATGTCTTATATAAAGATTTTAGAGTGACAGTAATTATACACGATGAATAAATGATAATGTATACGGTGATTGTTATATATTACACTTGTGGATGTTTCGTGGTTTTTTTTTCAGCAAATAATTTATTGTCCAGCGGCCGTTGCCGTGGTACCACATGCACCAAGAAAACTGTCGAGCACTGACGTACAAAAGAATGCATAATGAAGCACTGCGATGAGTGAGAGCGCACTAGAGGGAGACACACAGCTGAAGGAGATACGCGACTCATAGCAGAAGCGTATAGAGCGCTGTTATTCACGATGATAGCGCGAGACAAAACATCGCCGCAGAAACGCGATACCGAGAAGATAAATTATAATGTGTACACTAAACTCGCTTGATATAGTTCCACACTAAAAAAGAGGTACGGAAGAGGTGCCCGCACAGTCTCAATTACCATTGCGCGGATCGCTCCGACACCTTGATGAATGATGAGGCGCCCTTATTTTACAGCAGCGATTATTAAATTTTTACGTTGTCACCACAGTTTACTTCATCTTACGTAAATTAGTGGTGACTTATTGAACAAAGACACAAAATTTATTCGGCTTCGCATTGGACGTGCCAAGCCTGCAGGACAGAAGTGCGCAGACAGGCAGCCTTTGTTTTTTTTCTTTATCTCTTTTTTCTACTTTTTTCTTTCTGTGTTCCTCCTTAGAGACCTAACGCAACCCACCACGGGAGATCGGTCATATATTTCTTCCTCTCTTTATGACGTTTTCTGTGTCTTTCTTGCTCTTTCAATTTTCTTTCCTTCTAATTTTTTATTTTTTTCTCTCTCTTCCTTTTCAGCGCATAGCTTCCTATTTTTTTCCTATTTTTACACCTACTTTTGCATAAACAAGCGCACTAGCCTTTTTGTTTTTTCTTGTTGCGGCTGCTGGTTATATTTCATCATTATCAAGACACCTGAGGAAGATGACGGGGAAGACTTCTCCTTGGCGCGAGTGCTCAATATGCGACACATGCAGTGTTACGCTAAGTGACCAAGGTAGCGTACTGTAGCATATGACACCATACGACAATTGGGCGCCCTAAAGTGCTACGCATTAAAAAAAGGAATAAAACGCAGACTCATAGCGGACACTGAAACAGAGAAACTGTATTTCGTTAGATGTTCGCTTACAAAGAAGCCTTCGCTTGTCCAATTATTTTAGGTGGTTCAATGATGTAGTTGGAATTAGGTGGGAATTAAGTGGGTCAATAAAGTCGGAGAAGGGGCGGGAGTATTCAGTTGTGGGAGCCGTGAGTACAGCGGCACGCAAACCCGTTTCCGATCTACGACATGAAAGCCTTAACTAAGAACAGCTTCGCGGTTACAAGAAAAGAGTGCATATTTTGAAAATGTTCGGGTACCGCATTTGTGCATCGTAGTTTTGATTGCTCTGAATCTCTGTTTGTTTTCTCTGAATGTCTGCTCTGTTTTGATTGCTTTTGACTCTAAGTTTTCCTTAGATTCAAAACGAGGATAATTTTTATTAGATATTACCATGCATGCATGCTTACACCCGATGTTTGTAGTTAACGAGAACTTTACTAGTTGCTTCGCGGATTTGCTCTAGGTTCTTTATCTCAGCTGAATTACTTCGGAATACGGACACAATCAAGCCCAGAACTTGCACACAGCGGTCGAGTTAGGTCGAGCTCTCACGTGCGCGTTTTTGGTGGTAGAAAGAGATAAAAAAAAATGGCAGTCGAGTTGCCTGGCTTAGCAACAGCATTGTTACACTGCGCAAGCATGGATTGATAAAGGTTCGAAAGAAGTCATGTTCATTTATTTATTTATTTATTTATTTATTTATTTATTTATTTACGTATTGCGCTCGAAAGACTAAACAGTGGGTGGAGTATAATCAAACGTATTTCACAATGTAACCTCAATAAGAAAAATCAAGCAATAAAACACGATACGGCGTAAAAAATAAATATCACAGCATAATAAATATATAAAGTAAAATGGGACCAAGATAGTGCATACTCGCAGCTAGAGAATGCTAATCAAACGCAATGCGAGACAGTCTCTAGAGTTTGTGTTGTGTGGTTAAAAACCCAATACTGTTCAAGTTTGCAAGCGATAGGGGGCTTTATTAAAAAAATAAACCAAAGCACGCCATTCTCTCATACACCTCAAAGGTGGAGTCGCCAAAAGCGCCTTCCTTTCTGTTAATTGTGCTGAGCCTTTCGGGCGGATCAGTCGTCGTCTCTCTCTGCACCAGCGTATAGCTGAGCACAGCTATGCACGGCAATGTAAAAAAAGAAAAAAAGAGGCTAAGATTCAACCTTCTAAATTGTTACCACGTGCAAAATTTCTATTTGGCTTCTCTTTCACGAGACCAAGCGTAGGTAAGGTAATGTGGTACCGCAGCAGTGGTGAGGCTCCAAGAAAGCACATTGATCACGTCTCTCCGCCTCGGATTACGTAGTGTGACGTCACGCTGGTCAGACTTCTGCTCCGGCTGCTCAATGTCACTGCGACGTGATGAATGACCTTGCAGTTCTTTCTCCGTATAAGGGAAAGATGACAAAACGTGTCTGTGCAGGAACGTTTCAGTCAAAGTTGTTCAGATAAGTTAGCGGAACCCAGAAAGTGCAGTAGCCCTTGTATATATATCCTGCATTTTGCATTGTTAAACCTGCGGATTTTTTTTTCTCAAAACAGTGAGCTGAACTGAGTGTGGGCATTGTTATGCCAGCGAGTCCTCGTCAAACGTCCGTGCCTCTGAAACAGGCAATCTGGGTCAAGGCCAGCCCGCAGCCCGCCGGGCGCGAACAACTCCACGGCGTGAACACGCGCGGCGCATCTGTGGCCCACGTGCATTGAGTCAGCGGCGCACGTGACAGCGAGCCGGCGTCCTCATGTCTGGTGGCCTGACGCATCGCGCGGCGAACCCCATTGGAGGAGCCTGCTCTGAAGACCAGCGGCGCTTCTGATTGGACATTTTAGTTGGGCCCGGTGTAAATAAAAGAAGCCCTGCGGCGTGTCGCGATCAGCGGTTTTAGGCGAAAGGCTGACCTATGTGTTAGAGAGAGGAGCTCGGCTCTTCGAGTCTCTGCCGGCCCCAGTGCCGAAATTGTAACGCCTCTGTATATATGCTGTACATAAACCTTGTTTAACTCACCGTCGTCTCGTCCGCTCGTCTCCTCAGCTCTGCGCAGAAGCAGTCGCGAGCTGAGAAACATACGCTACCAAACGGCTGGTGACCTTCCCGGCGGGGTCGAAAGCAGTGGCGCCTCCGGGACCGCGTCGGCGTCGCCGTCTTTCGCAACAGCGGTGGCTTCGGCGGGATCGGTCCGCCGTTTCGCAACAGTGGTGGCTTCGGTGGGATCGGCCATCGTTCGCAACAGTGGTTGGCAGCTGCGGGATCGGCCGGCGTCAGCGACATCGATGCGGTGAGTGCCTGATGTTTTCCCCTCAGTTCACCAGACTACTCTAGCTCAGGTTGTAGTAGTTTAGAGAAGGGCTGTGTGAAGCATTAAAGTAAGCTTTGATCGTTTCAAGCCAAGTCGAAGCGCTTTGAAACCAAAGTTAATGCAGAGGGGGTAAACACGGCAGTGTTAAAATTGCTTGCGCGTCTTGCTAGTAGGCTTATAGTGGGTACGGCAAGTAGATTCTTAACAGGGGCAAACAGCAAGAGGCTAGTGTGAACGATGGAGAACCTTAAAGTGAAGGAACTCATCGAAATTTGTGAGGAACTCGGCATTACTTTGGGCCGTGCGAAACGAAAGCAAGCGATCCTTGAGATCATGAAGGATGAGGGAGTGTCGGCTGAGGAAGTCGATGAGGCCTGGGTGGATATTAAAGCACGCCGTGAGGAGGCTGAAAGGCGAGAAGTAGAAGCTCGCGAACGTGAGGAGGCTGAAAGGCGAGAAGCTCGTGAAGAGGCTGAAAGGCGCGAAGCTCGCGAACGTGAAGAAAGGCGCGAAGCTCGCGAACGTTAAGAAAGGCGCGAAGCTCGCGAACGTGAAGAAAGGCGAGAAGCTCGCGAACGTGAAGAGGCTGAAAGGCGAGAAGCTCGCGAACGTGAAGAAGCTGAAAGGCGCGAACGTCGCGAGCGCGAGGAGGCCGAGAGACAGGAGCGCCTCGAGATGAAACGAATAGAATTGGCAATCCTACAGTGTTCGCAGGCGCCTAGCGCAGCTTCTCCGACGATTCAGGTCAGCGGTATTAGAATTCGGGATCAACTGCCACCGTTCGTAGTGGGCGAGGACATGGCGAAGTATCTCGTCAAGTTTGAACACGTCTGTGAGCGAAATGCTTTGGAGCAGTCTCTTTGGGCGCGGAACCTGCTAGCTCTTCTTCCCGGCGAAGTGTCCGACGCGATAACTTGCTTGTCGAGGGAAGCGTTTGAGAGCTATGACGAGGTTAAGGAAGTGCTCTTGAGACGTTATAAGTTGTCACCCGAGGCTTTCAGGCAAAGGTTCCGGTATGCTAAAAAGGGGAATGAGTCACACGTTGACTTCGCGTTTCGTCTTAAAGCCGATTTGATTGAATGGCTCAAGGGCGAAGGTGTTTATGACGACCGCGATAAAGTGGTGGAATGCGTTGCATTGGAGCAATTCTACCGCTGCATCGAGGAGGATGTCAAACTTTGGCTGCAGGACAAACTTGGTGAAGTACAGCTAAACAAGGCAGCAGAGTTAGCTGAGGAGTATTATACTCGCCGAAAGTTGCATAGCAGGGCAGTGCGCGTTGAAAAGGATGAAAGAAAAGAGGGCTTTTCAAAGAAACCTGATCAACGGAAACCCGCTCCGCACCGTAATTTCAAGAAGGACCCGTCTCTTACGAAGGACAGTGTAGGGGAAGGGCAAACAGAAGCGGAGAAATCGAGTGAGGTTTCTACCACACAGGCATTTGAATCGGAAAACAAACGGAAGCCGCTAATCTGCTACAACTGTAAAAAGGAAGGGCACATCGCGAGAAACTGTCAGGAAAAGTTTGCCTTCGCAACGATCCGAGAATCAGAAAAAAACATGCGGTTGTTGGAGCCGTATCTCCAAGAAATCAGGGTCAATGAGAAAACGTGCCGAGCACTTAGAGACTCAGCGGCAACCATGGACGTTGTCCATCCTTCATTGGTGTCTCCGGATGACTTCACAGGAGAATGCGCGTGGATCAGGCAAGTCGCCGAGGAGCAGAGTGTTCGCTTACCAATCGCCACCGTTGTCATTGAAGGCCCGTTCGGTAAGCTTTGCACCGAAGCGGCTGTGTCTGCCGCGCTGAATGGTCGTTTTTCTTATCTTTTCTCCAACAACTCGGAGCAGCTTCTCAAAGAGCAGGGCAAATCGTTCTTCCCCGACTTAGCGTGCATGGCTCCCACGCGATCGCAAGCGCGAAAGCTTTCGCGGAAGCTTGACTTGGTTCCATGCGGTGAACGTTCAAGTGACCTTGTCGGCGGGTCGACGGAACCCCTGAAAGGAAATTTTCCGCATGAGTCATGTGAGCAGTCACGCGAGCGGCCCGTCGCGGGAGCGGCCGGCGCGGTATGCGCTGGGGGAGACGACGTGGCGCCATTGAGTCAGAGCGAGAGGGTTGCAACGCTCTCGCCTGTAGCGGAAAGTGGGAGCGAGCTGCCGAGAGTTGATCGAGAGACGCTCATTCGAGGGCAGCGTGAGGATCTCTCGATTGAAGCGCTAGTGGAAAGCCAAATTGAAGCGCGAGTGGAAAGCCAGAAAAACGCGGCAAAAGTGCTGTCGAAGGAGCACTACGAGAAATCGGGGAAGAAGCGCGCTTTTGAAGTTGATAATCAGGTAATGCGGCTGCAGCCACCCAAAAGGAACAAGCTTGAGGTTGATTGGGAAGGGCCCGCCAAAGTATTATCGAAGCCTTGCGATACAAATTATGAGGTGCAAGTAGGAGGGCGGCAGAACAAAATTTACAACTTGATGAAACCCAATGTTCAACATCAAGCGGTCGTAAATCAGCTGTTGAAGGCTTCGGAGGAAGAGGAAGCAGAAAATTTGAATTCTAGTGATGTAATCGAAAGGGGATCGGAGGTAATCTTGGAGCAGTTGAACTTAGAGCCCAGGTTAAGTGAAGTCCAGAAGGAGGACCTGAGAAGGATTGTTTCCGAGTTTCAAGACGTGTTTTCGGACCGTCCCGGAAACACGACGGTGATCGAGCACGATATCGAGCTAACTTGTGAGGAGCCAATCCGTAGCAAGCCGTATCGTTGTTCCCCCGTGCAAAAGCAGATCATGAAAGAGGAGATCGATAAAATGCTGGAGTTGGGAGTCATAGTACCGGGCGAGAGTGACTATACATCCCCTCTAATATTGGTTCAGGTGCCAGGAAAAGATCCGAGGCCATGCATCGATTACCGGCGTCTTAACGCAATAACTCGGGACCAAACTTACCCGATACCAAACCTAGAGGAGAGGGTGGAAACTGTGTCACAGTCCAGCTATATTTCCACGTTAGACCTCGTGCGAGGGTATTGGCAAGTCCCCCTTACAGAGCGTGCCAGCCGCTATGCCACATTTGTTTCTCCATTTGGAACGTATCGCCCACTTAAGCTGAGCTTTGGATTGAAAAATGCACCCTTTTGTTTTTCAGGCTTAATGGACCGCGTTCTTAAAGGCCTCTCCGAGTTCGCTCTGCCGTATATTGACGATGTCGCCATCTTCTCCAACACCTGGGAAGAACATGTCGAGCATTTACGCGTCGTGCTGAACAGGTTGAGAAAGGCTGGCCTTACCGTGAAACCTACTAAATGTCACCTAGGGTGTGGCGAGGTGTCTTACCTGGGGCACGTTGTGGGGCGTGGCCGGCGTAGACCTTCAGAAATTAAGGTAGCCGCTGTCGTGAACTATCCACGACCAACCACAAAATCAGAGATAAGGGCATTCTTGGGCCTGGCTGGATACTATCAGCATTACGTACAAAATTACTCTAGCATTGCCAGCCCTCTCACTGACGCGCTTCGAAAGTCCGAGCCGGTTAAAGTAGTATGGGACTCAGAAAAGGAGACTGCGTTTTGCCAGCTCAAACAGGCCCTAAGCGAAAAGCCTGTTCTCATGGCACCCGATTTCTCTAAGAGATTTGTGATTCAATGCGACGCGAGTGATCGCGGCATGGGGGCTGTATTGTGCCAGGAGGACAGTGCTGGTAACGAAAGGCCAGTTTTGTATTTAAGTCGAAAACTCAGCGGCAGGGAAGAGGCGTACAGTACCTCTGAAAAGGAATGCGCTTGCCTCGTGTGGGCCGTTCAAAAGCTAGCTTGTTATGTCTCCGGTTCGAGGTTTGTGGTTGAAACGGACCACTGTCCTCTAACCTGGTTAAATAACATGTCGCCTAAAAGTGGCCGGTTACTGAGGTGGAGCATGATACTCCAACAGCACAACTTTGACGTTCGCTACAAAAAAGGAAGGCTAAACGCTAATGCAGACGCATTGAGCCGTGCGTTTAGTTAGTACCTTCTCAGCCTTTCGGTTTCTAGCTGGCGATTCGGGGCAAAATTTTGACCTCATCACGACCTGGGCTGAGCGCTCTCGTTCAGAGTGATCTCAAGGGGCCAACTTTATGTGGTATTCTAATCCGTTACGTTGTTGTACGTGAAAAAAAAATTGAGTTGTCATTTTAGGGGTCTTTTGTCCCACATGTGCCTCTTGATGTAGAGGGAACAAAATTCCGATAAACACGTAGATAGGTATATGTTGTACTATACTTTGTCTGGTGTTCTGTCGGGTGACCGAGGGCACTTGCTTGTGTCGTGTGTTGTCTGTTGTCGAACCGTTCTTAGCAAGTTGCAGAACCATCGACAAGTGCTGAAACCGAAAATGGTCAGAAGAGACGAGCGAAGTTGGCCAGCAAGTTGTGGCGACAAGCCAGTGGAGCGGGGATCCGTCGTCAATGATGGGATGTGTTCCCGGAACAGTCTGGAGCTGTATTCTCCCCATGGCCATGGAGGCGAACCTGGAGGGACCTGGCGAACGAGCGCACCTCACATCCGAGCCCCGTGGAAGCAGCTCGTCTTTCCGGTGCATTGTCTGGCGGCGGGGGTGCTGTTATGCCAGCGAGTCCTCGTCAAACGTCCGTGCCTCTGAAACAGGCAATCTGGGTCAAGGCCAGCCCGCAGCCCGCCGGGCGCGAACAACTCCACGGCGTGAACACGCGCGGCGCATCTGTGGCCCACGTGCATTGAGTCAGCGGCGCACGTGACAGCGAGCCGGCGTCCTCATGTCTGGTGGCCTGACGCATCGCGCGGCGAACCCCATTGGAGGAGCCTGCTCTGAAGACCAGCGGCGCTTCTGATTGGACATTTTAGTTGGGCCCGGTGTAAATAAAAGAAGCCCTGCGGCGTGTCGCGATCAGCGGTTTTAGGCGAAAGGCTGACCTATGTGTTAGAGAGAGGAGCTCGGCTCTTCGAGTCTCTGCCGGCCCCAGTGCCGAAATTGTAACGCCTCTGTATATATGCTGTACATAAACCTTGTTTAACTCACCGTCGTCTCGTCCGCTCGTCTCCTCAGCTCTGCGCAGAAGCAGTCGCGAGCTGAGAAACATACGCTACCAAACGGCTGGTGACCTTCCCGGCGGGGTCGAAAGCAGTGGCGCCTCCGGGACCGCGTCGGCGTCGCCGTCTTTCGCAACAGCGGTGGCTTCGGCGGGATCGGTCCGCCGTTTCGCAACAGTGGTGGCTTCGGTGGGATCGGCCATCGTTCGCAACAGCATCGAGTAAGCGGGTATCCCCTTTTTTCATGACAAACGTCTATCGCGCTAACCTTAAGCAAACAATGCCGCTATTTATATGAGCACCAATGATTGCTCTGCATGCTTGAGCAGCATTCGTCCGTATCGCTCACACTTTAAGGCGCACATAAAACCTATGACGCGTGGGGCTTTTTGATCGGTTTATCGAAATTTTTACAGAACACAATGGCGACAACGACAACAAAAAGTCTGCCTGGAGTGTCCATGTAAATCTTATCGCAGTAATCTATTATCCGAGAGTGGCAGGCTTGGACTCATGAATTTAAATCATACCCTCGGACCAGATTTTTTGTTCACTCCAGTGAACAAAGAGATGACGGATAAGTATACCCCCAGATTAGAACAATTTAGGAGGACCGAACTCGTGTTTCATGAAAATAAAAAGACTTATAGTTATTTCTTGCTCGGGCCAGCTCGGGAATTCCCACTGTCCTAATTTCCAGCGCGTTGTTTTGATGCCGCAAGTGCGCATGCTTGAGGCCGCAAGCTTTGGGTAAGCAAAGAGTAGTTTTCAAGATAAAGAAACAAAACAAAATTTTCTTTCTTGCCAGTCGGTATACTCCTTTCATTTTTTTTTTTCTATTTTTATGAGGACCGACTGGTAAGCGAATGGTGAGAGTTATTTTGGTCAACTTTAGAAGGCGTCCACTTTTTTTTTTCATTTGAGTGCACTAAAACACTTAATGAAATGGAAAAAAAAGTACGCAAGAAAAATATTGCCGCGCGTGAAAATTGCATCTCACTTACCTTATCTGCGGGGTTTGCTATGCCCGCATGCTTCGAATATTCTCAGAAAGAATCGACGGCCGCCCACTCTAACCACACGAATATTCAATCAGACAGCTAATTTTCTTCTTTCTGTTTGTAAGTCACCAGCATTAGCTTTCACTTTCGGTGCTGCCTCTATAAAATTATTTTTAAAATGCCTCTCCAAGTAACGAAAATTCGTGTTTTGTGCTGGGGCCGCACCGAAACAGCTTTCAAAAAAATTCTTGAAACGTTCAGGTAGCAACACGCGCTTTCTCTATAGGTTTCCTTCCTGCATTGTAACAGATGGAAATATAAGCCATTGAAAAGAAGGACGACGCAAACATATACGCAACTCGAACCAAGCGACGCCGAAATACTTGTTGTACGACTCCGGAATTCGGAGCTGCACATTACCGAGTGCCTTTCAACTGGAACGAACCGAAAACCGCACCGGATGCGTCGAGTCCATTTTGTTCAGGTACGCGGGAAAGCAATTTTAAGTTCGAGGAGGAAACGCATGATACTTTGCCCCGGGTTATTCTTTCTTCTCTCGTTTGCTGTTTGCGACGACCTGTTATCCTTATCGGGTTCAATTTAAAATTGAAAAGGACGACCACGTGCATATGAGATGGAACCAATGTACTGCCTTCCCCACTGATCAAGTTATTCAGGTGCATCCTAGCGAAATGAGGAGGAGAAGAAGGGGAAGGTAGGTCAACTAGAAGCGCATTCAGCGCTAGCTATCATGCCATGGTAAGAAAGAAGGAAAGAAGAAAGAAGCAAAACAACAACGAAGGAAAGAAAGAAGAGAGGCAGAAAGTAACGAATGTGCTATCGGGTAAAATGAGTGCAGTTGTCCATAACAGGCCTGCAGTCGATCACAAAGCCCGGTCGATTTTTAAAACAATAGCAATGCTTGCATCTCTTTCCTCCCACATGGTAAAAATTAATATTAATAAGAAGTGTCCTGGTTTAACGTACCAAAACCACCTTATGATAATGACGGACGCCGTAGTGTAGAGCTCCCGAAATTTCGACCACCGGGGGTGCTTTAACGTGTGTACCTTAATCTAAGTACACGCTCCTGAACATTTTCGACTCCATCAAAAATGCATCGAATGATGATTTGATTTATATGTAGGGTTTAAAGTCGCAAAACCACCATATGAGTTTGAGAGACGCCGTTGTGGAGGACTCCGGAAATTTCCACCGAATTTCCGGTTCTTTAACCTGCACCCAAGTCTGAGCACACGGGCCTACAGCATTTTGGCCTCCATGGAAATGCAGCCGCCGCATCCGGGAGTCGATACCACGACCTGCGGGTGAGCTATAACTACTAGAACACCACGGCAGTGGTCAAAAATTAATCCAGATGTGCTCACCGTAGCGTGCCTCTTAACGATATTGAGGTATGGCCGAATAAAATTACAATAATAAAAAGTTATGTTAGGTAGCGTTCGAATTAGAACCTAATAACGGGTGTCTTTGTGCTGCCCAAGCTACAGCAAATGTACAAGAACGTATGAAGTCGAGATAGTACAAGGTTAAAATGGAAAGTGCCCTCCAAAAGCCTGTCTAAGATATATTGATGAGCCTCTTTCTCTAACAACGTTGACCATCAATGTTGTTGCGGACACGTTATAATGAGAGGTTTTCTAATACGTAAGGGCCTATATAACGGGTTTGAAAGCCTCCACATTTTCAACGCCCATAAAATATACATGCTTTTTCATTTCTTTATTTAGGTTTAATTGATTGCTTGATTATTTGATTGATTGATTGATTGAATATATCAGAACGCACTGTTTTCGTGACACCAATGAACAATTTGTGAGTGTTAATTTGATTACCACGGCTTTGGGGCCTAACACTTAACCACGTGCTTAGCTGAAGAAGAAAGTTCGCTGACAATGTTTCTTTACTGGCGCTGCATCTAGAGTGCGTGCAGGCTTGCGTAGTTTTTTTTTATATATCTCAGGAGACCTTTGCTACACTTCTGTACGACTTCCAATTTTTTAGGCAGTACGACAGCCAGATTCCCGAATCGTGTTTGTTTTTCAGCTTATAAGAGTTTTCGTTTCGCACGTGTCGAAAACAAAGACTGGCTCAAAATGATAATTCAAGCGGAGGAATCCCAGCAATGGGAATCGTTTCCAACTCGTTTAGCGCCAAGGTAGTAAAACTCAACATGTTTGAGATCACGCGCAAGTTCCTCCGACTGAATCCCGTTTTGATGTTTAGCAATAAACTTCACAATTGAAACCTTCTCGCTGTCTGCTGGCGGGTTCAATGAACTTCACCCACCCGCGAAAGTAGCTGGTGCATCAATTTTTAACTATCTGAAACTATATACCGAAGGGTTAAGCTCAACGCTTCTAGTCTGTCATGCGTGAGCTTTACGGAATTTTCTGCGCAGCCTTGTCACCAGAGATGCTTTAAGCAGGCATGCGACACTGAGTACACGAGTGTATACTTGGTCATAACCAGAAGCCATGATATTGCTACGATTCTTGGAACACAACTCGAATACCTCGTATCGAAGATTGTACAGAAGCAACGCGAATATCGCTTGAACTTATATATGTGTGGAAAAGCATTTTTTTTTTGTTTCAAAGTTAACAAACCAAGTCAGAAGCCCGAAACAACAGTCCCTCTACGTGTGCGAAATTCTCTTAGTAAAGCAGCAGTCGAATCTTTTCCCTCATATTTTGTTCAGAATTAATGTTTTCTGTAGCTGTATTAGCATGATCCCACAGATCGCGACTGCCATTATCCAGCCAGTTTTCTACTCTATTCAATTGTAATCCATTTCGGATTTGTTCGTCGATGAAACTGATACGATATCTTTCTAGTAGACTGAACAAGTTAGATGAACAGCCACCTCGTGTGATTATGAGGCACGTCGTACTCAAAGAGGTGGCTGTTCATCTAACTTGTTGAGTCTACTAGAAACAGCCACCTCGTATGATTATGAGGCACGTCGTACTCAAAGGAAGACGAAGAAGTGTGTTTTATATAGGAGCTATTTCTGCTAACTCCGGCGTATTTCAGTTGTAATTTAAGTCAGTTGATCAGTTTTCGCTGCTTTCTTGGAGGGGATGGATGTAGACCACCCCGGGCGCCTGCCGGCACCAGCGGCGTCAGCGGCGGCCGCCTCCAGGAAGCAGATGGGACAAGCGAGTGACAGCGACAGTGAAGATGCTCATGCTTACTATCTCAGCAGTGAGGACTTTTCAGATGACGGTTTTCAGCCTGTGCTGAGCCGCAAAGCGAAGAGGAGGAACATGAGGACATCCTCATCCTCAACTATTCAAACTGTAAGTGAAGCGCCAAAATCGAACACTTATACAATCCTGTTTCTGCCTGCACTTCCTACCATCAGCATGAAACGCCTTAACAGACAGTCTGTGTCGAGGTGTCTGGAAACGCTCGTGCCAAATGAGATCACGGACATAAGAGTGAACGCCAGAAAGAATATACTGGCTGTGGACGTTTTGCACGCAAGCGCGTTGGGCGTTCTGCGTAGAGTAACTGACTTGGACGGCAACCAGGTGCGCTCTCATGTTCCCTTGGGATGTGATGTAGTAACCGGCGTGATCTACGACATAGATGTGGCTATTTCCAATAATGACTTACAATTTTTTGTCAAGTCAACAACTGATACTTCAATTGTTGATGTCACCCGGCTAGGCAAGTCTCGCTGTGTGAAAATTGCGTTTAAGAGCACATCACTGCCCTCTCATGTGAAGGTGGGGTACTTCATACATGCTGCGCGGCCTTTCATTCCGAAGCCTCTCCAGTGCCGTAAATGCATGAAACTTGGACATGTGAGCAGCGTCTGCGAGAATTCGTTGGTATGCCACCGCTGCGCCGAGCCCCATGAAGCGGATAAGTGCGTCGCAACTGTTAAGAAATGCTCTAATTGCAATGGATTCCATGAAGCCACATCGAACGACTGCCCGCGGATTCAGAAGGAAATTTCTATCTTGAAGGAGATGGTCCGCGATCACTCATCTCATCGAGAAGCCGCAGCTTAAGTCAGAAGGCGTCGTTCACGTCGACGTCGTCTTCAAGGAAGCCCGCTACCTCCTCGACACGTTTGCCAGATCCCTCATCAGTACCACCTCCTTTGCCTCCCAGACCCCATGCCGTGGGAAAGGCTGTAAAGGACAAAGCCAGTGAGCATACCCTAACTGCGACAGAGTGGCCTGCACTTCAAAGGGAAGCAGCATCAAGCGAACCGAAGGAGTTTCATGACGGCCAGTCTGCGATCCCGGTTCGAGATCTTTCCAACCAAGACAGGCAAGTGACTGCAACCGCGCAATCATTATTTGCCATTATTTGCACGCTACTGAGCAGCATACAATCTCTGTCTGCTAAGAGTGCACTGCAAATACTGGATGCACTGAATCCAGTTCTTGCTAACGTCGTATAAGCAAAATGGCTCAACAAAATCTCATCTTCCGCACTGAAATTAAAAGTGCGTCGATTTTTCAGTGGAATGCCAGAGGCATGAAGTACCGTATCTCGGACTTTCGCCAATTTGTTCGGGCCAATCAATTCCCTATACTTGTCATATCTAAACCAAACGTATCAACGCCTTATAGATTGTCCGCTTATGAAGCTTTTTGTTCAGCTGCTTGCGAAGAACGAAGCAAAGTAATTGTTTACATTCGCACAGACTTGACTTATCTTTCGCACCCAATAAGTTCAAATGACGACAATCAGTACGTGTGTCTTCGTGTAAAGAAGAATGCAGTTTCGTTCACGCTTATTGGTGGATATATATCTCCGTCATTGCGATTTGACTGCGACAGATTAAAAGACATCCTAATGAGGACCGATGGGCCTTGGATCATCACCGGTGACATCAACGCCCATCACATGCTTTGGGGGAGCACTAGGATGAATGCCAGGGGCCGGAACATTGTTACATTCGCTTCCGATTACGACCTTTCCATCATGAATGATGGTACCCCCACATATCTGCGGGGTCTCACGTATGGCAGTGGCCTTGACCTGACATTGGTGTCACGGGGCTTCTCTCACAAAGTTAAATGGTTTTGCGATATTGAGACTCATGGGAGTGATCACATACCCACCTACGCGACGATCGATTGTATCATAAAATTTTCTCTTCCGGTGTTGTAATTGGCACTGGCTGGTTGATGTTTACATCGCGTATTGAGGACGATTGCCAAGAAGGCCTCGCCTGCAGCCTGGAAAATACCATAGTGGAAGCTATGCAAGCGTCCAAATGTAAATTACCATTTTCGTCCAAAGTTACACAGTTTGACATCGAACTGGAAAAATTACGAGCTATACGAAGGTGTGCAGAACGACGATACAGACGCACAAGATCAATTTACGATCTGAGGGAAGCAAGGCGGCTCCAGAAAAAGATTCAACGACGCATTTACAAACTGGAGAGCGAACGCTGGAAAGCATTCTGCGAATCTCTAGACCCTCATAAACCGCTGTCGTATATCTGGAGAACAGTTCGTGGTCTTCGCTCCTCTCCGCAACAACGGCACCCTTTTAAAGCTTTGGCACTCCATCATGGAAAAACAGAACTCGAGGTGGCTGAAGAATTTTGCACGAGAGTCCGGGAATATTATGAACGAGACCATCGACGCCGTGATTGTTCCTGAGACGCGATTACCAGAAATGGACATTCCATTCACCATGGAAGAACTGGAAGGTGCGTTAGTCGCTTCTAAGCACATGTCATCGCCAGGTCCTGATGGCATTACTTATAGTGCGTTGGGACACCTTGGACAATAAGCCAGAAAAGAACTTCTAACATGCTTCAACAACTCCTGGCTCAGCGGCAGTGTTCCCCGAGAATGGAAAATAGGTCGATTATTACCGCTTTTGAAATAGGGAAAATCACCATTGGAGTTGACAGCGTATCGCCCTATTGCCCTCGCAAGCTGCCCCGGAAAAGTGATGGAAAGAATGGTTCTATTTCGTCTCGAGTGGTACTTGGAACGATACACCAAATACCCTTCTTGCATAGCAGGCTTTCGTCGGGGCCGCTCCTCCATCGACTGTGTCCTTGACTTATCGACATTTGTGAAACAAGAAAAAAGTCGCAAGCGCATACCAGTGGCACTCTTTCTTGACGTGAAGGGTGCATTTGATAATGTAGCTCACGATGCCATCCTCACTTCTCTCGCAGGAATGGGCGTTGGTGGACGAATGTTTCAATGGATAAAAGACTATATAACTAGCAGGGGTTTCTTTGTGCAGACATATGAGGGTACAACTGCTGAACATTACACCTACTGCGGAGTACCTCAGGGAGGTCTTTTAAGCCCCACATTGTTCAATGTGGCCCTCATTGGTCTGGTGAAGGTTCTGCCAAAGTCGGTGTGCCTATCCATATACGCCGATGATATTTGCCTCTGGAGTGCTGCAGTTACTCACCCTCAGGTGCGTGCACGAATACAGCGGGCAGCAACTCTCACAACAGCCTACCTTCAGAAACAAGGCCTAACTATATCAACTGTGAAGTGCGCGTTGATGGCGTTTACACGCAAACCAATGACGCCATACCCTGTTTACATCAATGGGCAGAGTGTCCAATATGCACGGACGCATCGTTTCCTGGGCATAATAATCGACAGAAGTCTTTCGTGGAGCCCACATTGTGCGTACTTGAAGAAGAGACTGCTATCTATTGTGCATATAATGAAATTCATGTGCGGGAAAGCATGGGGAACTTCTGTGGCCTCCATGCTACAGCTGTACAGGGCCCTATTTCTGGGTCTATTGCGCTACAGCCTGCCGGTACTGACGAACACTTGCAAATCCAATACTCATTCATTGGAGAGTTTGCAGGGTCAGGCACTGCGTATCTGCCTAGGACTGCCCCGGTGCGCTTCTACTTATGCCACAATCATGCTTGCCAAAGACCATCCGGTCAGGACTTATAGAGTTGTGGATTGCCTCAGAACGCACATTCGACATGCAAGCCATGTCCCCGACCACCACTTGGCCCTTCTACCCTCCGGAAAACCACGTGCTACGTTTTCAAACGTCATAGCCAAGCACCTAAACAGCATTCCATCAGGTTATACGCAAGCTGCGAGAATGGCATGTCCTTTGTGGTGCCTCGACCAGCCGCAAGTGCATCTCGAAATTCCGGGAATCAAAAAGAAAAGCAATCACTCCAGAGTAGCATTGAAGCAAGCAACACTGCTATTATTACATGAGTTGTACTTAAACCGAACGCAGATATACAGTGATCGGTCCGTCTCGTCCAGCAGCTCATCAGGTGCCACTGTTATTCCGGCTGCAGCAATGACAATCAAGTTTAAGTTGTCGCATATGACTACATCTACGGCATCAGAGCTTGCTGCTATAAGGGCTGATTTACAATACCTCGTTCAAGAACGTTCAGGAAAATGGGTCATATTCTGTGATTCGAAGGCAGCGCTTCAGAGTTTGCAGTCTGCCATGCGTAGGAGGAGTCATGACCAATTGGTACAAGAAATAAGACATTGCCATCATGAAGATCTAGCACGAGGGCATGATATTACATATCAATGGCTGCCTGGACATATCGGTATTACCGGAAATCGATTAGCCGATGATGCAGCCTGCTCAGCCCATGAAGAAACCCGCTTAGTCCCGATTCCTCTATCAAGGAATGATGCAGCAAGGCAACTTTACCTGGTGGTTCGAGATCTCACACGCACGTTCTGGTCGTCTACCAGCTTCCAAAGGTGTCAATTTTATTAACTGCATCCTTCGCTCAAGCTAAAGCTACCATCGCAACTTTCCCTCTCCGATGCGACACTGTTATGCCGCCTTTGGTTGGGTGTTGCATTTACAAAGGTGTACTCCTTTCGCATTGGTATGGCAGACACTCCTACAAGCGACTACTGTGGAGCTGAAGAGACCATCGAACACGTCCTGTGCAGCTGCGCTTGCTACGACACACAGCGATGCCAGGTCCGGATGGTTTTGAATCAACTTGACCCCGCACCATTTTGTGTACAGAAGATAGTAGGACCTTGAACATCTGCCTCAGTTGCGCAGAAAGCAACTAAAGCACTGCTACTTTACCTCAAGTCAACAAACCTGAGCGACCGCCTGTAGACTGTGTGTGCTCCCCGAGTGTGCTCGTGATTGTGTTTACCTTCTCATCTTTCTGCAACCTCTTTTCTCCCCTTTATTCCTTCCCCAGTGCAGGGTAGCAAACCGGATGCGCGTCTGGTTAACCTCCCTGCCTTTCCTTGCATCTTTATCTCTCTCTTTCTCTCGTACTCAAAGGCTCCGGAGATTTCGACCACCTGGCGTTCTTTCATGGGCACCAAAAACTAAGCTCACGGGCGTCTAGCATCTTCATTTCCACCGAAAATGTGGCAGCCATGCCAGAATTCAATCACGCGAACGTGAAACTTTTAAAAATACTAGTATTATTAGTACGTATAAAAACTGGGTTACTTCTGTATTAAACGTGTACTGACGTTTATATGCAGTGAATGTCAATGAAATGATGGGCGAGAAAAAAAATTATTTTATCTATCCTCGCCTTCACGTTGGGTATTCTGGTGGCCTTATAGCAGTTTTCTCTGCAGCATAGCTATGCGTTCGTGCTGTCGTGTGCCTAGTAGTTGCGTCAATTTTTGAGCATTTCTGAACCGCACTTAAAGTGACTGTCAACTGGCCTGAACATCTAACTATACCCTAGTACAAAAGAAAAGTGAAGATTTAGGGACTCTTCTACGGTCGTGGCAAGAGTTTATATTTTTAAATCACGCTGAAAAATAACAAAAACCACTACACCGCGTACCCTAGTGAAAGAGCATCCATGCTGCATTAGGTAATATGGAGTTAATTACTTTGCTGTGCGTATTCACGTAGTCAGATGCTGTAATCGGCACAAGCCCTCCAAATCATTGATTGATATGTGGGTTTTGACGTCCCAAAACCAGTCTCTTTCAGGGCAATTTAATATCGGTAGCTTGAAAACTGGAAGAAATACATGCTGGTGTATATTTCGTGGTGCACCCGTATGCTCTGAATTTCTGAATGCGGAGCATTCTATAGTCACACCTTCTCGCATATCTGGCCTCGGCGGTGAAGTCGGCCACCCCACTGCGCATGCTCGCGTCTCGTGCCACTTTCGTCTCATGCCAACTGTCGCTCCCCCACCCCCTCTCTCACCTGGCAAAGCCGGCTCATGCAGCGTCTGCTAGTAAAAACCGACTGCTCGCGCTGCAAAACCGTGATTATGAGAGACGCCGTAGTGGAGGGCTCCGGAAATTTGGACCACCTGGGATTCCTTAACGTGCACCCAAATCTGAGCACACGGGCCTACATCGTTTTAGCCTCCATCGAAAATGCAGCCGCCGCAGCCGGCATTCGATCCAAGTCCTCCAAATCAGAGTATGTATATTATTATCCAGTGTCACTCAAATCTGTGCATGCACAGTAGACCGCCACGCTCGAACACGAACCGCTCTTGCGCTGATTTTTTGCAGCACGTGAGTATTCGACTTCATATTGACTGCATATTGACTGAAAAAAATGTGATTAAAATGCTTTGTGGCGTCTTACACTTTATTATTCCGTGTTTGGACTAAGTGACCGAGGAGCTGTCCGTTGCGATAATAAAAAAAAAGTACCATAAAATATTGGGTTCAGTCTCTTTCAGGGCAATTTAATTTCGGTAGCCTGAAAACTGGAAGAAATACATGCTGGTGTATATTTCGTGGTGCACCCGTACGCTCTGAATTTTTGAATGCGGAGCATTTTATAGTCACACCTTCTCGCATATCTGGCCTCGGCGGTGAAGTCGGCCACCCCACTGCGCATGCTCGCGTCTCGTGCCACTTTCGTCTCATGCCAACTGTCGCTCCCCCACCCCCTCTCTCGCCTGGCAAAGCCGGCTCATGCAGCGTCTGCTAGTAAAAACCGACTGCTCGCGCTGCAAAACCGTACAGAGGCCAGTGCCACCCTGCACATGTAAGCACTGGATCACACATTGGCGTACCACCACTCGTTGAAGGCAAAGCTTCTCCTTCATTCAATGGATAAGAATGGTAAAGACGAAATAACAATTAAGCATTCTCAAACCATACCCAAGTACGCAACATTGACGCGATACCCCCACCACTCTGCGACGCATTTACTCGAGTTCCCCCCGTGGAAAGATGCAGGCGGCTTTTTCATCTTCTAGCGTGTGTTGATGACGTCAACTAATCTACGCGTGGTGGCGTCATATTGAATATGGGAGCCATAGAACAGCAAATGCTTTAAAAATGTTCTGACACTTTTCTCGCCAATCAAAGCATTCGCTTGTTGATGACTGCATCAATGTTTGGCACTAATAATACTGTGAAATGAACTGTAACGTCTGGCGCTTAGAACTCTGATAATCAGTATTGCCGTCGGTGGCTTGCGCCTTGCCAGCTACCCTGTGACCCCACCATGCGACAACCATTTCAGGCTGGTTCCATGCCTGCTTCCTGGCTACATATAACTTTTATTCTAGAGCATTCATCATTGCCATTTTTCTCAATTTTTTCTTGCACATAAAGTGCCTTCTTTGTTATCTTTTTTTTTGGCATGTCCTAACTCTACCATCCGGCTGACACACATCAAGGTACCCCACGCCCGGCTCCAAGCCAGGAATTTTTTTCGAGGGAGGGCGGAGGCATATTGCTTAAAGCATTTAGCTTATGAAAAAAAAAACATATTTTCAGTATTTATTTTTGGTTAAACACGTCTTCCATTAAAATTTTGCTGGGGGAGGGGGGCAGAGCAGGCCTCTTGAACACCTAATGCCCCCCCCCCCCCCCCCCCGTTTCTCGGCTATAGGCCTGCCCAACACAATGCTTGACGCAACTGAAAGATAGAGTGACGAAGTTTCGTTACATCCGTGAAAGCATGGCTAGCACACTGCTCATGTTGCCCACCATCCATGTTGACGCTGGATGCCAATTTCTAATCCTGATGCAGAGTACATGTTCTTGTGCCGACTCGAAAAGAAAGAAATTGAACCTCTTTTGGTTCAACCAGGCTTCATTATTTGAAGCTAGACTGATATTACGTTAAATCTGGTTATCAGTTTTTATCTGCAACTTCAAGGAAGCGCTGCTTAAACACTCAATGTTCTTTCTTGCTGGATGAAATTTTCCAACATTTACCTGCGCTATCGCGAGAACTCTATTTCTTCTACGTGAACTGCATGCCGGCGCATTTAAGTTACTGTAATATACTTGTTTCAAACTTAGCTGAGGCTTGAAGACCAAGCAAACAGGGGGGAAAATGTGCTCCTATTTGTATGTTCATGTTGTTTATTGTTCAGTAATACGAACTTTATTAGTAAAGCTGCTACTGTTCTTTTAGGCTACAAGTTTTCCTATAAAATGAAATGACAAGGCTATTTTGGGTACTTTGTTTCACCTCTGATTCCTTCCCATACTTTCCCAATGGAGCGACCTGATAGCGAACGTGGTGTAATTCAAGGTGGACAATGTATCGAAAACCTAGTTTAGCACGTACGTCTGAGTAACACGTAGATTCCGTTCGTGGTAACGAATGTTCCAGACGTGACACCATAGCGGTTCGTTAAAGGCAAAATGAAGGCAAATAAGTCGTTGCAGACCTGGTTACAACAGAAACCAACGAGTCGTGCGAAAAATCTTCGAGTTTTATCGTACTAATACATCGCTGCCAGAAATAGACAGATGTGTAAAAAATGCACGAAGTAAATGTGTGTCATAAGTTAGCATTCACTCATAAAAGCTCTCAGGCTTAACCTCATAAGCGCATTCTCCTTACAAGCGTATTTCCAACGAAAGCGGACGTATATAGGCGATAGTTTGTTGTAAAAGGATGAGAAATGTGTGTGTGGGCGTGTGTTTGTGCGTGTGTGTGTGTGTTTGTGTGTGCGTGCGCGTATGCTCGTGTGTTGTTATACTATTCTCAAGGTCGTCTGAAAATACCTCAAGTAATGGCGTTGAAGCGGGCTAGCAGTTGTCTCCTGAAGGGGGCACTGCGCCTACGCATTTGAAGAGAAAATATGAGAGTGACAAAGAGGAAAGAATGGTGACAGTGAACAAAAAATCAAGATGTTGGGCACTCGATGTGGGGCGGGGTCGGGGTGGTACATGCAATTAAGAACATTTGCTCAGACAGTGCCAGTTGTTATACGGGGACAAGAAAGTCACAGAACAAAAATACAGCTCGTCTTTTAAGAGTTCAAGAGCAGCCAAGAAAGCCTGCAATGCGGCGGTTATAATATAGGCTTCGACAAACGCTGTCCGCATGGAAGTGCCTAGCAGTGTCGTCCTAAGGTGTGCAACTTCTCAGGTTGCTTTCTACAAAGTTCTTGGTTACGTACCGATTAGGATGGTGCGTCAGATACCATGCAGAAATAGGGAATCACAAGGTTACAATAACTATAACACACCATCGTGTACCTTATATTGAGTTGACGCGGGATGCTTCAGAAACTTGTTAAATCAGTGAGTGCCATGCAAATCAGATCGCATGCTGAAACTTTTTTCACACGCACTATGCCGTGTATGCGGCCATCACGCTTTGCCTAATTTTTTATGCCAACTAAGACGACACATTTACGTATCCACTGTTATTTGTAAATAAAAGGAAAGTTGTCTCGCGGACATTCTGATTGTTTATGAGAGCATTTTTTACACCACAGCTCCGCTTTGTCCAGCCATAAAGGTGGCATTGCATGAGACTCTTTTAAAAAACAGGTGACTTCTCGCCAATTATTGTACCTGGGGGTTTTCTAAACTCGTAATCGATACAATGATATATGCGCGGTAACTTCACTCTGCTCATTCGGAATCGCAAAAAAGCGACTGCAAACCTGTGGATTTACGACCATATATATTGATTTCGAGTGTTCACTGGACTTCGTGCGCTGGACGACAACACGCACATAAATATGAGCGGAGACACACCATGTTGCTTGTTAACTCTCTCATTTTAGACTCGCATCCTCTCTGTCCAATTTCATGGCAGCCGAGTTTTCGTCAGTTTCTTCATTAAACTTTTAACGCAAGCGCCCACCTACATCGAGTTAGATTACTGGATAACGCAATAAGTCTTGAGTCTGCCGATTGAAATGTTATTCCAGCAGCATTGTAGAAGCAACGTAAGGAAACTTGTGAAAAACCTTTTGGCCTACCTAAATTAATTTGTAGGCTATATTTTTACTTGTGATACTCGGCTTACGTCAAGCGCGCGTGTGTTGATTGGAATAGGCCGCGACATACCTGCTCTGTTTAGTTATTGCGCCATGTTTTTCAATCGAGCCGTGGAAGGGTTCTACGGAAGCACTGCACAAGCTCTGATAGCTGTGATTCCGCCCGATCATCCCTGAATAATCCTTTTGGGGCACCACACTGCGCACCTCAATAGAACGATCGATGTAATGTCGAAAGTACAACTTTCGTGCATATACTGAGTGTAGCAACTATACATACGCATGAAAACAAAACATCTCTCTCTCTTGCACTTTAATTGAACTTGGATGACGAATGCATTGGGTTATAACAAAAAACGTTACGTTTTGCTCTGTAAACTTTTCCCTCCCGTAGGAGCTTACTATTGTAACGCTCATGGCGCCCAGTAAAGTGTGCCTTGTTCTAGTTGATCTTAGGCTACAATGTGTCGAAGAAGTATGATCGCAACAGACCATGAACAAGCTATCCTATGTTGCTGATTTTTACTTGATTTTACTTGTTCTTTCGTCTGTTTATTTTATTAAGCAATGCGCGCTTATTGACAACGTACCACCACATGTGAATAATTGATTGATATGTGGGGTTTAACGTCTCAGAACCACCATATGATTATGAGAGACGCCGTAGTGGAGGACTCCGGGAATTTTGACCACCTGGGGTATTTAACGTGCACTCAAATCTGAGCACACGGGTCTACAACATCTATGCCTCCATCGGAAATGCAGCCGCTGTAGCGGGGACCTGCGGGTCAGCAGCCGAGTACCTTAGCCACTAGAACACCGTGGCGGGGCCACATGTAAATAATGTAATGGA
Source organism: Rhipicephalus microplus (assembly GCF_013339725.1). Classification (NCBI taxonomy): domain Eukaryota; kingdom Metazoa; phylum Arthropoda; class Arachnida; order Ixodida; family Ixodidae; genus Rhipicephalus; species Rhipicephalus microplus. The sequence goes on from NC_051165.1 coordinate 279,829,330, forward strand.
AAGCAACGCTTCAAGGCGGACCTTTAATATGTTAGCCTTCGTAATATTTACAGCCAGCGCTGTATTCGCAGAAAGCGTACAGTGGGAGTAGTACGATTTCATACATTTACTGCGTGTATCACCGGTGGTTTATAATAATTTTATCTTTTATTTTTTAAACTTCGGCGACTTTGAGCGTATCTATCTATCTATCTATCTATCTATCTATCTATCTATCTATCTATCTATCTATCTATCTATCTATCTATCTATCTATCTATCTATCTATCTATCTATCTATCTATCTATCTATCTGTCTGTCTGTCTGTCTGTCTGTCTGTCTGTCTGTCTGTCTGTCTGTCTGTCTATCTATCTATCTATCTATCTATCTATCTATCTATCTATCTATCTATCTATCTATCTATCTATCTATATCTATCTATCTATCTATCTATCTATCTATCTATCTATCTATCTATCTATCTATCTATCTATCTATCTATCTATCTATCTATCTATCTATCTATCTATCCGCTTATGTTTGGGTGCTCTCGTGGCCACCCCCTTACCTTGGCGTGAACCAAAAGAGCATGTAAGGGTAATATGGTCTGGCGAATAAGACGTGCTGGTCAGGACATGAATCTTGCCACAATTCCGTCGCATACGTCGTCAAACACTTCCCGTTATACAGTGACACATGCCCACGCGTGGGTATGTGCTGCCTTTATGTGGGTATGTGCCACAGGTGATAGACACTTAGTATCTACCCTGGAACGACGACAACACACATGGGCAATTTAGACGCGCGAGCGTTGAGAAATACCCGACATCGGTAGCGTCGACCCAACGAATGCAAAGAATAAATGTCAGGGTCCCAGCTGGAATCAAACCCAAGCATTTTTCGTGGCAATCAAGCATTTTACCATGAAGCTACGCCAGGTCTTGTAAATACTTTCCAAACAGACGCTAATCTTCGCGAAACGTGAATAGTGGTTGCAGTGCTGCCAACCCAATTTTATAAACATTTCATATGTTACTGCTTTGATACAGCCGTCACGTTGGGTTAACATCAATTGTGGTTAGTTGCCATGCGCTTAATTTCATTGATGTAGCTGTGTCCAGGGCCAGCATTCTCGCGAGCATCAGCGCTTCATATCAGTTTCAGGTGTTGCTAATACGCATGTTCCAGTTGGATCGTTGCGCAAGTGCAAACAAGTGGTTATATAAACATCTGCATATGTCTGTGCATGCAACACTTGTACATATATTAAGCGTCATTTCATGAGGCTTCGCTCAATAAAAATTTCAAAACAGTCACCTTCCCTCCGCATGCTTCGCATAATGTCGATTCCCAGGTTCGTGGGATCTGCCGAATTTTTTTCACTGCCCTAGGGGCATCAAGTGGCATGAGATACTGCATGGACAAACTGCCATCAGCTGTAGATTTCTGTAGAGCAGTTTATGGGGGCAAAGTACACTTGAGAAAGTATGACAAAAAGAGCTCACTTGCGGGCTTCAGACGACTAGAGAATTATGCATTCAATCATCTGACTACGTTTTTTGGAGGCTTTAGTTTAACCACACTGACAAGACAGAGGAGGAGAAGGGGTAGCTAGGAAAGGCAGGAAGAATGACGCAATTAGGGTTTTGATTATTTTATACGGCATATGGGTGCAAAATGAGTATATTGAACAAATATAAGTGAGAGAAAGACACATAAAACAATAATAAAATATAACACGAAATTCGTTTGCTTTGGAGGCGTTTAAACGGGTCAGTACATGGCAAGTGCGGTAGCACTTGCAATATGCCTCTGACGCGATGTTTTAAGTTTTCTCCAGGCCATACAGTTATTTCTTCCTACGGAAGACTCCTGTTCATTTGGTTGAAGAAAAAAAGAAATCGACTTTCTTACACGCTGTACTGGTCATATCGTATAGTTATCGTTCACTCATCTTAGGCTGTCAGAGTGTCCGCCACAACGGGTGGCTACGATGCTCAGCTGTTTACTTGATGGTCGCGGGTTTGATCCCGGTGGCGGACGTGGATTTAGAAAGAGGCTAAATGCCAAAGGCCCGTGTTCTGGGCGATATCAGTGGATCAGTGGACGGTAAACAAGTACGGCGCCTCTCATGACCATATCGTGGTTTTAAGACGTTATACAACAGATACTAATTTCCCTTGTTCTGATAGACAATATTAGCTCTACAGTATATTATTTATCGAGTCCCAGTGCAGTTCACGAACTTCGATGTACGGGTCATACGTGAGGCGTGGCTATTGTGAAGCGCGTCACCTGAACTATACACTACACAAAAGGATCGCGTCTCTTTACGTAGATATGGATTGAAATCGAAGAAGAAGAAGAATAACTTTATTTATGAAGTCCAGCGAAGTTGATTTGGGGCGGGCCTAGGCGTCGGCCACGAGCCCTTGGGCTCGGGCGGCTTCCTCGGCTCGCTGGACGGCCCACAGTTGTTGTTCGAATGAGGAGCTGAGCAGAGCCCCCTCCCAGCGTGTCCTACGGTCCGAAACTGCCTCTTCGTGGTTTTCATCGTTGCTTTCATCTAAACTCGAGCATTCCCATAGTATATGTGAAAGTGTCGCCCTTTCATCGCAAACCTTGCATTTTTCTGTTAAATACAGATCAGGGTAACAGAGACTAAAGAGAACTGGATTCGGATAAGTATATGTTTGCAGTTGTCGCCACGCAACTGCCTGTTTTTTATTTAACCTGTTGTGTGGCGGAGGGTACTTTCGCCTTTCTAGCTTATAGTGCTGCGTTATTTCGTGGTAACTAGTCATGCGGTCCCCCCACTCCCACTCCCCCCCGCGTGGAACTTCGTCCGAGGCGGCGTCGGCGTTCGCAACGGCTCGGTTCGTGAGTGCTCGAGCCGCCGCGTGCGCCGCCTCGTTGCCGGCCAGCGGGGTTTGTGTGTGTGCGGGGGTCCATATGACGAAAGTGTCATTTTTTTCCCGAATTTTGTCTTCGTTAGTCATTAGGATTCGCAGCGCCTCTCGGGAGACACGACCGTTCGCATAGTTGCGTATCGCTGCTTGCGAGTCACTAATTACTACTTCGGCCTCAGTGGTCGCCACCGCGAGTGCTATGGCCACCTCCTCGGCCGTCTCGGTCAGTGGCGTTTGCACCGTAACGCTCGTCATGCATGTCCCTTTACCGTCGACCACCGCGGCCACGTAACCACACCTTCGCGCGTATCTGGCCGCGTCCACGAATACCGCTTCCTTGCAATTTCCGAATTTTCTCTGCAAGTCCTGCGCTCTCTGGTTTCTTCGGCCGGTGTGATGTTCCGGGTGCATATTTTTGGGCAACGGCGGAATCACTATCTTTTCCCTCACCATCACGGTTATGTCGGCTTTTTCGCCTTGCTGCGTGTGATAGTGGATTCCCAGTTTTTCGAGGATGTACCTGCCCGTTTTAGTCTTAGAAAGTCGTTCATACTGTGCTACGTTGTGCGCTTCTATTAATTCATCAAGCGTGTTGTGCAAGCCTACTTCTAATAATTTCACTGTGCTTGTGTTCATGGGTAAGCATAAAGCTTGCTTATACACTTTCCTGATTAAGCAATCTAATTTTATCTTCTCGGCGACGTGCCAATTCAAGTAAGAGGCAACGTACGTGATTCTACTGAGGACAAAGGCTTGCACAAGTCTAATAGTGTTCCCTTCTTTCATACCACTATGTCGGTTCGTAATTCGTTTTAGAAGTCGGATTGTCTGATTTACCGCGTGTTCCAACCTGCGAACAGTTTCGCCATTGTGGCCATTGGCTGCAATATACAAGCCTAATACGCGTATAACGTCTACTTTGGGAATGACTTGGCCTTCCGAGGTCGTTAGCTGTATCGCTTCCTCTGCGTGATTTGCGCTTTGTTCGCTGTATTTGGGCTTTCGACCTCTGCGCGTAGGTCTGTAAACCAGTAGCTCCGATTTCTCAGCCGAGCAGGTGAGGCCCGTGTCCTCTAGGAATCTTTGAACCGTATCGATGGCTCGCTGTAGCGTCTGTTCTATTTGGCCGTCACATCCCCGAGTTACCCACAGAGTAATGTCGTCTGCGTACAGACTGTGGGAGAGCCCGTCAATCTCTTCTAATTTAGCTGGTAACCCTATGAGTGCGAGGTTAAAGAGCAAGGGCGAAATCACCGAACCCTGAGGAGTGCCGGCGCTGCCCATCTCTATCTCTCCTGACTCTAATTCTCCCAATGTGATCCTCGCTGTCCTGTCCGTTAGAAAATCACGGACGTAGTCGTACGTCCTTTTACCGAGTCCTAGTTCTATTATTCGGGTAAGTATAGTCGAGTGCTTGACATTATCAAACGCCTTCTTTAAATCTAGGCCTAAGATTGCTTTGGTAGAAGTGGTCATGCTGTCTATTACCTGGTGCTTGAGTTGTAGCATGGCGTCCTGCGTGGAGAGGCTCTTCCTGAAGCCCAGCATGGTGTGAGGAATCAGATCGTGGTCCTCGAGAAAGTTTGTTAGTCTCGCGAGGACCACGTGCTCCATGACCTTACCAACGCAGGACGTCAGCGATATCGGCCTTAGATTTTCCAGCTGTATGCGCTTTCCTGGTTTGGGTATCATAACGATGCGGGCGGTTTTCCACTGTCGGGGAATACGTCCCTTTTCCCAGCATTCGTTAAGGAAAACCGTGAGGTGCTCTATCGATGTGTCATCTAGATTCCGAAGCGTTTTGTTCGTAACCCCGTCTGGTCCGGGCGATGATTTCGTGTTGAGCCTGTGCAGCACCGCGCGTACTTCAGCAATGCTGAAAGGTCTGTCCAAGCACTCGTTCGCAGTGCCTTTGTATTCAGAGTGGAGCACGGGTCTAGTCGGATTAGTGTATCTCATCCTGAGTTCATGCAAGAGTTCTGCGTGGGTGCCTTTGTAGACGTTGATTATCTTGTTGACATTTTGCCTATATGCTGTTTTAGTCTCCTCTGGATCCAGCAGGAACCTGAGGAGATTCCACGCCTTGGTGAACCCTACCCGGCTATCCATGCTATTACACGTCTCTTCCCACTGTGACTTGCAAAGCTGTAAAGCGTATTCCTCGATGTCTCTATTCAGTTTAGCTATTCGCCTACGTAACGTCCTATTGTGTCGTTGTACTTTCCACCGGGCTTGTAGGCTACGTTTAGCCTCCCACATATGCAGAAGCTTACTATCTAGGACCTGGAGGTTTGCTTCAGGAGGGACCTCATGCGTTGCTGCCGCGACATCTTGCCTCAGCATTGATGTCCACTTTTCTATATCTTCGATATTTTCCGAGGAGTCAATCCTATTTTCCCTGTTTTGCCTAAACTTGTCCCACTCTACAAGTTTTAGTAGCTTGCTTTTCTTTTTGCACGGCCCCGCAATGGCACGAATTTCTACAATAGTGTGATCACTGCCCAAATCCTCCTGTGTATTCGTCCAGCATACGTTTGTTATGTTTTTAACGAACGCGAGATCTGGTGACGTATCAGCACAAACACTATTTCCTTGTCGCGTAGGCGCGGAGGGGTCGGTAATGAGAGTGAGACCCTCCAGTAGAGCATCCTCCCATAGGTTTTTGCCTTTCAGGTTTTCGTATTTGTAGCCCCATGCGGAATGATGAGCGTTAAAGTCTCCCGCTACGAGGAGCGCTCGGGTCCCCGCGATGCCGGCCGCCTTCTTGAGTAGCGCGCGGAAGCGGTGCTTAAGTCGAGGGCTACTATACACATTAAGAATGAAAAGACTATTGTCTCGATTCTTTGGAGGTACTATCTCCACCAACAGGTGTGGTATCGCGTTTACTTTTATCTCATGCTGCGTTACGGTTAGGTTACGTTTGACTAGCGTCGCGACGGCCGGTTTGTCCCGAGGAGCGCTATCCTGAAATGACCTGTAACCGGATAACTTAGCTTTAACGTTAGTTTCCTGTAGAAGTATCACATCTGGCTTCTCCTTGTTAATCAGGTACTGTTGAAGATGTCCCCGCTTTCTAGCGTATCCTCTACAATTCCATTGCCAAATTACGTAATTTTTAGTATTGTGAGTAGCCATGATGATAGTAAAATTTAATATTTGCCAGTGTTCTCCCTAGTCTCTGTGTCCACTGGTCTGTGGTACGGTTTCCCAGTCTGTTTGAGGGGCCCGCAGCTGCTAGCTGGTAACCTTCGCTCGTTGTTTTCAACCCTCATCTGCAGGGTGGCGAGTTGTTGCTGTATTTGCTGCATTGTAGTTGTTATCTGCTGCATCGCGCCTGTAAGCTGGCTAAGCATTCGTTCCATTTCTGCTTTACGCGTGTTCTTTTCATCCTCTATTTCTTTCCTGACTATGCTTATGTCGTCTTCGACATCGTGCCGTTTCCTATCCCTTTCCTCTGTTTTATGTGTTTGAATTTCGGCTTGCGCCGGGTCCACTTCAACTGCCCTGCGTTTCGAGGGGGTCGGCACCGTTTCATCCTTAGATAGTACCTCCCCTGGATTGTCCTGCAATCGGATCGTTCCGCCCTTTTTAGCTAACTCATTTTTTAGACTAGCATTTTCCTCCCTGAGTTCCTCAATTACGTTTTTGTATCTAATGTTATCTCTCTCCAATTGCTCGAGTCGTTTTTGAATTTGCATGATCATGTCGTGTTGACCTTCACTGTTAGAAAAGGCAGTGCCAGACCGCGCACGCTCGCCGGAGGCGGCTGCCGCCCAGCTCACCTTGGAGGCTTTGGGTAGACTGTCGTTACCACCGGGTCCGGCAGCTCGCGTCGCTGTAGTGTCGGTACTGGCGGGAGACGTGCCCTGGGACTTAGGTCTGTCCTTGGCTCGTTGGCGCTCGGCGTTCCTCGACCGAGAGCGGGAGTGAGACCGGGACCGGGAGCGGGAGCGAGAACGCGAGGCGGATCGGCCTCGTCTCTCCCCACGCAGCGCCGAACAGGCGTGTCCACTTTCGCCGTACACCCTATAGCTCTTGTCTGCGTCCTCCTCACGTTGCCTTCTTTCCCACTGGCGTTTCTTCACTATGTAAGGAGTTCTGTACTTGGCTTGGCATTTCCTGTCTCCGGTAGGGTGGTCCTTGCCGCAAAGTCGACATCTGGGCTCACAACAGTGGTCTTGCGGTGGATCATCACAGCCACAGCCTCTGCATCTTCTACTCTCTGGGTTGGGGCAAACGTCGGATCGATGTCCAAGTCGGCCGCAAGCGTAGCACGTCTCGTACTGTTTCTTGTAGAGCACGCAGCGGTGCTCCGTTCCGTTGTAGTATATGTAGCGCGGCACTACACTTCCTTCGAATACGACGATAGCGTGTGCCGTGCTTCCCATCCTCTTCGCGTGCAATATCGAAGGGTTGTGCTCGTTGACGAGGTGTCTCTCAATATCCTCAGGAGAATCTTCGTCGGGAATCCCACGGATGATGCCCTTGGTTGTATTTTCCGGCGCGGCTGCATATGCCCTCGCTGCGTAATCTTTGTCTCCCATGGTTAGCTTGGAAATTTCACAATATCTTCTGGCTCTCTCTTCCGATGGAGTGCTCACTACTACAATATTCTGTCTTTCGTTTACGCGAAAGATATCGCCTCTGGTTTCCTCTTGGTTCAGTCCGGCAGCGGCACGTATGCTGTCGCCGATCCGAGCAGCACGATGTGTCCTGGTGCTGAAGCCATCTCTAGGGCGTACGATGACCTTGATGTCGTCCACCGGCAGATTCGGTTTTTTGGTCGCCATGCTGAGTCGTCGCACGTTTCTGGCTGCTCTTTTGACAAACGCTTCATCATCGTTGAGCGCGTCAGCGGTCTGCGCAGCAGGGTCAGTGCCCGCGACGCGCGCCTTGCGTTCCTTGTATTTGGCCCGAACCTCGAGCCAGCCATTCTCCTTGCGGACATCTGTCGGCGATATTTCTTCACCGTCTACGTGAACAACTTCCATTGCAGTCGAGGATAAAGCCGTTAAGCGAGTAGCAAAGGGGCGTCGCACTGCTCGCTAGGTTCGGCATAGACGCCGGCCGCGTCTGCAGCGCGAGCGACGGCGTCTACCGGTGCTGCGTTAGGCTTAGTTCGTGTGCCAGTGTGGCACCGCAATAAATGAGCTACAGTGTCCAGAAAAGCGGCTCACCTCCGAAAAACTTGATATAGGCAGGATTCGCTGACCTTCCAGAAACTGCTGAGTAGAATGCCGTTGATCGAAGATCTGAATTTCTGCCACAAACATAAAACATCCGCGGAACCGACGTGAAACGCGTCCGCACCCTCTGGCCCCCTGGCGGCATCCCCTTGAAATCGAAGTCATAGAAAATTTGGCTTGCCTGAAATGTGGTTCACTCTGTTCACACAGACCCTTTGTTATTCAAGACTGCAATTTCTCAGCAATGCTTGTAACCATACGCAGTTTCCATTATCTATCTTTGTCTTGTATGTGCTTGAATTCTTATACATTTTTAGTTGACTTCTGTTGCCTTCCTGATTTGCGCATCTGATACTTGTTTCTTTATTTTGTCTTTTTTTCTTGTGTGTTATATATGTTGTACCCACCCCCTCTGTAATGCCCTACGGGCCCTGAGGGTATTCTAATAAATAAATAAATAAATAAATAGAAGCTAAGGTACTCGGCTGTTGACCCGCAGGTCCCGGCTGTGGCGACTGCATTTCTGATGGAGGCGGAAATGTTGTAGGCCCGTTTGCTCAGATTTGGATGCACGTTAAAGAACCCCAGGTGGTCAAAATTTCCGAAGCCCTCCACTGCGGCGTCTCTTATAATCAAATGGTGGTTTTGGGACGTTAAGCCCCACAAATCAATCAAGAATTGATGGGAATCACTCGCGCCGGAGCTCCTAAAGCAGCGCCAGCTTTTTTTTTTCAGCCAAACAAAAAAGAGTGCTTGCGTTTTACACAACTGTGTTTTTGTTCCTTATGTTTCCTCGTGAGTGTCCTTCTTGCGATCGTCCTCGTGTTGGTGCTGCGTTGTGGTTCACCTTGAATTTTAAATTTGTATTAGTTAGATGCTTAGCTAAGAGACAGATATAAAAAAAGTTGAGTGAAGTAATCTAAGTTTTGCTCTCTTGTAGTTAACAACAGGAAGGATCAGGTGAAACTTCTTCTCACGCTCACTCTATTTCACGTGCTAAAATAATTGCAGCCGACCCTAATCTACGACTTGGCCGTCTGGTTGTAACACTCACACCTCTTCATTTGTGTTCACTGGTGCATTGTTTCTTTAGTTACCGTTGTGTCATCGCAGCCATGTTGAAATACTTGGCTTTCAAACACAGAAACAAGACATACGTTATCACAAACTTGATGTAGCGAATGATAGGGCGAGCAATGACGGAAAAGAATGGAGACACAAAAAACTTATCTGCGCCGGTGCAGGCTAGAGGCAATACCTACCGATTTGTGCTCCCAAAGCGGCTGTTATAGGCCGCATAGAGCGAAAAGCGTTTTTTGGATCTGCTCAGCCATGTGTCGCAACCCTCCCAGCTGCTCTAGGGAGCCTCTGCGTGTTTTTGCGTGTACATGAGCCTTCATGGGTGTTAAATCTTATTTCGGAAAAGCGGCGAAGATGAAGAAGAGGACTAGAGCGTGCCCGGATGGCGCGCCCGCATTCCATTTTGTTTTTAGTTTTTAACCCAGCACTTTGTTGAACTTCGTAGCCAATGAATCACGATCACAGAGTCTGTCCACATAACAGTTTCAAAGTCTGATAAGTTTAGGGCACGTCTCACTGTTGCAATAATTGAGCTGCAACAAGTGCTCCCACGAGCTCTCGTCGTGAATCAGTCATCTTTTGTTGTAGTTGTGCTACTCTCGATTTGGCTATCAGAAATAGAACTTTCATGGCTCTATTGAAGTCTCGTATCTGAAAGTAGAGTACGGCACAGTACGCAGCTGGGCTTGCATAGCTAAAGGCATGTATGGCAACACGAAAATAGTTTTCCAGAATAAATTGGCCAAATGTCTCTGAACTCCCAACTGACTGACTATTGGGAGGCCTTTCGTCCATGCTGTTCACTCTTTTAGAATAGACTCGGGTAGGGGTGCATCCCATGTGTATTTCTGTAGCCACAGCCTTTGTGTTAATACCTTTCCCACCAGAACGAATGGCGCGAGGAATCCGAAAGGCTTGTACATAACTGAGGCAAAGCTTAAAACCTGTCGGTTCGTAATCTTTGGCTTACTTAATGATTGAAGCTTGTTGTTTAGCGAGGGCTTCAAAATATCTTTGTTGGTATCCCAAACAAGCCCCAGTATCTTTTTCTCGTTTCCTACATTGAACTGTATGTTCAAGTCCAGGTGGTTGTAATAGTTCCGTAACTGTCCATCATTTGTCGTCCACTTTGTTAAATTCCTCCCCGCCTCTTTCAGAATACTGAAGCAGTCGCTAACAATTGTCTGTGCTTCTTATATGATCTGTGCTGCAATGACCTAATCATGAACGTAGAAATGGTCTTTCAGTATTTTTTGGCAGTCGTAGGGTATTTGCCTTCCATTAGTGGGAAGTGGTGTCACAGAGTTGCCGCGAGAAGGAAAGGGCTGCTTTAGGCACCGAAAGGAACCCTTGTCATGCGTAGTTCTTCAAGGTTAGAAAACCCTTTCTCAAACCAAAAATAACGGAATGCGTCTCGGTGTTGTTCGGCGAATGACACTTGAAGAAATGCTTTTTCGATGTCGGCAGAGATTGCAATCTTGAAGCTTCCTAAGCTTGATATATAGAAGTTTCTTGCTGACCCTATTAAATGACCTGAGTTTTGGGATCAATTTGAATCAACTATTAACCAAAATGGGCAACTCGCTGACGTAGACAAACGGAAATATCTCCAGAGCTACCTGTCGGGTAAAGCGAAAAGTGTCATTAGCGGCTTGGCTACAACAAACGAAAGTCATAGCTCAGCTACAGATCTTCTACAAGAAAGATTTGATCATAAATCCCAAATTGTGAACGACCACATGCGCCGAATTCTCAACCTACCTAAAGTACGCTCATCTGAAGATTTTGAAGGGCTGCAAACGCTGTATGAAGATCTTCAAACTCGCGTGGTATCCCTTCGTAATCTTGGTGTCGAAGAGAGAGAGTATAGAGTGTTGCTCAAAACGGCATTAATGCAGAAGCTCCCTCAAGAAATGGTACTTCGTTATACTCAGCGCACATTGCCTTCAAAAAATGCTAACGGCACTACAGGCCAACTAGATGAATTGCCTATTTTTCTAGATTTATTGAGACTGGAAGTGAGAAGCCGAGAACAGGCGTTGCTGATGACGGTTGATCACCGAGAACGAGCCCCAACCGGCAAACCAAAATTTAAGGAAGATAACCGAGGTACAGCGCCTATGTTGACCGTCAAACTCTCTCCGGAGAGTTGTATGTTATGCGATGATAAAGGTCACACGGTAGATGACTGTCCAGCTGAGCTAACGCTAGACAAGAAAAAATAAAAACTGCGCAAGTTGGGGTGTTGCTTCCGATGTGCCTGACCTTTTCACAGAGCGAAAGAATGGAGAAGCTGGAAGAGGTTTAGTTGCGCAAAATGTAAAGAAGGGCACATCACTTCTATGTGCGACCCACAATGTAAACAGAAATAGAACGAAACGCAGACCACTGTTTCCAGCTCTTCTGTGGACGCTTTAAAGAGCGTATTACTTTTACAGACCGCGCAAGTCTTGGCTCAAGGCACTGGAAGGAAACGCCTTGTAAGAATGTTATTTGATGGCGGTAGTCGATGCAGCTTCATCAAAAAAGAGTTGTCTAGAAAGCTGAAATCCACCGTGTTGGCCGTTGAGCAGCTGTCTATCTCTGGATTCGGAAATATCTCCGCACCTCGGAAATATTATCGGAAAGTATACAGTGTACGCTGCATAGCCAGTACGCCTTGAACTCGATTGAAATCGAGGCTATGGAAGTTCCACAAATATGGAGTGACCTGTCAGCATTAACAGAGACAAATGTGCTTGAAAGGACGAAGGAACAAAACTTACGCTAGGCTGATGTCACTGCATTGCAGGTCTCACCCGATCGTGGAATATTTATTTATTTATTTATTTATTTATTTATTTATTTATTTATTTATTTATTTATTTATTTATTTATTTATTTATTTGATATTGCTAACCCCGTGCTTGGGGTCATTACAGGGAGGGTGTCGCGAAATACATAACGTTCGCGCAAAAAAGAAAAATTCAAAAGCACATATAAATACGAGATGAATAACCATGAACAGAAAAATAAGAAACAAGCAACAGTGACTACACACATAAAAATTAACGAATCAATGCTCACAACAAAATTTAGCACGCATCCCTGCAAAAAAAAAAAAACTGTCTAATGCATTTTCACATTTTACTGACGTTGTTTGTTTCACAACCGCATTGGGTAAACTATTCCACATATCTATTGTGTCTGGAAAAAAAGGAGTGACGGAAATCATTCGTGCGTGTGAAATAAGGTTGAATTGCTCCACTATTATTATGACGATCACATCGCCTTCAAGGGGGATGAAAATATAAGTCTTTATTTATTTTCGTTCGCCCACTTATAATCTTAAAAAAAAAATTTGAGGCGATGTTTGCGCCTGCGATATTCCAATGACTGAAGCTCACAAGACTTTAACAAAGCTGTGAATGAGTGTGTGCGTCGGTATCCACCGCATATAAAACGGACTGCTAATTTTTGTATTCTTTCAATTTTTGTCCACAACACCTTCTGGTAAGGCGACCACAAAATACTAGCGTACTCTAAGACAGGACGTATGAATGTTTTGTAAGCAGTTAGTTTTACTTCCGGTGTGGCATGTTCTAGTTTTTTTTAGGAAATACAGTTTTTTGTTTCCCTTAGAACAGATGTTATCGATATGCGAGAGCCATTTCAATGTGTGCATAATACTAACTTTTAGGTATTTGAAACAAGCGGCATTATTTAAAGGGTGACCTCCGATGTGATATATGAATGACAATTCAGCCCACTAGAGTGAATATGCGTAAATGTCGTCTTGCTATAGTTTATTTCCATGTCCCATATTATACACCACTGATCTAACTCCTGTAAGCACCTGTTGAGATTAATTTGGTCACCTTCGCAAATAACTGCGGAATAAATCAAGCAGTCATCTGCAAAATAGTTTCATTTTATTAGTAGCCTCAACTATTGAACATGGATCATTAACAAATATCAAAAAAAGAAGTTGTCCTACAACAGATCCTTGGGGAACGCCCGAGTACACGGCCAGTGGTCTTGAAGTGTCATTTTCAATGTTTACAGCCCGTTGACGTGCGGATAAATAGGCCTCTATCCATTTTAATACTTCTTCGCTTATCCCTAATCTTTTAAGCTTGAAAAGTAATTTACGATGAGAGACCTTATCAAAGGCTTTCCTAAAATCGACACAAATTACAGCAGTCTGCAGAAGGGCATCACTGTTTTTATTGAAATCATGGAGCATTTCAGCTAATTGTGTCACAGTAGAAAGGCCATGCCGAAACCAATGTTGGCTTGCGCAAAGTAACTGGTTAGCATCAAGAGAACTAAGAATATGTTTCGCTATTAGATGTTCCAGAACTTTACAGCAAACCGACGTCAAGGATACGGGCCGATAATTGTTTGCTAACGAACGGTTACCGTTTTTGAAAATCGGAATTACAACTGCATTGCGCCAGTCTTGTGCAAGTGATCGCGTCTCAACCGATTTCACAAATATTATTTTTAAATAAAACGAGACCGATTCTGCGTCTCTCTTGAGAAACTCTGTTGGTAGGTTATCCGGACCACTTCTTTTCTTCGCATCAAGCTGAAGCAGTAACTGAGAAACACCTTCGCGGTTGATATTTACAGGTTCCATTGCGGTTGTTGCATTGTTACTGATTGATGCCCCTATCTTATCGCCCTGGTCTATTGTGAAAACGGACTGAAAGAAGCAATTAAAAATATCGGCTAAGTCTTCAACTTTTGTTGGGCTACAACCCTCGTGTTCGATCTGCTCAATTCTTTCCTTTCTGTCACTGAAGTAACGCCAGAATTTGAATGGCGAACTTTAAGGAAGTTTACAAGCGTTTGGCCAAAGAACTTTCTTTTTGAAATTCACAGGGGCTTCTTCCAACTTGATTTTTATAGCTGCAACTTCCGTCGCTCTTTTTTTTTACTTTGTCTTAATCTCCTAATTCGCCGTTTTATATGTATAATGCTGCGTGTTATCCAGGGATTTAGTTTACGTGTTTTCTTAATACGAGTTGGGACAAAGCGATCAGCGCAAGTCAGGATGTTGGCCTGCGTGTTTATAGGAGCTAACTATTACTGGCAACTCGTCAGCGGCAAGATTCATCGATTGGACGACACCTTAACCGCCATTGAAACCATCGTGGGATGAACACTGCATGGTGATACCAGAAGTTTGCCGAAGCTCGAACAGCCAGACACTGTAGGGACCTTCAACGTATGTCTAATGGAAGCCAACGACTCCGAGCAACTGAGAGCATTCTGGGAAGTGGAGCACCTGGGACTGGCCCATGAAGAGATACATCCGAAAGATGACGAATACGTTCTGAAGAACTTCGTGGAATCAACTGTTAAAACCAATGTACGCTACGAGGTTGAACTTCCTTGGCGCAACAATTATTCCGAGCTTAAAGACAACCAAGATGTCGCTTTGAAGAGGTTTGAATCTCTACAGGGAAAGCTACGTCGGGAGCCAGAGATTCATAAGGAATATGACACTACGATAAAGAGCTACTACAACAATGGCTTCGCTGAGAAGGTTCCAACGAACAGTATGAGTGGGCATGTCACTTACTACATGCCACACAGAGTGGTAGTAAGACGTGACAGAATTACAACAAAGGTACGGGTGGTATTTTACGCCTCGTTTCACACTACATGCTCTTCTTCCCTCAACGACGTCTTGTGTACTGGGCCGAATTTGAACCCCAACATTCTTGACCGGCTGCTGAAGTTTCGCAACTCCAAGATTGGAATTTCCGCCGACATCGAAAAAGCATTTCTTCAAGTGTCACTGGCCGAACAAGACCAAGCACGTTCTCTACTATGGCTCCACTTCCTGGTTTTCAACAATGGGCGCGCCCCATGAATGCGTGCACCTGAACGCACTTAAATAAGCTACTCTCAAGAAAACAGTCTGCTCTTTAAATGAACACATTCAGTTTCCTTTTTCAACATACCGACATGTATTTGGCACTTCTGTCAAGTACACTTATTTATGCTCTGATACAATATTTTCCAAACGCTTTCACAATCGTCATACGACTTAGTTCGAAATTGTCAGTTGCCTTTGGGGAAGAAGCAAGGTTTATCAACTCGATCGAACTTCATATTGGCTATTCTAATGCATGTTGTATTGCTTCTGGCACGGCAAACTACCAGAAATTAGGTGCGGCAAAATGCTTGCAAGGTGAGAAGCACCGCCATTCCACATCAAAGATGCACGTGTTGACGCTAACAGTTACTGCATTAATTGTTAGCGTCATCACGTGCATCTTTGATGTGAAATGGCGGTGTATCTCACCATGCTAGAATTTTGACGCACCATGTTGATGCCTTCACACACCTACTCCCCCTCTCCCCTTTATCGAAAAAACGAAGGGGGAGGGGGTGACTTCTTGTCAGTCTCGTAGGCTTTCGATTACAATTATATGACGTTATATTGTATCTTGTCTTTATTTACCATAATATTACGTTTTAATGCTCTCATGTATGTGAATTATGCATGGCATAGTCCCACCCCGACAAAATACACCTGTGGGAGCCTGTATGAACTTTTCAATGCATGCATACATACATACATACATACATACATACATACATACATACATACATACATACATACATACATACATACATACATACATACATACACATACATACATACATGCATTCATACACATACATACATACATGCATTCATACACATACATACATGCATACATGCATTCATACACATACATACATACATGCATTCATACACATACATACATACATATACATACATACACATACATACATACATACATACATACATACATACATACATACATACATACATACATACATACATACATACATACATACATACATACATACATATACATACATACATACATACATACATACATACATACATACATACATACATACATACATACATACATCTTAGTATACGTAAAACGCCAAAAACAGTTTATATGCGCGAGCACATCATGTCAAGTTGACAACACTGTAAGCCCAAGCCCTGCTACTCTGGCTCTTCTGCAGAGATGGTTGGGCCAAGCGTGTCAGTGTATTCAATAGGTTTCGTAACTTCTGCATCCAATCGTCTGTGAAACATTTGTACATTCCGCTTGGGAGATGTACATACGCAATTAATATATCCAGAAGGCCCTTGAGTGGCGAGTGTGCGGCGTGATTGCGGGACCAGTTGCCGCACGTGTAACCGCTATCGCAACAAGGCAATGACAAATACTTAAGACAAAGAATGCCTTGATACATCTAGGCAGTGATTAGCCATGCTGTTAGTCAGGCAGCGAGTCAGCCATTGGCTTGGCAACCTCAAGAGCCTCTCAGAAAGAGCGGAAAGAATGCACCGGTGACTTGCATGCAATCACTCTCGTTTAGGGAGTAAGCAACGATGCGTTTTATGCATATTAGGTGTTTATCTTACTTTCCTTTTTGTTCGTTCTCATAGCAAGCTAGAAATTTTAATTCTGCTTGACCTCCCTGCACTTTTCTCATTTTTTTCCCTCATTATTTAGCTTGCGGATATATGTTTTTCATCTGAGCTCGGCAAGGCTATTGAGGGTGATTTTCTCTCTTGTTACTGGCGCTCTTTTTTGCGTGAAGAACCAGGAAGTTTTCTTAATGCGTACAATGTAGCTTTTAACAAGTATAATGTATAAGGACAGCAGACAAAAAATAATACTGCTTAGCGCCAAGCGAAAAGTATCTGTCGCAGCCTAATATTTCGAAATTGCGTGTCGATGTGTCATGCTGGCTTTGCAGTGGCTAAAAAGGATTCCTGATTAATTGACGTCTCCGCAGTTTCGCTGGAGGTGATTAACAGCGTATACGCGTCAGGCGCAGTGTATCGTGCGCTTCTTTCTCTCTTCTCATTCCCTCAGCGAGATGAAACGTGAGGAAACGTCCTCGCTGCTGCAACATCATTTGCAACGGCGACAACCAAGCTGTCTCCCACTGTCTTTCTATTTCTTTTCCGAGAGAATGGCGTCACACATGTGGCTGATGCAGCAGCCTTTGTTTGCCATCGATGCAAGCGAGGAAATTGAATGGCGGCTGTTCGGGCGAACAGTGCCTGGCCGGGGACGTAGTTCAACAAACAAGACAAATTTCCGCCCACCGCTGCTCGAGCGCAATGCATCAACAATTTGCTTGATTTAAATACTTCAGTGGTAAGTAGCAAAACGTCGCTTTATTATAGTGATGATAGAAAAGTGACATGGTTTTGTATGCATTCGCCTAAAATGACTGAAAAGAGAAAGGCATTTTTTTTTTACTTAAAACATAGTTTTGATATAATTTGAAAGCTTTCCGCATCCAGCATGGTGTAGCACTGTCTTAGGAATCGGAAAAATCGAAAGCTTTCTTTTTTTCTCTTGTTTTCATTGCCACAAAGACTTTCCCTTGTGACGTATACATGGCAAGCTTAGGGTGATAGACCCCCTTGCCGAACACCGTAAGACCGTGGCGTATTTTCCATCCAGCGGCCGTGGTCATGATCTGACATGTGGATGGCAGAATTGGGCGAATAGTTTGGGAAAACTCCTATAGCGTGGATGTGGCACATCAGTTTCTTAAATCCCACTATTCGTTAATGATCCGCTAAATGTGAAGAGAGCGCACTGGCTACAAACGCCTATCAAGTTTTAGTCATAGATGTGGACAATAAGTGAGAAATCATTTTAAAAAATTGTTGGTACAGGCCTAGTAATAAACACCAGGACTAAACGTTCTTCGCCTCTGTTAACCATTTATAGAGTGCTTGGGCAGGGATTTATTTATTTTGAGAGGGCTTCTTCGTACCAACTCTAGACGTTCACCCAACCAACAAAAGGGATAGAACCAAACTGAGACAAATATTGCATCGACGCCTTTCTATCATAACAGACAGAAATAAATCGATCTGGTTTAATGTCTTTTAAATTTCACAGCATGTAATCAGTGACGGTTTGGTCGGTGACTCTACAATATTTGGTTTTTCATTTCATTTCATTTCATTTCATTTATTTACTCTCAAGGCCGAAGCATTACAGAGAGGAGCGGGTATACATCGTACAGAAAATCAGGAAATACAGCAAATCAAAATTATATGCGCACAATGGCGATCTGAAAACCACAAAAGAAAAGAAAGACTGCGTGATGTGAAGAAGAGGCAGGGTGGTTGTAACAACAATGTTCAACATGGTTGCGTCTTTGAATGACACGCGCACACAAAAAACTAACAACAGAAAACACAGCGTGACTTAAAGTGGCGAATTTACGCGAAATGGTTAGAGAGGGCATTTTTGAACAGAGTGAGGTCAGTGATAGCAGCGATAGGGGCGGGAAGGTGGTTCCACTCATTTGCAGTTTTCGGGATGAATGATTGAAAATATAAATTCGTGCGGGCGCTAGGAACGCCCACTTTAAATTGATGATCGTTGCGTGAGGAAACGTACGATGGGGGCTGGAAAAGAGTGTTGCTAAAAGACGGAATACAATGAAAGATCTTATGGAACAGGCAGAGGCGAGATATTTTACGCCGCAGTGAGAGAGTGGGTAAGTGAAGATTGGCTTTCATCGAGGTAACACTGGACGTGCGATGGTAGTTGGACATGACAAAACGTGCCGAGCGATTTTGAACCGCCTCGATGCTGTCAGCGAGGTAATTGGTATGTGGATCCCAGACTGATGACGCGTACTCGAGTTTGGGTCGGACTAATGTTTGATAAAGCAGAAGTTTAAGGTTAGTCGGAGCCAAAGAAAAGTTTCTGCGCAGATAACCTAACGTGCGATTCGCATTGTTTGTAATATAATCGACATGCGTGTTCCAAGAAAGATTGTTAGAAATATATACTCCTAGGTACTTGTAGGACGAAACCAGATCGAGATTGCTGTGGTTAAGTGTGTAGTCGCACGGTACATTATGAGAAATACAACGGGAAATTCGCATAGCCTTGCATTTAGTAACGTTTAGCTTCATTAACCATGCGTCGCACCATGATGAAATGTGATCCAGGTCTGTTTGAAGGGCAAGATTATCTGCGATAGTCCGGATTTCACGGTAAATTACACAGTCATCGGCAAATAGTTTGATGGATGATGAGATGTCTTTAGGTAAGTCGTTGATGTAGATAAGAAATAGTAGGGGACCAAGAACTGAACCTTGCGGAACGCCGGACGTTACGGGGCTAGTCGGGGAACAATGGTCGTTAGCAGTTACAAACTGGGTGCGGTTAGATAAGAAACATTCAATCCACTTTAAGACGTTAGCATCAATATTTAGCGCGTTTAGTTTCAGAAGAAGTAACTTGTGGCAGACGGTATCAAAGGCTTTTGAAAAATCTATGAAGACACAATCAACAGTAGATGAACGATCAGCAGCAGAGAATAAATCGTTAGTGAAGGCCAGAAGCTGTGTCTCACATGAATAATATTTCCTAAACCCGTGTTGGTGAATGCTAAAGAAGGCGTTACTTTCAAGATAACTCACGACGTGGGTGTAAATTACATGTTCGAGAAGTTTGCATGGTACACTGGTTAGTGAAATGGGGCGATAGTTCCCGGGACTATGAGCGTTTCCTGATTTAAACAAGGGAACCACCTTCCCCACCTTCCAGTCCTCTGGGAGAACACCTTCTTCTAATGACTGATCAAAAAGTCTCGACAGAATAATTGAGGAATGAATGTCAGTGTTTTTCAAAAATTTAGAAGAAATGCCATCGACGCCAGGTGACGACGAAATTTTTAAGTTTTGGATCAACTTGCGTATGCCGGCCCGGTCAACGTGTACAGAATTCATCACAATGAAATCGCGAGCTTGAACACCTGGAAGGACGGCAGGAGTAGTGCTCGTAAAGAATGAAGAAAATGCATGGTTAAGGGTGATACAAACGTTTTCACTGGAAACTACTTCGTCCGTGTCAGTGGTAAGTTCAATCTGTTTCCTATCGCCCCCATTAACGACCTGCCAAAATTTGTGGGGATTGTTTTGCAGAATTAACGGTAGCGTTTGCTGAAGAAAGGACTCCTTTGCCGCGGATAAAGCACGCCCGTATTCATCGGCTACCTTTTTGTAAACCTCCCATCTTTCAGATAAATTAGAACGCTTGGCTTGGCGGTAAACGCGCTTCTTTTTATTGGACAGGCGTTTCAATGTTGGCGTGAACCACGGTGATTGACTGTTACATGCGATTTCGCGTAGTGGTATGTGCTTGTTAACGAGTTCGGCAACTTTATTTTTAAACAGCATCCAGTTATCGTTGACAGATCTTTGGTTGAAGTCTTCTAGAAAAACGGAGGTGAAATGTTCAAGTTCGGTATTAATGGTTCCATAATCAGCTCTACTGTAGTCCCTGAATCGCTTTTTACTTTTTTGTTTACGGGGCGATGCGCAGGGGAGGTTGAAAATGATTGCTTCGTGATCACTGAGGCCTGGCAAAACAGAAAGCGATTGCACGAGATCGGGGTGAGAAGTCAGAACTAAGTCTAAAGTTGAAGCACTTGAATGTGTAATGCGAGTTGGGCACATAACCAGCTGCGTTAAATTGAATTGCGCGCATGTGTTAAAGAAGCAGGCGCTTTCAGAGGAGCCAGAGCCAGGCGATAAATGGGAGTTGTTCCACGAAATATCAGGAAAGTTAAAATCACCTAGGATTAAAAATGGTGTGGCAGGGAACCTCACGTGCAAGTCACTCAAGACGTCATGAAAATCATTGGAAAAACCAGATGGCGCATTCGGAGGGCGATAGCAGGCACAAACAATGACATCTTTGTGACTTATGCGGATTCGAACGCACACCAATTCAAGGGAACATACAATGGGAATTTTAAAAGACATGAATTCCTCTGAAACAGCGATCAAGACACCGCCACCAGAACGCGAGCCACGGTCACACCTAAAAAAGGAAAATTTTTTGTCGCACTGCAGGATCTCACGGTTTTCAACTTTTGACGACAGCCAGGTTTCGGTCAAAACTATCACATCGGAAAGGCACGTGTTTACTAACGAAGACAAGGCATCACGCTTGTTGATAACACTTCTGATATTACAAAGCAAAAAACAACAGTCAGGGTTAGAGGTATTACAACTTGTGTTAGCATCTAGCTACAGTGGAGAAGATGGGCCTCTGATGACAGGATCGTTGCGATTAGGAGGATTTGAGGGGACACGCGAGTCCGTTTCTATTTCGCACACACGATCTGAAGATGCGCAGTAGGTGTATATTTTATTGCCAATGACCACTTTATTGTATTTAAGAGAAAATTTGTGACCAGTTGACTTGGCGAAGTCGATTAGTTTTTTCCGGGTGGCGCGTGTAGCCTTGCAGAAATCCTCACAGATTGATGTATTTGTGTCACGAAACTTAGACTTCTGGGACAAAACACTATCTTTAGTTTTGGAAGAAGCGAAACGTGCTATCACGGGCCTAGTTTTATGCCGCGAAAACGTTCCTAGCCTGTGAGCACGCACGATAGCATCGTCAGGTAGCTGCAAGTTTAACGTAGAGGTAAGAATCAAGCGGACCTTTTCTTCAGAATCGGCCCAAGTTTCTGACGCTGAATCTTCAATTCCGTAGAAAATCAGGTTCTCGCGACGAGACCTATCCTCGAACTCATCCAGACGCGCTCGGAGCAAAGCCTGTTCACTTCGAACGGCGGTGGCTATCATTTCCTGCACGTGAGAGCCGTCTGGAAATTCTTCAAACGAATCGACTCGTTTTTCTAGATCAGTTAGCCGAGTGGTCAAATCTAACACTTTGGACTCGAGTAACTTTTGGTTTTCTTTCACTTCATCTATGGATTTAATGAGGGTGTCATGCCGTTGGTCAAGGTGTTTTGTTAAATCTTGAATAGCCAGAAGAACGTCACTGCTCTGTTTGCTAGGGTCTTGTTTCGGGGGACCAGGGTTGAGCTCGACGTCTCCGCTGACCAACAACATTTTAGCAACAAAAACACACTCCACAACGGTGCAGGCAAGAACACTTGGGCATGGGAACAGCAGCAGAAAGAGGTTGTTTGAGCGTTTAGAAAAAAGGGGTGGGGCGGGACCAACCTGAACAAAAAGACAAAGGGGGTTGTCAGCCGCCGGCATCACTGCTGCGATCCAATGCCCACTGAAGGGCGAAGGGTTCCGCCAGCCGGTTATATGGTCCGTCTGCCTTGATGACGATGTCACACTGGCTTCTTCTGCGTAGTAGGGTTTCAAGGTTGCGTAAGGCGGCCAACCATGGTCGACGCAAGGTGACGAGTCAAACAAGGGACACGCGTCGATCTCAGGAGGCAGTCGCAGTCGATCCGCGCAGGCAGCAGGGCACGTTCCAAGGATTGCAGCCAGCTGAACAAAAAGACAAAGGGGGTTGTCAGCCGCCGGCATCACTGCTGCGATCCAATGCCCACTCAAGGGCATTCAGGGTTTCTGAGCATGCATTGAAAATTTAAAGTGTCAGCACTTTTTTCTTCGCCTAATTTGATCGCCGGAGTAAGTAACCAAACCATCGGCTTCGTGCTCGTCCCCTAAATCGTCGTATAGCCAGCGAGAAATCGGGCTAGCTTTTCTCCCGGCCCTTCGCAACCAGGACGACTACCGCAGTAATATATGTCCCTCACTCCGTTTCCCTTTTTTTCTCTCTTTCTTACGCCTTTCTTACGCCACTGCGCCTGGACGTATATGGAAAATAGACCACAGCATACGCACCCACGCATCTCGTAAGAGCAGTGCGCAACTGTGACGGTAATTGTGGTAAATACCGGGCCACCTCCGCATTCGTAGGTGGGCGTGCGGCATTTTTCGGTTCCCTGCGGTGGCCACTCACGTTGTTGCGGGTGACGCAAACATGTCATCTTGCGTTATAATGAGATAAAGGAGAAAAGTGTGTGTTGCCTCTATGGTAACTAGTGTAATAAAATCAAGACGCCTACGCTTCACCGTGAAACACGAAGTCTGGGGACGGTTCACCATAAGCGTTCACACACATAGGCGAGAATTGACCGAAGCAAGCTATTCCGTTTTTTCTTTTGTGACAAATATGTTTCATTCAACTTCGGCATCTTCATTCGTTCGTTTGTTTGCTCATTTGTTTGTTTGTTGCCTGTGAACACTGGCACATACCCGCTCTGGCCAAGCAACCTTGTAGTAGCCAGTATGTGATCCCTGTGCAACCTTAGTCGTCGTCCTCGTACACTCTAAAGAGTTTTCCCGAAGAACTGCACAGTAACCCCGAAAAGAGCTATTTGCTGCCCCAAAAGACGAAATGTGCGCCAAAGATTGCAACCGACACGGCAAGGAAGGGCACTTCCTTCATTGTGAAGCAAAGCGCCCGTTTTTTTTTTTTTTTTGAGTGCGACCCATCGGTAACTACACAAGCCTATTTCCTTTTAGACGGTGCCGTAGCTTGGTGTAATGTGGCTAGTGTACGCGCATGCTGACTCAGTGATCGAGAGTTCGAATCATGTGTGTTTGCTGCAAATTTTTCGAAATGAAATGCATTGATTGTACTAATCAAATGCCCGCCCGTACTTGCAAAGACTGGTTAAGTCAACCAAAATATGATTTTTCTTCCCAAAATGCTGCAATGGGTGTGGTCAGTTAGTTACCCCTTTTCCTCCTTTACTTCTTATAGCGTATGTAGTAGTAGTAGTAGTAGTAGTAGTAGTAGTAGTAGTAGTAGTAGTAGTAGTAGTAGTAGTAGTAGTAGTAGTAGTAGTAGTAGTAGTAGTAGTAGTAGTAGCAATTGTAGTAGCGCACGTCACGCATATCACGGGACCGAACAAAGGGAGCCAGTAAAAATGATGATCTATGATGATGACGCTGTAAAATGATGGTCATGGTCAAATTGGCGAGAATGATGGTAATGCTAGGAGTGGTCTTACTAGCCAATAACGTTTTCACATTTCACATTTTTCATAACGTACACGTGGCAAATTAAATAATTTGTCTTTTTTGCTGCGTGGGGGTAAAAAACTTATACCAGTACTGCCAATGACCTGAAGCCTTTGCCGCGTTGCAAGCAAGGAGGTTCCCATGGAACACGCAAAGTGTTGCAGAACAAAGTACCAAAGTTGAGGTTGTGTATACACATTCATATTGGCTCGTTCTACACATACTCCAACCGGCCACGCCAGTCATCATCTCGATTCTCCCTTCAATACCGGAGAAAACACTGGCCTTCACATCAGTGCGTGATGGTGACTTAGCGGATGCTCGCCGCTGAATCCACGAGAGGGGGGTAATGATTTCAATATTGTTAATGCATGGAAACGCCACCGCACAGAGTAGGAGTGTTTTCGCTACACCGAGCACATAAGTACAGCGTTCAGCGTGAGACAGCGTTCTCAGAAACGCAGTTGACCGAGTAAATAAACCGCATAATGTGGGGACGGCGCGGTAGTGGCTTCACAATCTCACATTTGCTTTGGGCAGTAAGAGTCTTTGCTTACGCGTAGACCTTTGTGGTATCGGACACCATTTAAGAAAGATCATGTTGCGCTACGTGAGTGGATTCATGCTTAGGTGATATTTTTATATCTTGACTAACTTATGCAAGCTTCCCTGTTTGCTATATTGTGTCACACTTTTTTAATACTATATTACTCACGAATTCTAATATTTATAAAAAAGATTATCTGGGGATAGAAATGCCTAACACCTTCTAACCGTCATATACTTAGCAAAAGGGGCCGATTAAAGTAATAGTCAAACTTAAAATAACCTTAAACCTTGAGAGTTCAAAGGCATGAAATAATAATAATAATAATAATAATAATAATAATAATAATAATAATAATAATAATAATAATAATAATGAACTTATCATTATTAACATTAAATTATATATATTTTTACATTCCAAAACCGTGCCCCGCCGCGGTGGTCTAGCGGCTAAGGTACTCGGCTACTGACCCGCAGGTCGCGGGTTCGAATTCCGGATGCGGCGGCTGCATTTCTGATGGAGGCGGAAATGTAGGCCCGTGTGCTCAGATTTGGGTGCACGTTAAAGAACCCCAGGTGGTCAAAATTTCCGGAGCCCTCCACTACGGCGTCTCTCATAATCATATGGTGGTTTTGGGACGTTAAACCCCACATATCATCATCATCCCAAAACCGTAACAGGATCATGGCACAAGTAATAGCTGAGAGCTCTGGAAATTTTTCCTATCTGGTGTGCACATCTGGGTATCTACCTTTACCCCTCTAAAAAAAGACACTGTTTATTTTCTAGCCTCCGTTTTACTTTTTTTTTATTTGCACGAAAGTTCTTATAGCAGGAGTCTACCAAGACTTCAGTGACGTATTTCCGTCACTGATATTGCGTCGAAAAAAATGTTCGGAATTAAATGGCAAATAAGAATGTTTTCTCACTGGTAGCCGGACCCACGACGTTTCGGTTTGGAACAAAAGATGCCGGGCACCCTATCCACTGCGCCAAGATCCCACACTCCGTAGCCTTTACAAACGCGTCTTTTGTACCTCTGACTTTCGTCTACAATGCTCTCGGTCAGTGGGATGCTGTCACCCTGTCGGTGTGGCAAAGGAAAGTAATGCATCATTACCTAAACATCCGATTAGCTCTTTGAACGTGTCATTGTTACGTGTCCGTTGCTATCTTGTCGATGTCTGACACACCGCAAGGTGGCGACCTTCTCCCAAGCGTTGGCGTCCCTCATAAACTATTTCCATACCTAAAGTACCTCTGCGACGTGTGCGTGTCTCGCCTGTCTATCTCCGCTTACGCTAGCTCCGACAAAAATTGGCAGATTCCACGTACAGTGGGAATCGATGCTATGCGAAGCACGAATGAAAAAGGTTGATATGTCACTTTAAAATCAGCACAACGTTACGGGGTGGAAGTAAATGATGCCGTACAGGACTTTCGCGTCATGATTATCATGTTTGGATGTGTCGTTTATCTTCGTCGTCTATTGACAATAAGTGATACCAAATTTGGTATATGTGAAGTTAGTGAAACGGCCTCGAGCACGCTACTAGTGTGGTATGTTGTCATGTTCTTACATGACACGTGTGTCAGGATTATCACGTTTGCAACACTCATATACCTTTGTTATTCATTGACGTCACGTAACACTAAATTTTGTATTTGTTGAGCTAGCGAAACGGCCGGGAGTGTGTCATGAAGGGCTCAATGTACTCCAACGTAACGTTGACGCGCGCGCACACTAGGCACAGCGACGAACGCCAGGCGCGGCCGGAGCGACCAGCGTCCTACGGCGCGGCCCAACGGCAACCGCTGCGAAATGCGACATGGTGCATTTCGGGCCGATGTGTTACTCAGCACTACGTCTGCCTCTTTTCGTGACGCGGAGATGCCGGACGCGCTGAAACGCCCATGCGTCCAAGCAACGCAGTGTGACGTGGCAGGGCCGGCGCCTGGCGTGGCAACGCTGGCGTGACGCCACGAAACGAATGCCGGTGCGCACATGCGCTGGGTCACGTCGGGATGTATTGTCGCTTTGACTGTGGCATCTAGTCATGATCTTACATGGCACGCATCTCATGATTATCATGTTTGCACAGGTCGCATACCTTCGTCACCCATTCATGTACCATAACACTAAATTTGGTATATGTGACGCTAGCGAAACGGCCGCTAGCGCATCATGATCGTGGCATGTAGTCATGTCGTTACATGACACGCATGTAATGATTTTCATGTTATGAGCTGTCGCTTGTGTTCGCCATGCAATCATGTCATGCCGTACCAGTTTTGCAACATGTCATGTGAACGAAACCACCGCAAGAGCAGCAGGACCATGAAATTTGAATCATGACATTCATGACATATATGTCATGATTTTCATCTTGTGACTAGTCATATGTGCTCGTCATAGTGATGTTACGCCATACCAAGTTTGGTATCGATACCATTATCAGAACGGCCAGGAGAGCTAAAAGTCGTAGGCGGTGATTGATTGATAGATAGATAGATAGATAGATAGATAGATAGATAGATAGATAGATAGATAGATAGATAGATAGATAGATAGATAGATAGATAGATAGATAGATAGATAGATAGATAGATAGATAGATAGATAGATAGATAGATAGATAGATAGATAGATAGATAGATAGATAGATAGATAGATAGATAGAGAAGCAGCAGCAGCAGCAGCAAACCGCTCTCCCCGGGAGAACACCGAGCGCACACGTCTATCGCGTGCTTTACTACTACTACTTCCATTTCAACTCTGTGTCAAGTCATGACACCGCTTATCTTCCTCGGGAGAACCGAAACGCGACGACTATGGCAGCCACTTTCTCGGCAGCTTGCACGACTCGGCCGCCGATATGTGCGTGTTAAGATGATATACAGGGCTAGTTTTCTTTTTTTTTCTTACTCTTGCTTTCCCAATATACTGTACAATCTAACCTTTAGGTCACAACTTTGATTTTGTTCCTTATTTTTTTGTTTTTTGGAAGATCGTGCTGATGAACCTGAGCGTATTACAGAAAAAGTATCTGCGGTATACTTGGTACCATACTAATATGCATGTAAGTATGCAAATACAATAATAAAAAATCTTACTTTCTAATCGTTTCAAAATTGCAGGTCATTCGTATGTAAATTTGGGCTCCAAGGCATCAAGCTAATACAAGAACTGACTAAAAATTTGGGCTTATGTGAATTGCGGAGCAGGAGGAGATGAATTACTTCGTATACAACTACCTCTATTTGAATTACCTTCCGGAGTTCATAGTGCCTTTTACGTGCCTGAAATCCAGTAATAAATGTCGATTTACTTGGCTCGGCGTTTCTACATGCTCAGCTGGGAGATCAATATCAAGTTTTCAAACTTGTAAAGGCTGTTTAAGAAATTAATATGGTGTGTGTATAGCTTGCCTGCAAGGGTGTCTACCTAGACAAGTGGGAATATTGCGCAATATGTGTTCTGCAGCATCTGGTTGAGAAGAACGTATCTAGGGCGCCGCTTGATTCACATTGTTAGGAGTAGGCAGCATATTGGCTAATGAAGGACCAACATTTTCAAAATCTGTTATGTTCTGTTTTAACTGTTTTGCTGTGGAGAGGTTGAGGTGCCTATTGCCTCGGCTACTCCATGTCACAAAGTTCTGCAGCGAAAAATAAAATAATAATACAGAACGGTACCCAAAAATAACAATACGGGAAAGAAAAAAAAAGAAAAACAACACATAATAGCACACTGAAACCAGTTCAAATAACATGCCAATACACAGTTTTCTTCACCCAGTTCCCACAGTCATAAACTACTTACACGCACACCTTACTACTCTAATGTCAGTATATACATGACCACATTTTACATAATGCCCATCTCTGGCTGTCAGTGATAGGCGCTTGTCCACTCCGGTCTCCACTAAAAAGTCTGTCAGGAAGATTATTGCCTTTTTCTGGAGATGCATCTTAGGCCATGGTCCAAGTAGTTTTTTTATTGTGAGGGGCCGTCTGTTCAAACTTGCTAGTTTGTTCTTTAATTTTTCTCTTTAATTCGCGTATTGAACGCACTCCAAAGGAATATGGCGAACATTTTCTTCTGCATGATTACAATGGCATTCCGGTGAGTTGGATCGACGTATCTTGTGCAGGAAGCTGTTTGTATATACTTCCAATCTAAGTCGGTGGATCAATGTCTCTAGGTGTCGTGGGAGGTCTGTCGCTATGGAAAATTTTCTGTGTGGATCAACTTCATAAAGTACCGTTTCCTTTGATTTAGGGCTCTTAAACCACTTCTCCATCGAACAATGGTTAGCTTTTTGCGATATAAAATGTCGAATATCCGCCCCAGACATAGGGATTGCGCAATCCCGTCCTTCCTTCAATGCTTTCTTCGCGAGACTATCAGCATCTTCATTTCCCTTTATTCCAATGTGGCTGGGTATCCATTGGAATACGATGTTGTGACCCTGCGATGAGGCATATTCCACAGTTTCTGCGATACATTGTGCTATTTCACCATTTTTGTAAGGTGATCTCACATTTCTGATTAGCTGAAGAGCAGGTTTGCTATCAGTGCATATCACCCATTTTCGTGGCTCAGGATTCTCCAGATAAGCTTAACTGCTTCAAAGATAGGCACCCATTCTGCTGTCGTCGATCAAGATTTGTGCGATAATTTGTACATCTTCTTTTTCTGAATTTCGGGTATAAAGACCGCACAGGCTGACGCTTCTTCTGTGCATGAATAAAATTAGTAATAAAGTCATTGACTGTGGCCTTTATGCCATTGTCAGGCAGAGTTTTTTCAGCACAAGTACGCCCGATTGCTTCATTGTGGATGATGCCGAATTTTTTTTGGTAGTTTTCGAAGCGAGATGATTTAGAAGTGCTTCAAGACGACGCGAGCGAAAAGTTTGTGTTGCTTCACCCACGTGCGCGTGCCGGAGCTTTGAAGCTGCATTATCTTCGGCGAAGCAATGCTTCATTCCAATGCAATGTTGCCGCCACTCACTGATACAAACTGCGAGAGCATTGTTTATGGGACTAGAATTTGTACAGCAAAGCTCAAAGCTCTGCAGCTGGATCACGATACCCGGTATAACGGCAAATAGCTGAGCTCAATGCGAACAAGCATCTCTCGCATCTTCAAACGGGCCTTCCGTGTCTAATACCTCTGTCACACGGCCACCACCAAACTGCGTTGAACACTGTTAACGTAACACTCTCCTAGGGAGTTCGACGGAGATGGAGTCGTGGCAGTGCCACACGGGGACGACAAGGTCGTAATATTTGCCACGAGGGGCTCAGCTGGCACTGTTTGATTTTCACAGAAGGATCCTTATTTCATATCTAGTACCTTTTTCTGTTAATCTTCGTTATGCGGTTTTAAACACACTATTGAGTAGGTCTGAAGTGAACAAAGAATTAAAAATTGTTTCAAACGAGAGCGCATTCGCTGAATGTTGCGATGCTCCCAGCAACGCTGGTCACCTTGTGTCTAACGCTAAGTTGTTTATATAATTGCGCCGTGCTCGACTAGCTTGTGTACGCTGTAAAAAAAGTTATTGTGTTACCTTGCCTTGTGAGCACACATTTTGTCTTCTGTATACTGTGCTGTGTGTTCAGAAGGTGACGATGATGACGCGCTGTCAATCGTTTCTCTCACGGCCAAACGCAAACATGGCGACAACAACCACACGCACGGACAAAATATCCCATCCCGGCTCCCGAGGCATGGTGTGGAAGGCGTTGGTGTGGAGAGCAGCTGCACTCTGGCGGGTATATATATATATATATATATATATATATATATATATATATATATATATATATATATATTGTAATGAGCGAGACAGAGACAAGAGACAACACCCGATCAAGGGCCAGCTGTTCTTATTCTGACTGCGTTCTTCTCTTTTTTGCTCTAGCACCCGCGCGCCGAAGCGCCAGCGTCTTTCTTGGTCATGACACTCGGCCATGACTGCGCGCGCGCGGATCTGGCGGCAAAGTTTCTGGTGGGCGGGCTTGGCTGCATCGTGTTGGTCAGCCCAGACCACAATGCAACATGGAGCGATGGTCTGGGGGAAGCGTCTCTGGTGGACGGCACTGGCTGCCTCGAGCTGGTCACTTTTTTGCACGCCACGATGTTTCTTGAAAAAGTGCTTGAAAAAGGCAAATTTGCGAACAAATCCGAACAACCACAGTGGCTCAATGGTAGAATATTAGGTTGGAACGCCGTGAACCCGGGTACGAGCCCCACTTTGTCCTTAGTGCTAAGTTTTTTTTTTTCTATTTTGTGCGGTAATGGTTACGGACACCATGCGGCGGCCACGGCGGACAACTACAGCGCTGCGCGTGACCCGAGTTGTGATCTCATAACAGTTTTTGCTGCGAAAGCAAAACCACGATGCTGTATCGCTTTTAAAGTGTGCGCTCGACAATATATGAACTGCCTTAAATCGTAGACTTTGATGCTTAACATACGGGTAGACATAGGCTACTTAAAAGGGCTGACACAAGGGAGATTAAGGGAAGGCGCGTTGTTTTACTGGTGATATTATATCCATGCAGTTTAGATTCCTTTTAACGTAAGCCAGGACGAATACGTGGAGCCGGTAGGAAAAACCATTGCAACGTCATGCAACATATTTCCAAATGTTACCTTATTTTGTTAAAACGCTGGAGAAACGATTTCGAATTTCCCGTGTTGCGGTCTCCTTACTGCTCTTCGTCTTTTTTTTTATCAGAGAAATCTACAAGAAGGCAGGGATTTTGAGGGACTCCTAATTTAAGCATGGACTGAATGAACCAGTCTGAACTCAACAGGCAGTCAGCGAAGACAAGTAATACAACTTATGATAGTATGCACACTTGACAGCACAGCCATTAAAAGAAAAGGAAATGTTGTAGGCCCGTGTGCGAGGATTTGGGCCCACGTTAAAGAACCCCAGGTGGTCAAAATTTCCGGAGCCCTCCACTACGGCGTCTCTCATAATCATACGGTGGTTTTAGGACGTTGAACCCTCCATATCAATCAATCATTAAAAGAAATACTGAAATCTCTCCCAGAAAACGGGGTCTTCTGGACGTGGCTCTATCTCCCGGCAGAAGAAACGGCAGCCTGCCGTAACTGAATGGGAAATAGGTGAGAAACATCATAAATCTCGAAAAAAGCCAGTTTTCAAAAGCAACTCCGGGTTATATGTAGCAGATAACCCCTGGTACATTTCGGTAAAATAGCAGAATACAATGCGTGTGGCTTCCCAGGTCAATTGAACACCCCCGTACAAACATACGGAATCGCATTGTTAAATAATAAACGTTGGGGGAAGCTAGGTGGTACGTAGTGCAGCCCTGAAACTTTGCCAGACTCTTCTAATATGTGTCGGCATATATAACCGGGAGTCGTTTTGGTAACTAGAGTATTTCGTCAGATGTGATTTCGTTGTTTGCTATTTTTCATTCAGTTACCGAAGCCGCTGCTGTGTCCCACGAGAGATGGCGCAACGTGCGCATGTCTACAAACCCCTTTCATGTGTATCTGAGCGAGTCAAATTACTGCTATACTATTTATTTATGTTTACAGTGATACGTACTTACAACTGCACCCAAGTATCCCGTATTCACAAAGACCTCTTGCGTGAAAAAAAAAAATTTCGCAAGTGAAAAATTTCCGCCAATCGTGATCCTGGAAATAACATTAACGATGCCTGCTGGCCAGTCGCAGAGCCCGCTTACCCAATCAAGGCTTTGCGGATTCAGCTCATAAGGCCGTGTCCAAATAGCTCTCATTTCGCAAAGCTTATCGCTGAAGTGCTACGTTCCTTTGCACTTCAATAGGTTGCCTCCAAGTGTACTGCGCACTCGTACAAAAAATTAATGTAAAAAAGGCTCTGAGGCGAATTATTTATTTATCGTCGGAAGTGAAGTGGTTGTTATAATTCTCGTTTCGTTTCTATTTTTATTTCATTTCGTCATATAAGCAAATGTTTAGCAAGTGTTTAGTGGATACCACGCTTCTCAGAAGAATGACGAGAAATAGCATATCGAATGCCGACCGACTACTTAAAAGCTTATTAATAATGCCCTAGTGGGTGCCAAGCAAGTGTACTTGCAGCAGTTACCGAATGAGTGTTCTAAAAAGGATCTGAAAGGCCACTCTTCTAGCTTTCGCGACTGTGCTGCGCCTCCCGCGCAGGCCTGGCGTTTATATTCTTCTTCTTCTTCTTCTTCTTCTTCTTCTTCTTCTTCTTCTTCTTCTTCTTCTTCTTCTTCTTCTTCTTCTTCTTCTTCTTCTTCTTCTTCTTCTTCTTCTTCTTCTTCTTCTTCTTATTATTATTATTATTATTATTATTATTATTATTATTATTATTATTATTATTATTATTATTATTGAACGAAAGACCATGGTCTTATGCTTGCCGTCAGTGGCGGCCAGCCGTTACATCATCGAACACGCATTCGATATGCTGTCCACACTGGTAGGAAATAACTGAGATTGAAATTATGTATGCTTGCTTTAACGTGGAAGCGTATTAAAAAAACATTTTGTACAGTAATTGCTCGTAACAGAAGATATTTTTGGATTCCGGGGTCGGACACATCATTAGCAGTATGCTAGTTAGGGCTAAACAGTGCATATGAAACGTGAGCTTCGTGAACTTGGGTTTTTATAATTTATAACAAGACTTAGCCACTTATTATGTTTCCACCAGTTATCTAAGTTTCGAAGCTTTCAATATTTTATTGAGGAAAGCCTTTGGAACCATCAAAATGAGATCTCAAGGAAAAACCGATATTTTTTTTCGAGGTGAAGGGGGGCAGCAAGTTTTAGTGTTTTGTAAGACGAGAAACAAGGCAGTTAACGCTTATTCCGCAAGAAATGAAAAAGAAAGAAACTGAATTAGGTGATAAACACGAATAAAAATGTATAAACAGAATGTTCCCTACGTACGGCTTTTTAAGACTTCCACGAGCCAATTATCTGAGTCTCCATGCGCGTGTCTTTTTTTCACTCCCTAACCCTGCAGCCCCAACCTCTAACAAAAAAAAAGGAAAACAATGCAAACAGTAAATATTAAGAAAGATAAAAAATATCTCGAAGAAGAAATACGTACGTGAAGTTGCGCAGGCTACTCACCGAATTTTCTGGGATAAGGCGTTTATCTCTAACGCTGCACGCCAGACACTGATTTAGCGTCAGCTCATACCATATTCGCCTCTTTGATAGGACTACGACGGCGAGCCGTCGGGAGCCTCAAAAATGTGCGCAAGCTGGCGAGCCTTGAGTCTCTGCTAATGATTGGATCCACTTCGGAGTAAACCTTGGGGCTTTGCGCTGCAATCATGGCTTACTTTCTTCCAGTTGAATTCTTATTTCACTGCGGTGAAGACAGTTGGTCGCAGAGTCTGGCTAGAAGCTGAATATAACGATGTATTCGCTTTCACTTCAGAAAGTGCGGGGCTGTATCTGAAGTGCACCGAGCTTCCTTCCAAAATCCGTGCTGTGTTTCCGAGGATATACCACTCTACCAATGTTAGAGCATGTGTGAGCGTGGAGTGGAGTTTTACCTTTATAATATTCTGGCTGCCATTTTCTCAAGGACTTGGGAGGAGTATAAACTGGATTTTTTATGAATATCTGTGATTGGCCATGTCAAGATTTTGGTTGTGTGATGCACAACACAAAAGAGCTGTTGATATTCCTGAGAACCACTCGACACAGCTAAAGATTACGATTGACTGTTTTTATGTATATATATTTATACATTTGCACACACACACACACATACATACATACATGCATACATGCATACATATATATATATATATATGTGATGTGGGCATTGTATATATCATTGTCATTACCCGACACCTGCAGAAGCTTTGAGCCAGGCAATAAACCAGGTTAGCATCTCCGGTAATTTCATTAAAGGTTGTTATCTCTCTATCTACGCCACTATGAAACTTATAAACTAATATTACGCGGCGTTTAGGTGGAGTAGTAAATTTCTATATAGAGGACGCTGGTTGCTTACTCCGTTGTCAGGCGTTTACCCACGCAGCAGTGTCGATACCGCAGATTTGCACGTTCTCCTTCTAATTCACAGTCCCAAAAAGAGCTGTTCAATCAATTTCTGTGAAAGGGAGGGACAGCTGGTAGTTGGATTGTTCTTTAACAACAGGTGCTGGGCATCGTAACGGCATAGTCATTGAACTAAATGGCGGGGGATTAAGGTCATTGTAGAATAGGCCACAAACGTTACATAAATATTTCATAGCAATCAACTTTATAGGAGTGTGGTGAAAAAAATATCGGTGAAATACCGGCTAACTGTTTGCTTACTTTCATTATACGATGATTTATTCTATGTAACTAAATTTATTGAAAATAAGCAATTTTTATAATAGTTCACAAGAGTTTTTCTAAATCATGTAAGACCAGTAGCCTCCCAAAGAAACATAGGCGTTTGCGTCTCCAATGAATGAAATATCGGAAAAGTCATCCGCACCTCAACACACTATTGGACAAGTGAAGGGGAGGGGGGCTGAAGAGAGAATCATCATATGAAGCGTATACCTCGAAGAAGCAAGAACGCCTTTTTTTGGTGTATGGCGCCCATGAAGTGGTGCAATGCTCTTCTTAATGTGTCGCTCTCTCGCGCCCTCTTGGTTACCTTCACGAGTTTCTTTTGTGTGCTTCTTGTTCTTCTTTGCAAGAACCATGAAAACAGAAAAGAATCGAGGAAAAGAAGGCGCACCCTTGCTACGACACTTGCTGACCGGCAGAAATAACGGCCAGTCGGCTCGTACCCGTGCCAAACGCTGTTGCGCTGCGCACGTGCACAGAAACAAAAGTGAGGAACAGAACAGGTGGAAGGCTGTAATGCTTTCCGGTTGAGCACGGAAATGTATAATGAAAGAAAAAAAATGAAGGGAGGTGAAGTACAGAGTGTAAAGGGTCTGTTGTAGAAACATAAATGCCATTTTGCAGTGTGGCATGCCAACGGAAAATGAATGAATCTTCTGACACTGTTTTCTTTCCTTCGAGTCTCTTTCTCTAGAGGAAGAATCACGTATGGTGGCCGATAGTTATACCGTTCTTTTCTTCTTCGTATATTTCGGGGCCCTTTTTTCGCTGGTAATGCACGACAGGGTGGAGTCCTTTGAGCACGATCGTTTCGGGGCGCACTGCGCCGTGGAATAAATGCGAGTGCCGTCTGTCAGACGATATGAACGGCCCGCACGAGTCCCGCTTAAACTGCCCCCAGGGCACGCCCATGCCATCTGATGGTGGACGGCTTTCTGTGTACCTTGTCACCCCGCTTCGTCTCTATCAGTTCGTCTTTAATTCCACTTTGTCTGATGCATCTTTTTTACCGCTTCCTGGCCGTGATCAAGGGCTCGCGCATTGGTGGAGGGTCCATGAAACTGATAAGGCGTCATGTGGATGCAAACAGTTGGTCGAGATTTATTTCCCTCGCTTTCAGCCCGCTCTGGTATCTTAGCCGCTATGGCTTAGCTCGGGGACGGTAGTTCCTTTTTTTTCTATTTCAATGAGGACGAAGTGCAACAAAAACACAGTACTCAAGATAAATGAACATCAAAGAAAACTACAGATGGTCAAAACTGGCCCAGGGTCCTATTCTATGAGGCAATGATTCAAGATCACATTTTGGTTTTTGCACGTGTGTCCCAGGATATATTTTGCTAAATGTATATTGCTATTATATACGGATCTACTTTTGTAATTGTAATAACGTTTTCTGGTGCGTGATTTGATTAAAGCACATACTTGTGGTACAACTTGCAATCTCGTTCATTTGCTTGTGTGCTTACGAGTCTTGTGGTGTAGTTTCTGTGTGTGTAATTTATAGCTAGTGTTGTTTCTGTTCATATAGGGTTATGCCTGTGCAACATAAATGTCCTTGTACGCGACTGTTCGCTGTTTCTCTCTTACGGCCCAGCAACACGCACTGCGCAGTAAGTTTAAAGCAAAACCACTTTTACAATAATCTGTGGGGTACAATCGAGAGGGCAGGCAGAAAATTTATTGTAGAGTAGTTCTTGGTTATATATGCACCTATACGTTCTTGTAACGGTATACAGGCTGAAACCACTCGGGAATTTGTAATTGTTGTTGACCGAAGCCGCATAACGGACTCTTTCAGAACACGAAGGAATCCTGTTTTCCGGAACTCATCCACCGACTGGTTTATCGGTGCAATCAGTTGCACGTAGGTTGCTACGAGGGTAAGTTCGCTTCATTGCCGATATTCCCTAAGGCGTTTCTCCTTGCAACGATATACTGCGATGCTTTACGCTCCGGGCGCTTCAAGATGCCCTTTTCTCAGACCTCTTTTATGGCCCTCGTCCACGTTTAAATAAAACATTGCCACGCATTTTCTGCTCGGAACTCGCACGGCGTATAGCTTCTTTGTTGAGAGCGTTTTTAAATCTTTCAAAGTGCTCACAGTTTCTGCTTCACAAATTGCGTGTGGTCTTCTGCTGTGCTCTAGGACCTGAAAGGCCATTTTCAGTGGGCGTCGAGGCGTGTGTCGCGGGATTGCTGAAGAAGTGTACACATTGTAGTTATGTTTGCGTTGGCGCACGAGATTTCCTTTTGGTTATATTTTCGAAACAAAGAATACGCTCATTCCACAACGATGCGCCAAGAGGTCTGCTTCTCAGTGTAATGCGTGTGCACATTCTCTGGAAGAGACACATTCAGACTCCTGATAGCATTTTCACCACTGAGGCTCTCCGTATTTATGTGAATTTGTGTTTCGTCTACCGAAATTGGCTTTGCAAAGCTGTTTGTGTCATATACACGTTGCCTTTCTCTTCCACGCTCCCTATCTCTTTCTCTCCTTTCAATCTCTTCTTTGCTGATTCTTCTTTTCATTCTATCTTTTCTTCTCCATATACTGTTCACTCTTTCTCTACAGACAAGTTCTTTTCGCTCAGCTTCTCTCAGTCGTTTGAGCCGCCGTACCCGACATGCAAGCCGGAGACAAAAGCCCCCATCTAATAGACACCCAGACTGATGGGATGGCATTAACAAAACAACAAGGCGACTGAGAAAACATTTTTTTACATTAATAAATAAATCATTCACAATGCGAAAATACCCACAATTGCCGCGAGACGAAGTCCAAAACGAAAGTACGGGTGGCGACTTCACCTTAAAATTCCCGCACAAAACGCCATGACGTCACAATCAACATAGTCGTACGTAGCTTTTATTCACTAATATGAAGCACATCAACCTATTAGTATATTGTTCCCTGTAGACCTAATAGCGAGTTAAAAAAAATTCCTTGAGCAAATGTCGCTAAAATACGAAAACTAAACCTTGAAATTCGTGTTGTCACACTTGGAGATTCAGGCGTGACATATATAAATGAAA
This sequence comes from Rhipicephalus microplus, assembly GCF_013339725.1. Taxonomy (NCBI): domain Eukaryota; kingdom Metazoa; phylum Arthropoda; class Arachnida; order Ixodida; family Ixodidae; genus Rhipicephalus; species Rhipicephalus microplus. Next base: position 279,867,333 of record NC_051165.1, read on the forward strand.
CTTCCTCTAATGGTAAACCTATGGTGTGTAAATTAACTACATTAAAATTTTCAGAGTACAATTTATCCACCTAAACCGACTCATTGTTTCAGTTTATGTTACTGCTGTGGGTTTGCGTTCCCAAATGTGCGTTATGGTTATAGGAGACGCCGCAGTGAAGGGCTTTAATAATTTCAAACACATGGAGTTTCTTGTGCACCTAATTTTCATTACACTGACTTCAAGGGCTGCTTCGTCTTCATTAGGAACGGTTGGTTTTAGATACCATGACCTTAGTGTCCCTTTATTATGTATTTACACGACGGGCCAAATCACGATTTAAGCCTGCGGATTGCGTACTTCGTCACCATACATCAGTCATTCCCACCTTCCCGCAACGGTTCACGCGGACTGATTCCTGAAACGAGGGTAGCTCAAATTGCTGTAGAAATCATCAGGAAGCAATGCCGAAATCCACGCTTGCAGTGTCGATTCTTCCCTGTTATGTGAATGCTGGCTGCGGAAGGATCCGAATTACGTCACATGTCACGTGACTGATCCGTCCACGATTACGTACGTCTTGTGAATACAGCTTTAGGAAACGCACCAGTGGAACACAAAACTCACGCTGAATGAAGGGGGTCGATGGAGTGCAAGAAATGAACGAAGTGATGGCTGAGAGTTTCACTACGTCATAAGGTACAGACACCACAGTTTCTTCAATGAGCAAGTAACACCATCTTTTCCGAATTCTTAGTCAATCCTATCAATATTTGAGATTAGAAGCAGCTCTTTGACTAACCTGTGTAACGCTGTCCGCCTGTGTCTCCGTGCCAACGCGCCGCGCCGAGCTTCCGTCACCGCAGGTGTTGCAGCGGTGCCAAGTGGGTTACACCTTCCCTTGTAGTGTGCGGTTACGTTGCTCTCTCTCTCTCTCTCTCACCTGTCGCGCGCTCACCGCGCGTCCCCTCTTTCGCTTCACCCTCTCCCCCACTCGCAACGTTCGAGAGCACATCGAATGAACACTCTTCCGGCTCGTTTATCTCTGACAGAAAGGACGCTGAAAGGCGAAGCTCTTTCACTCGGCGAAACATGTGCCGAAGTGATTTGGCCTAACCCAGCCATCGCCAACGTTTTGAGGGCTACCAGAGCCGTTTGCGTTCGCGAATGGCGACGTCGTGCCTGCAGCACCGGCAAGGCCCAAGCCAGGGAAGCCGAACGCAAGCGTCGGCAGTGGAAGACCAATGACACCGACGAGGGGCCAGTCAAGCACGCCAGTCACGTGCGCGAATAGAAATGGCGCGTGAGTAAGACCGACGAGACGCTAGCCGAGCAAGCCGAGTGGAAGCGCCGACAGCGGAACGCCAACGGTGGCGAATCCTCGATGTCGTCATCATCAGCAACATCGTTTACAACGTATCGAAAGCGTCGGGCGCCCTCCGCGGAATCCCCCGCAAAATAACCGTGCGCAACGCAGCTTGGATGACGAAGAATGCATAAACGTTAACCAGAAGTTCGCATTCAGTTTTCTACCGTGTACTGGAAGGAGAAAATACCGGTTAGAAAGCAGGCGCTCAAATTGAAAGAGAAAAAAAGCGGAAAAAAAAACTGCAGGCAAAATGTAAACTGTACAAAGAAATAAAAAATGTAGCCTGTCAATGCGTGTCGGCTATACTGCTTAATTTTTTGTGTAGTCTATGTATCTGAAATCTGATTCTCAATTTAACTGACTTCATATAATTAACAAATTTCTTATAATTTCAAAATCAACCCAAACTCGTTGAGTGCACGTTTCCAAACATGCATCGCTAACTTCGAGGAATCATTTACATACACTGTTCTCAGTCTGACAACAAAATAAACCGTTGCATCGACAACGAATTTCTCTATTTTCTTCTTTATAGCCTATACCTAAAAGAAAAAAATATAATGGTTAAAGGTATTCTGAGGAAGTGGTGCGTGTGCGTATTTTGCTTAACTATCGGTTACTGTCTGTTTAAAACTTGATTTACGTTTGTTATTTTACACTGCTCATGCACGAGAAATTATGCATTGTATTATTGGAGTGAGCATCTATGGTTAATAAACGCTTGTAAGTAACTATGGTCAGAACTTATTGCATGTCGAAAAGTGAATTTTGCTTGAACCTTGTCAATTTATGTTGCCCTAATTGATCAATTTGTTTGTTTCAAAAGGGTATTAGGACACTGGCCGAGACCATCCTGGGCACGCAAGGCATTTAAAGCGTTGGTGCGCTACTTGCGGGAAAGTGGTCTTAGAGACAGGCTGTAAGCAGCGTCGTGGATCGTGCTGTCGTCCTTCTCCTTTTTTTTTTTCTTCCTCAACGTCTCTTTTCTCTCATCTTTTATTCCTCTCACCCTCTTCCTCAGCACAGAGTAACCAGCTGGTCTGAGAACTGGCTAACCCCTCTTTCCTTCCGCTTTGAATCCTCGTCCTCTTTGTTTGTTTCAAGACTCTCTTCACTCAACATACTCGATTCGAAACACAATTAATAATTTCATTACTCTTATTCACAATGTTGCGCCGAGGGCATCATTACAGAAACGATATAAATCCAAAAGTTACATCATACAAAAACTTAAAAATAAATGCAGTGATATTTTAATGTCAGTGCCGGATTATCGCAAGTCATTTCGTGCTCCCCAGAGGCATGCATGCATCTTGTCTTTGCCTTTGTTTTTTTAGTATAACCTGCCACGTCTTCAGTGATTGACGGTGACGCCCCTTTTTTCTTTTCTCGTTTTCTCGTGCTTAAACATCGAAGGGGGAGACAGAAGGTTAGGTGGACATATGCGATTAAGAAGGTTGCGGTTATAAATTGGCAGCAGCAAGCACAGGACCGGCTTAACTGGCGGAACATGGGAGAGGCCTTTGTCCTGCGGTGGACGTAGTCAGGCTGCTGCTGCTGCTGCTGATGATGATGATGATGATTATGATGATGATGATTATGATGATTCATTGTAGACATTACCTTCCAGAGGCCCTGATACTATCAGTGAAGCAGTCCGATGCTTTGGCTCATGTCTCTAACGTCAAGGCACTCTCCTGTTACCTCAAACGTGCCTCCAGCGATCTACTGGAGTCATCAAGAGAGGCTATAATCAGTTGATATAACCACACTTGTGCAAGGTTGTCTAAGAATTAGCTCAACTTCTTCTGGCCCTGATTAGATGTTGTCGCCTTCTTTTTATGCAGCTCTCGTGGACGTTTTTGAGCGTGCATTTCGCTGCCTGTAATGCTACATTCATACAGATCAAACATCGTGTTAGTGGCTCCGCCACGACTGTCGTCTTCCTTCCCAGCGTTGCGAGCTTGCGGCGCCATGTCTCATGTCAACGACTACAGCATTAGACTGTCCATTTCGTTACGACCATTTGTACATGCATGCCAGTGGGAACTGCCAAGAAATAGTGTGCTAGTGTGTATAGTTCACTGGAGTCTTTTACGTCTACCAAGAAGATCTCGGGGGAGTTGAATTGAATTTGATTGAGTCAAGTATAGGACAGTTTACCTTTACCTCGTAATTTAACGAGTTCGTGATTTCGATCTTGTCTCTTATTTCTAACCTTGTCGGCTTCCTTCCCTACGAAAGATTTGCAGATTTTCCCGAAAGTGAAGCTGGAAATGCCAGTTATTCATGTCTTTTTTACATTTTGCAGGCGTATACTGGCACACTATTGCATTTTATACGTGTTTATTTAGTGGTTGAGCCTAGCTGTAACAGCGTTGTGCTGAGAACAACAAGGTCTTCCTTTCTATCGTGCTGCAGGCCTTCCGAAATTCACGAGGGGCATACATTTGTTTACTGACGTTTTAGTCAGTGTTGAAAGAAACTAGGGAATCGAAATTCTCTATCAGCCCTCTACCGGCTAACTTTGTTTGAGCTGATGCTCTAGCTTTCCCAATCATGAGCCTATATATTCGGGATTAGTTAGATTAGTTGGTGCCCACCTGTACTATACTCGTCGTACAGGCGAGGACATCTACATTCCATCTATGAGTAGCGGTACTAGTCCATACGCAGACTACCTTACATTTAAAATGAGCACTTATAAAATAGCAGAGTTATGTTCATAAACACCATTCGTCGAGTGAAATGAAAAGAGAAGAACTGCGCACGTTCCCGCGTGCATGGCCTTCAATGAACGCTGTCGTCGTTAATATGCAGGTTGCTGTGTGTATTGTACTTTTTCCTTTAAACGATTGGTTATAAAAGTCAAACTCAGGCCTTTACGAGCACCCCGGAGAATTCAATTCGGAGTCAAAGCTCGCGCTCTAACTTTCCAGGCAGTCTTCTCTCACGTTGCACGCAGTGAACGTGACCCACTTGCGCGCTCGACTGTAAAGGACGCCGCTCTCTTTTTTCGCAAAGGTGTGAAGTTCGCGACGGCAACGGGAATGCCCCGAGCGAGCAACTTTAATCTACTCTTGCAGCTTGTGAGCGAGGGGCATCACGTTGCGACTTTGTCGCACAACGCTGCACTGAGAAAAAGTGGCTGCAGTTTGTAGCTTACTGCATGAATGCGATTATATAGGGAGCGGGTGCATATACACCTATACAAACTCACTGTGCCACCGCCAGCCACCGTGCCTGTGGCAATGATGGATTTTGTAGTATCCGGCTTAAAGCGCGTCACATGTTCTAACTTTCACCCTCTCTCTCTCCGCACATCTAAACACACACACACACACACACAGACACACACACACACGCACACACACACACACACACACACACACACACACACACACACACACACACACACACACACACACACACACACACACACACACACACTGTAATCTCCAGTAGTTGCACTGACTCGTTTCACCTCGAACTCTCTGGGTTGCATCGGCGCATTTTCGCAAACGGAGTTCACTGAATACGCTGCAGACAGCGACTAAAAATGGATTTGTTTCGCAGGTCTCTGCTTTGCCTCCGTATACCGCCGCGACACACGAGGCTGCAGAGAAATTGCCTGCCTGCTTTGAGTGTGCCTGTAGCTCGTGCGATAGCATGAATTTCGGCCGTTGTCAGCGGGCCCTGCTGTAAAGCGGGCGCTGGGTCGTACGTGACTCGAGAATTGAATGCGCCGGCAACCAAGAACTCGCATGTGCTGTACTGGGCTCGTTGTGCGCCTATACTATATATACCACTGCTTCCGTTATCGGTGCGATTGTATAAAGCTGTATTGTAGTCCTGCATGAACTACTTACCCGAAAAGTGTATTATCCTCGGTAAGCCCTGCACACATCCGCGCTTACACATATTGAGCGTATACAGTATAATTGCCCCTTTTTCCCCCGCCCCCAGCGCTGGGTAGCTAACCAGATGCCAATATCTGGTTAACCTCCCGGCCTTTCCTTTTCTCTCTCTCTCTGTTGCCTACACTCTAAAGAAAGAGCGAATAAAAAGGGTGTCTTTTTGTCCCACAACAATAATCGTCATCTACATTGCATTCTATCCTCGCGCTATCGCCCCACGCCCGGTACATTCCGGTCACGATCGACATGCCCATTATCAGGGTTACATTGCATTCTCGATAGGAAAGTGGCCAGCGCCGAGTTTTCAAGAAAGGAAGCGCACGCAAGCCTGATGACGATTATTGTTGCGGGACAAAAAGACACCCTTTTTACTCGTTATAATTTTAGAGTGTAGTGCTATTGAAACTAATACTGTAGCACAATGAAGTGTGACTAGCTATTCGCCGCTCGTACTACTACCGCTACCACGGCGAATGCATGCGAAGTATTGAAGCAATATTAGCTCACAAAAAAAACCTGCCTAATCTGGTCAGGCGCGCAGTTTTAATTATAACCAAATAATACCGAGCCATACAAAAACCGCCTATCTTCCTGGCAACTGAGCCTGTACGATGCGCGTCAGAAAGAACCACATAATGCACCAATATTGTCTTGCTATTGCTTTATAGTGCTTGATGGGAATCATTTCTGTGGAATCATGGTAATTCAAACGTTCGCTCATTAGTCTGACATTCTTCAGACTGTCAGACTAATACTAGACTTCAGACTGTCAGACTGTCAGACTAAATGCAGAGTTCCTGCATTTAAATTAAAAGGAAATATCATCACCTTCTGCACAGTCATAACAAAGTTCTTCCTTATCTTTTGTTTCACCCCTGGCATTTTCCGCATTGCAGGGCAGCAAACCAGATAATTAAAGGCGCTTAACATCCCTACCGCTCTCTTTTAAGTATTGTCAGTTCAATTTTGTCGAATGGGAAATAACATTACTAAATCTGCAGGGGAAGGCTACGCAAGGGTTGTGTTATAAACCTATTTACAGAGCTATGCGATTATTTGCGTCAGGAACATTTAAGAAATGAAATACTAATCTTCTAAAGATTTTTCAAGTACTCGTCTTTAACAGCGTTCGCTCTAAAAACTGACTAACAACTCCGTCTCTGGAGCGCTATCAGACCAATATCGCACTTCCATCTCGATTCACAGGGCAACGTTTTATTGTGTAAAGTTTCGTAGCAAAATCCTTCCTTTGAACTGAATCTGTTCGATACAAACTTGCGCGGACAATTAGACGGGTGTGCAACTTCAGCTCTTCGAACCGCAAATTACAGACACTCTGGAGAAGTAACTGCTCGTCTCAGGCGCTATCTGTGACCGGAGAGCCGAAGACGCTGACCGCAGCCACCGAGAACGGAGGATGCAGCAAAGCATTTGTAACGATGTTTCCTCCATTAACTGCTAATGCAGCGTGCCGAGCAAAATTACCCCCGAAAACAGTCTGATCTGTTACCCGAATCAGCTAGAGCGCCTACACCCGAGAAACGGTTCACAGAGGCGGCGTCGGTTGGGTGCGTAATGTGGCGTAAAATATTTAGAGGCAGAAGACCCCCGCTTCATCGGGCGCCGTTGCCCTTCTTCCGAAGGGACAACACTGCCACAACGGTGGGTCGATGCCAAAAGCTGTCTCTTCGCAGACTGGTTGCCCTTGGAAGGCGCATATAATTGTACTGATGACTCCCTCCGGCTTATATAATGATGGGAAAGAAACCATGCTGGCTTTAGGCACCTTCATTTTCTGGAAAGTAAGGACAAAATTGAAGGACGTAATTTGAAAGTGATTACATTGAAGCTTAAAAGGGCATTGCAGTTTCGAAGAATTGCTTTTTTTTTTTCATCGGTGTTCGCTTTGTGTAGCGTCATTGATCACCATCTTTCCGTGCGCAGGTCATCGAACGGCGCACCAAATTATGTGTGCGCTCGGTCCTGTCGCATCGCGCGCAATGCAGAATGAAAGACTTTTCACTTCTATGAAAAAGACTTCGAAGTGCCTAATGAATTTTTACTTTTCGCCGCACAATATTCAATTAGAAACTAGTTCTTTACACACTCTTCCTCACAAATGTACGACAACCGTTGAAGTAGTCTTCAGAAACTATGGAAACGTCTCAAGCGCTCAAATAAAGGTGCTTTCTTTCTAAACTAATTCTAAATTATTTATAGGATATGTGGGGTTCAACGTCCCAAAACCACAATATGACTATCAGAGACAACTAATCCTAAATTAGGGATTGGGGAACAGCTTAGAGCAAGTATTAGCAGCATATTATTAATGTTAATTGTAAACACTGGTGTTAATTCAATTTATTTGTAAGAACTGAAATTTAGCCTTTCTGAACAACATAAACACACATACCGACTGATGGGCTGTTTTGATAAAAGAAGGTTATTTTGTTTTAATTTACCATTACGAAATTGTAACATTTACTACAAAGCAGGCTCAGTATTGTTAATTATTCATTCTACCAATTTTACGCGTTTTTTTTTAAAGAAGAAAGAGGGCAGACGAAAGGCGCAGGTACTGAGCTAAATAATATATAGTGCTGTGTCCGCGTCCTTCTGTCTTGTTTCATTGAACAGCTGCGTTAAAATAATAATATTACCACACGCATGACACATGATACTCCACACAACGTGCGAAACACCCCGCCACGGTGGTATAGTGGCTAAGGTACTTGGCTGCTGACCAGCAGGTCGCGGGATGAAATCCCGGCTGCCGCGGCTGCATTTTTGACGGAGGCAGAAATGTTGTAGGCCAGTGTGCTCAGATTTGCGTGCACGTCAAAGAACCCCAGGGGGTTGAAATTTCCAGAACCTTCCACTACAGCGTCTCTCATAATCATATGGTGGTTTTGGGACGTTAAACCCCACACATCAATCAATCAATGTGCGAAACATTTTAGAAAGCATAATTTATGCGATTAAAACAAATGTTGAAAGTCACATGCGCTAGGGATGAAAGAGGGGGGGTAAAAAGCAGTAACGTGAATCAGACGAACGTCTCGTTTGCTAACCTGAACTGGGGCGAAAGGGACGGTAGAATTAAAAGACATAACGAAGAGGCAAGAAAGTACCGTCAGGACTTGACCCGGCCGATATTAAAAAGCGTAATACGCTCCTGTCGCTGTGCTGTTCTGCGATAGCACATGGGCTATATGTAATAAAAAAAGGAAAGGCAGCAAAGGAAAAATGTCTACATTATTATTACATCAATAAAAATTCAAATGATTTCATAAGGCAGTGATACAAATAATCAATGTAACACCTGATACCACTGGGGGGCGGTCTGACTTTTTGCGGTTTTTTTAAGAAGTCATCACAGCAACAATCTCTCTCTTGCATGCTGTGTGTGCGTGTGCGTTCGTGTGTGTTTATGCATGTAGGTCTGTTTCTTGTACACTATCATTAGCTAATTCATTGCTGATTGTATTCTATGAAAGTTTCAAACTCCTAAAATATTTCAGGTATCTCCCTGAATGTAGACTGCCAGACTCTTCATGGGCACGAAGAGAAAGCTACAGACTAAATATTTCTTCTTGACATGTTTTATTTTTGTTTTTCTAGCACGTAGTTTGGTCTAGATTCACAGGGTTTGCCCCGCCGTGGTGGTCTAGTGGCTAAGGTACTCGGCTGCTGACCCACAGGTCGTGGGATCGAATCACGCCTGCGGCGGCTGCATTTCCGATGGAGGCGGAAACGTTGTAGGCCCGTGTGCTCAGATTTAGGTGCACGTTAAAGAACCTCAGGTGGTCGAAATTTCCGGAGCCCTCCACTATGGCGTCACTCATATACATATGGTCGTTTTGGGATGTTACAACCCACATATCAATCAATTCACAAGGTTTTCTGTTTCCTTTTTCATAGCGCAAATAATAAATCAATCTATACGGTTGCTTGTGACGGCTGCGCACTTACCAGAACTCAGACGTATACCCGCGACAAAAATTATCCGGACCATTGCCGTCCGTATACGTTTACCGTATACGCCGTCTAGTGGCGACATTGCCTAGTGTCGATAGCACTGATATGATGAGTTTTGTCCTAACAATGTTCTTGACAGCGACTCTGTCATTTAAATACCCTATAGAACAGACGGCTCATCACTGGATGGTGAATGAAGACAATGATTTCAGTGCGTACTTCTGTGGTCTATATAAATTTCATCACGGGAGCGTATTATAACGCAAACATAGGGGTTGAATACAAGTTTGAAATCCGTAAGTACTTCCTCACTGTAAAAAGTGTGGCAGATCACACATACGTGGGAACCGACGTTATGCGAAGCATGCGGAGAGAAGGGGAGCGTGAACCACTATAGACGCTTCACGAAGATTAGCGTCTATTTGAAAAGAAGCTCCGAGACCTGGCGTACCTCTGTGGCGGAATGCTTGACTACCACTCAGAATGCTTGCGTTCGATTCCTGCTAGGACACTAAAATTTATTATTCGCATTCGTCGGGGGCTCAGCGCTGCCTATGTCAGGTTTTCCTTGACACTGAAATTTATTATATGCCTTCGTTGGGTCGACGCTACCGGTGTCGGATGGGCTTAACCCTGACGCGTTAAAATTGCCCATGTATGTTCTCGTCGTTCCTGGGTAGATGTCAAGTGTCAATCACCTGCGGCACATATCCACACACCGGCGGCACATACCCTCCCGTCGGTATGTGCCACTGTCTGGGTAAAAGTGTTTGACGACGTACGCGACGGGATTGGGACATTATTCATGTCTTGACTAGCCCGTCATAATCGTCAAAGCATCTTACCCTCCCATGATTATTTTGGTTCACGCCAAGTTTAAGGGGTGACCACGAGAGCCCCCAAACGTAAGCGGATAGATAGACGGATAGATAGATAGATAGATAGATAGATAGATAGATAGATAGATAGATAGATAGATAGATAGATAGATAGATAGATAGATAGATAGATAGATAGATAGATAGACGGACGGACGGACGGACGGACGGACGGACGGACGGACGGACGAACGGGCGAGCGGGCGGGCGAACGGGCGGGCGGGCGGGCGGGCGGGCGGGCGGGCGGGCGGATGGATGGATGGATGGATGGATGGATGGATGGATGGATGGATACGCTCAAACTCACCGAAGTTCGCTAAGAAATGCTTCCATTTAATGGAGTGTCTTTATGAAGAGGTTTTATACTGTATACAGCTATGAGCTAACGCTGATGATTATTTCTATCCATTATCTCTGTTGGTTCGCTTTCTGCCTACAGATTTTCTTCACTGCTAGTGAATTTCAGAACGTAACCTTTTACTTAGCCGTCAATGTTTTTTAAGGCATTATGATATTGTTTTACGAGGCATGTTCTATCAACTAAAGTTGCACGGTGGGCTTGTTGGTTATTCATGTTGTTCGAGGTAGAGCGCATCCAGGACGGGACAGAGGACGGGACGTGTATATGTTCTGTGTCTTCTTCTCTGTCCCGTCCTGGATGCGCTGTACCTCGAACAGCATGTTCTATATTGGTGAGTGAGTGAGTGAGTGAGCAAACTTTATTTAACCAGCGGATAGAGGCGTGGGCTTAGGCCGCACCAGGGGCGGTGGAGAGACCCTGTCTCTCAGCCGCCTCCCGTGCCCGCTGGATGGCCCATATTTGATCTGTGCGATCTGAGCTGATCAGCGCGGCTCTCCACCGCGCCCCAAGCTGTTCTGGGGAGACTGCATTGGCGTCCTTTATCTGTGTGCATTCCCATAACATGTGCTCTAGGGAGGCACGTCTCATGCTACATAGTTTACACGAGTCATCTGGGTATAGTTCGGGGTAGATGCAATTTAGGAGCTTCGGATTGGGAAATGTTCTAGTTTGAAGTCGCCTCCAGTCAACCTCCTGAGATCTGTCTAATGTGGTGCTAGGTGGTGGAAATCTGCGCCTCGACTTTTGGTAGAATTGGATAATGTCGCAGAACCTAAACATTCTGTCCCTCTCCCACCACTCATCTCCTCCCAGTACCTCATGTGAAGCTCCATTGCGAGTGCGGTAAGTGAGACCTCGCGCTACGCGGTGAGCCTCCTCGTTGAGGTTGGGAATGGGGGACGCACACGGGGTGTGGGCTGGGAACCATATAATATACCTTTCTTCGAATTCCTCGGATGATATGAGATTTGACTTGTGGAGGAGTATGTTGGCTGCCTCGGGAGATATTCTTCCTCGTGCATAGTTACGGATTGCTGACTGCGAGTCGCTGATGACATACCTACACTTTGGGGAAATTATGGCCTGTGCAATAGCCACCTCTTCCGCGATTTCTGAATTATCCGAGCGTATGGAGCACGCGTTTACGCATTTGCGGTCGGTGTTTATTACTACCGCAACGTAGGATTTGTGACTAGGGTACTCCGCTGCGTCTACGAACAACGCTTCCTTGTCTCTGCCGTAGGCCTTAAGCAGAGTTTTAGCGCGGCTTTCTCTTCTGCCCTGATTAAATTCGGGGTGCATGTTTTTGGGCAGATTGGGGACCTGGATCTTTTCCCTGATCACCTTTAAAATCGACACTTTACTTCCTTGTTGCCTATGGTAATTTATCTCCAACTTGTCAAGGATACTCCGTCCTGTGCGCGTGCTGGCTAGCCTCTCCAACTGGGCAATCTGTTGCGCTTCTATCAGCTCCTCTAAAGTGTTATGTAAGCCCAGTTGAAACAGTTTCTCGTTGCTGGTGCTATCTGGAAGGCCCAAAGCTTGTTTGTACGCCTTTCGTATGAGTGCGTTGATTTTGAGTTTTTCGGCTGTATACCAGTTTAGATATGGCGCTACGTATATAATGTGACTTATGGCGAATGAATAAATAAGCCTGATGACGTTAGCCTCTTTCATGCCTTGGTGTTTGTTGGTGACTCTCTTGATTAGCCGTATTGCGTTGGTGACTTTGGTTACTAACCTCTTGACGGTTTCACCGTTTGTACCCTTAGACTCTATGATGAGTCCAAGGACTCTGATTTGTTACACTATAGGAATAGTCCTGCCGTTTTTGGTGTGAATTTGGATCTCTTCGTAAGCACAGTCCTGGTTGTATCCCTTGGGTGGTCTGCCTTTAAGTGTGGGGCGATAGAGGAGGAGTTCGGATTTATCTGGCGAGCACTCGAGGCCAGTACCATCAAGATACTCCTCAATAGTGGTGACGGCCTCTTGTAGTCTCTGCTATATCTCTCCGTCACTACCTTCACACGCCCAGATGGTGATATCATCTGCATATATACAATGATGTATTCCGTATATTGAGTTCAGCCGCGCCGGGAGTCCTATCATTATGAGATTAAACAGCATTGGCGATATGACCGAACCCTGCGGGGTACCAGCACTGCCCATAGGCCTTTCCTCAGATCTCAGTTCTCCCATTACGATAGATGCCGTTCTGTCTGTTAGGAAGTCCTTGACATAGTTATACGCCCTTGATTCTAAGCTTAATTGGCAGATCTGATGTAAGATAGCCGTATGCGATGCTTTGTCGAAGGCTTTTTTAAGGTCTAACCCTAAGATCGCCCGGGTAGCTCTTGTTTTGTTGTCTAGAATCTGCTGCTTAATTTGCAGCATGGCATCTTGCGTGGAGAGCCGTGTGCGGAACCCCAACATGGAATCTGGGTAGATTTCGTTCTCCTCAAGATAAGTGTTGATTCTGTCTAGAAAAGCGTATTCCATCAGCTTCCCAGCACAAGACGTTAGTGATATGGGGCGTAAATTCGATAGATCGGGGGGTTTCCCAGGCTTGGGGATGAGGATTACTTTAGCTTTTTTCCACTGTTTTGGTATAGTGCCCTTGGTCCAGCACTCGTTAATATATTGCGTGATGTTCTCTATGGCTTGGTCGTCAAGGTTCCGTAGTGTTCTGTTAGTAATCCCGTCTGGTCCCGGTGCAGATTTGGTGTTTAGCTTCTGTAGCGCGGCCCTGATTTCAGCCACAGTAAACTCCTCATCTAAGAGCTCGTTCGGGCCTCCGGAATATGGTCCGTGCTCTATGACAGGCATGGCGGGAATGTACGTGTTGCTAGCCTCAGCGATAAAGTCCTCCTCACTGCCGTTATACTGGTGCACCAGTTTACGCAAGGTTTGCTTTTGTGCTGATTTGGTGTTATCTGGGTCTAGCAGGTGTTTGAGCATGCGCCATGTCTGACCAGCATTCATTTGGCCATCGAGACTATTACAAACTTGGTCCCATTGCTGTTTGCTTAGCTGCTTACAATGTTCTTCGATCTGTTTGTTCAGCTTGGCTATGCGCTTGCGCAAGGGCCTGTTGTGCCTCTGTCCCCGCCATCTATTCTGCAGTGATTGTTTGGCCTCCCACATGTGTGCGAGACGGCTATCAATCTGCTCTATGGGTGGACTTGAAGTGATACTCCGCGTTGCCTCGCTGACGTCGTTATTGACATCTTTGATCCAATCTTCTATATTGCTGATAGGGTCTTGTTTTTTTGCGTTTCTGACTTTCCGAAACTTATCCCAGTCAGTCCATCTAATCTGTCTCTGAATTTTCGCGGCAGCCATGGTTTCTATCCTGATTTCTAATATTCGATGATCACTCCCCAGATCATCGAATGTGTTTTTCCATTTAGCGGTCCCCGCGTTACGAACTAACGTTAGGTCTGGAGTGGTGTCTCTTGCAAGCCCAGTTCCCATACGCGTAGGGGAGTCGGGGTCAGTGATGAGAGTTAAGCCTGTTTCTTCAATATCCTGCCATAGCGTTTTTTCTTTGGCTCTTGTGTATCCGTATCCCCAAGCACTGTGTGGAGCGTTAAAGTCTCCACCTATGACGAGTGGATTGGGTCCCGCTATATCTACGGCCTTCTTAAAGAGAAGAAGGAAGCGTTGTCGTATGCGTGTGGGATTGCTGTACAAATTCAGAATAAATATGCTCGGAGATTTTTTTCTTTTAGGGGCAAGTTGTACGAGTATATGTTCAATTTCTGTGATGTGGGTGTCGTGGCAGATTGCTACGAGTCCCTTCTTTACTAGAGTGGTTAGTGTTCTAATATCCCCTGTTGAGGGGCCGATCGCCTGATATCCCGGTAGCTTAGCTAAAGCATGGGTTTCCTGCAAAATTAGAACATCCGGTTTGGTTTTGTCTCTAAGGTGTTGCTGCAAGACTGCTCTCTTCCCCTCATAGCTCCTGCAATTCCACTGCCAAATAATTAAGTCTCTTTTTCTCGGCTTCCCTATTTTGAGTTGGCTGTCGAAGAGGGAGGAGGGTGAAAGGAGGCCGGCCTCATGAAATTAGTTGATATAGCGACTGATGCGGTGCCCTGAGATAAGTGTGAATTTCCTTCAGTGCTTATCGGAAGGTTGGTAGCTGGAAGTACCGGAGATGTCCTAGGGTTTAGATTGGCTACGTTAGCTTCGAGTTTATCTAGTCTATTCATGATCATAGATATTGCAAGCGAGAGGTTGTTGGTTGCCTCTGCCTGTTCCTTAACTGCTTTCTGTATTTCGGACAATGTTTGAATAATGTTCGAGCTTTGCGCCGTAGTTTTGTCAGTAGACACCTGAGCTTTCCTTTTAAGAGGTGGTGGGGTACTGTCCTCGTCCATTCGGTTATCTCGCATTTCTTCGAGGCGCTCTTGGGCCGCGGAACGCATTTGACTAGAAGTTCTATTTGTGCAGTTTTTAAGACTTTGAATTTCCCGAGTAAGTTATGATATCAATTCTCTAAGCTCAGCGTTTTCTTTTTTCAGCTCTGCTATATCACTGGCATTATGCGCAGTCTCCCCCGAAGGCTCAGGGTGCGTCCCTTTAGCCACGTCTGACCAGCTCACCGTGAATGCCGGGTTCCCTTGATGGCCATTGCCACCCTTCGGCTTAGACCGGGATCTGGAACGGGATGTAGTGCGCCTTCTCGGTCCGGGAGACTGGGTGGTGTGGCCGCGGGGCGTTGCGCAGGACCAGGACCTTGATCTGGACCCAGGCGTTGCCCTCGTCCGGAATTTGGACCTCCCGCGTTCGGTTGGCTTGGTGGTAGGGGGGTAGTTCTCCTCGAGCATCTCTTGAAGTTGTCGGAACCACTGGCGTTGTTTTACGATGTAGGGTGTCTTGAACTTGGCCTTGCAGAGTTTGTCAGCCGTGGGATGATCCTTGCCGCACAGCTGACATCGTGGCTGACAGTGGTGGTCCTCGCTTGGATCAGGCGTTCCACAACCCGCACATAGCTTGTCGTTTGGCCTCCAGCACACGTCACTCCTGTGCCCAAGTCTGTTGCATTGTTTGCAAAAGTCAACTTGTTTCCTGTATAGTGAACAGCGTGTGAGCACTCCTCTGTACATAACGTGCGTCGGGGCTCTGCTGCCGTCAAAAAGGACTATCACTGTCGTGGTGTTGCCAAGACGTTTGGCTGCGATGGCCGTAGGATTTCGGGCTGTAATAATAGCTGCGGTGATGTCCCGTGGGGTTTCGTTCAAAGGAACTCCTTTGATTACACCTTTGGCAGTGAGTTTCGGGGCCGTCTCGTATGCTCCCACCTCATACAACTTGTCGTTGGCTTTGATGTGCTTGATGCCTTGGTACTTGTCTGCATGGTCTTGGTTTGGGGTGCTAACGACCAAGATGTTCTGAAAATTATTCGGACAAATTGTGTCCGTCTCTCTTTCTTCATAAGGGATCTCGGCCGCTTCATACACAGCTTTGTCTAGCTCCGTTAAGCTGAGCTTGGATAGCTGCAGTCCTCCTCTTGGCCTTATAACTATCTTGAAGTTACCTGTCGGCAGTCTTGGCATTTTGCTGGCTCTGGTTATCCGGGATATCAGGTTTGCACCGCGCGTTCTAGGTGTTCGGGTAGGGCTAGGGCTACCACGGCGTTCCTGGCTACCTTTCTTCGCACGTTTTCTGTATCGAACTTCTGTCCACCCGTTGCCTGTGTCATCTTCTTGTTGGGTGACGTCTTTGTCTTCCCGTCGGGTGGCGTCTTCATTCTGCTGCGATACCTCCATTATTGATGATTACGGCCTGTATGGCGCGAACGCCGAGGCCTGGCTATCGTGAGGCCGCCCCAGTCGACGCGGAGCGCCGGTCGTAGGAGTAGTAGACGCTACTTAGTGGGGGCTGGTTTTCGGTCATAAAATCTCAAAAAATGATCACCCACCTTAGAATATGGTCTCTTCGGATTCTCGGTGACGAGAAGAATCCTTCTATATTGGTGTTCACGAAACTTAATTTTTACGCGTGCTATTAGTAGGTCATCGTTTATAACCACGTTTTCTGATAAATTGATTAATGATACATTAAAAAATTACTGCAGCTCCAAAGATATCACACCTTTGTAGGTTTACTTATTAGCCAACTTATTCTCAGTAAATGTTTTGTCGGTTACCATATAGCATTCACTGTATTCAGAAAACATCCTCTATACTTCCCTCTTTAGCCAATGATAGACATAAAACCTAATTGAAAGCTGAAGTTCAGACGGCGACAATGTTTCAGGTGGCGACACAAAACAGTTTGGACGGCGACAATGTTTCAAGTGCAGAAAAGAATGTACAACATCATCGTAATTACCTACGAAAGGTGCGGAACACAGGCAAGCTTCATGCATGCGGGTGACTTTGTCGCTTTGGCTGTTGAAGTGACGTCTATATTGAAGCTGACAACAACGCTTTCCTGGTGGTGCTCTCAGTGGGATACTGTTTTTAGACGCAGATTATTTACTGTAGGCAGACGCAACGTATCGACTGCTTTAGGGTACGTGAAAGTGCGCGTTGTTAACAAGAATAAAACAGCTACGCTCAACAGTGTTAATCCGAACGTTCAAACACAATTTTCTTCTTTGAGCCTGACCCAATAAAACGTGATTCTCAAACTCACCTTGACTAACTGGCCGTAGCCATGAAATTTAGTCTCTTAATGAGCAGCGATATTGAAGCAATTTATTTATTTATTTATTTTATTTGGTAATACTGTCAACCCTCATAGAGGGTTATAACAGAGTGGACATACATAAAGAATGTACAAGGTTCATAAAGTTTTTTAATACCTTGACAACTCACAATAAAAACTGGTATTCTCTTAGTTAACAACTCAACATCCAAAATAACAATTCAAGAACAATTCAGAGTTCACAGCCATTTTCCAAAATATTTGCTATGAACATGAAGTTGCCTACATCACTTAGCTCTGAAAAAAATTTAATTTAGCCATCACGTAAATGCGCTTCTACAGCATTTTCGAAGTCAGTGACATCTTTTGAACCAACAATTTTGTTCGGCAGTTTTTTCCACATTTCTATGGCACCTAGAAAAAAATAATAACGAAATGTGTCAGTATTTTTTCGGTGTGGTTTTATGACGCAATCGTGGTTAGTTCGGAGATTTCTTTTGCCTGTATAATGTAAATATTTTAGCTTATCTATCTTCAGTTGATCGTGCATTATTTGCAACAATACTTTCAGCCTATATTTATTTCTACGTAGTTCAGGAGGATCTAGGTTGCATCCCTGTAACATCGGTGTGACTAATTCCTTCCTTCGGTACGTTCAATAAATAGAGTGCGCCGCTAGTCTCTGTATTCTTTCTAGCTTCTTCGTAAGAGTAACTTGGTGGGGACTCCAAACAATGAATGAATATTCTAATGCTGTCCTAATGAAGGTGGTGTATGAAATATGTTTTACGTCCCGCTATGCATCCTAAAGCTTCTTTCTCAATAGATATAACTTTTGACACGCTTTCGCGCAAACGTTATCTATATGCTCATTCCATGTTAATTTTTGCGTAATTGTTACTCCAAGGTACTTGAACTGTGTCGTATTTACCAACAAGAGCTCACCAATGCCGTACAAAAAGAAATGAATCGTTTTCTTTTTGCTGATGTGTGTTTATGTAGATTTAGAATAATTTATGGCTTTTTTCTATTTCCCACACCAGTTATCAAAATTTTGCAAAGAATTCTAAATTTTGATTTGGTGTTCTAGTTTGGTAATTGCGGCATAAACTAGGCAGTCATCTGCGAAAAGTTTAACATGAAATACCTTCTTCTGCCACACTACTGATATCATTGATGTACAGGAGAAACAATAGTGGTCCCAACACAGAGCCTTGGGGCACTCCCGAAAGTACCGCCAAGAGTTGTGATAAGTGACCATCAAGTTTCACTACCTGCCTATACGATGTGTTAAATAAGCTTCAATACATTTTGTCAAGAGTTTATTTATTCTTGCATAACGTAATTTGAAGTATAATTGTACATGGTATACTTTATCAAAAAGGTTCGTGAAACCCACAAATATCGCATCAACCTGTTGTCTTATATCTATAGCACTCTCAAAATCATCAATTGTTTCTATTAACTGGGTCATGCTTAATAACCCCATCCTGAAGCCATGTCGGTAAGGGTACAGCAAAGCGTTCTGATCCAGAAATGCGGGTATGTTTTTTACAATTATGTGTTCAAACACTTTGCAAGCAACGGAAGTGAGTTATACTTGGTGGTAATTTGTTGCCAGCTTGCGATTGCCGCTTTTAAATACAGGAATGACGAATGCCATGCGCCAAATTTGTGGCAGTGAGTGCGTTGTATAAGATTTCCTAAAGATAATAGTTAGATAATGAGACATATATTCTGCGTATTGCTTGAAGAATACAGTTGGTATATCATCAGGACCACTTGATGTTTTTGTATCTAATATGAGTAGCTGCTGAAATACCCCCTCCTTAGGTATTTCAAGTGTTTCCATTGAAACAATATTACAAATTCATGAGGCTTCTTCCGTACTTGCTGTAGTTTCTGACAGGTTAAATACATCCTGAAAAAATTGCTTAAAATGGCTTGCTATCACATCTTTTTTCGTTATAATATCGCTAACGACATGTATTTCATCGACTACTTCTTTCCTGTCGCTAAAATACCTCTAGAATTTCTCAGGCTACGACCTAAGAAAATCAATGAGAGTTTTTTCAAATAATGTTTTTTTTTTTAGATTTAGCCAAAGCATGCTTAAGATCAAGTTTTAGAATTTTCAGTGGCACTGGCGACTTGCTCTTTTTACGCAGTCTCTTATTTTTCCGTTTCATATGAATTATATCTCGGGTGATCCAGGGACTTCTTTGTTTTGTTTTTTTAACACGCGATGAAACATAATTGTCTATGCTGTAACTTATAACACATTTAAATTTTTCCCATGGCTCTTCTACTGATTTCAAACCAGAGGTGGTCTCGAAGTTTTCAAACTGAACCTCCAAATAGCCAAGAATTGAAGTATCGTCGACCCTACCATAGTTTTTAACCTTTGCTTGTGTATAGCTCTTCACATATCACGTTGCTCGGACGGGCAACTCAAGACAGATCATCCTGTGATCCAATATAATATCTTCCACCATCACTTTTTAATCGTTCCACTTATTGGATAGGAACACCAAGTCTAGTAACGACATTGACGTCGGCATAATTCTGGTATCCTCAAGCACTATTTCCTTCAGATTGTAGGTAAACATGATTTCTAGCATTTTTTCAGCGTTTACTGGTTCCCCATCACTGTAAGAAAAATGTTTCCAGCTTAAATGTGGAATGTTAAGATCTCCAGTCATTACCAACCTAGTGTTGCCATTTACATGCTCACATAACAACTTGTTCAAGCATTTCAGGAACTCAGGGGAGATTGAGGGTGCCCGATATACAACTCCAAAAACGAAAACAGTACTCTCACAAGTTACTCTGCACCAGAGAGTTTCCGGCACATGACAATCAATCAATGAAGCATTAATACAACCTTTAAAAACTATGCACACCCCACCTCCCCGTAAGGCTCTGTAATTTCTAAATGTATTGTAACTGGGAGGTACAACAAAATCATTCGGCACATTTTTATTGATTGTGATTATGTGAGGATCATGCGAGTGCAATAATTACTCAAGGTGCAGTATGAGCAATATGCCAGCTATACTGCTGATATTTGAAAAGCATTTATCATATCTGCTATATGAGTAAAATTTGAGGGAAATTTAGCCTCAGATGTGCAGAGAAACATATCCATATTGGTCTGCAAAATAAGTGAAACGTTGACGTTGATGACGAAATGTAGATTTTTTGTTCTATGGTTATATTTGAACATTTGCAAACCGGATAGGAGGCCGCATGAAATAAATTCTTTGTGCTAGTCATATTTGTGTCGGTCATGAACATACGTATTAAGAAAAAAACAAATTTATGTGATATTCGGGCCTCTAACGAAAGGTCCGCGAGTCGCTAGCCGGCGGCATTACTTATGACCCCTTCAAAAAAGATACGTCGTTGCGTAATGGCCTCTCAATCGATAATGACGTTTATTACTTTTATATTAAGAAGTTCTGATTGCTTTCAATTGAGTTTATACGAATTTGAAGTGCTTTAAAACAGTGGTTTCTTTTACACAGTGCTTTCCCGTCTATCAAGCGGATTTTAATATGTTGTGATTTGGCAGAAAATGTGTTAAGCTTTGCTCACACACAAACCGATGTAAAGCAGACTATTGGAACATTTCGTTCAAGCGAAGGTACGAGGAACAAACTTGCAAAGTAGAACAATGTCGAAGATGCCCATTTTAGTAGTGTTTCTTCAACATCACGCATGCATGAATGTGGAAGTTGATAAGGTAAGTGCGCTACTTGCAAGTCGGGCAGCATGTTTTAAAAATACGAGAGCTCTGTTTCCATTGTGTCGTATGTTACAAGATGTACTTAGAAAATCGCCATCGTGTCACTGCCATTATGTCGTTCACTGATAAAACGTATTCACACGCTCCAAGGTAATATATGTGACTTATCCTCGATTTTCAACACTGAAGTGTCATCGCCGGTCATCTCCGAGAATTTCCTGATGTTTCAGTCGCAAGAGTGACGCCATTTCCGTCATTGATATGACGTCCGTAAATAGGCACACTAGTTTTTCAGCCCCCACGGGGGCTCTACTGGACAAGAACTACAGTAGCCACGTGCACGTCTACAAAGATGGCTCGACTATGTCATCCAGTTCAGGTGGAGCTGTGGTTATACACTCACAAGGGGTAAAATCTGCGTTTTAAGGCTTCACATGCGACGACGTCCACAGCGGCAGAACTCGAGGCTCTGCGTACCGCACTGGAACTCATCAATTCTGAAAAGCCATGTAAATGGGCTGTGTTTTCTGGCTCAAAACCAACGTTACAGTGCCTGCGTTCATTCTCTGACGTGGATGTCACGACCAGTTGACCTATCAGACCGTAAAAATTCACCACATCTTAATACAAAAAGGCCAACAAATCGTCTTTCAGTAGTTATCTGGGGCTTGTCGCATCAGCAGAAATGATTCTGCACATGATGCTGCTCGTATGTCACATCAAGAAGCAAACGGCGTTCCAATTCCGCTTTCAATAGCGGACGCTGCAGGGCAAATTTATCAACTGGCCTGCCGTATCACACTGACTCAGTGGCACATACCAAGCATACTACGTACCAGAATACATGAACTAGACCCTTTACTGCAACACGGGCCTCCACCCGGCCTACATCGACGTGAAGCTTCGCTCCTCTGTCGCCTTTGGCTGGGAGTTGCTTTCACGAAAGCTTATACCATGTTAATCGGTATGACTGGTAGTGCAGCATGCGATGTTTGCGGCACCAACAAAAATATCGAACACCTGCTGTGCCATTGTCCTCGATTTGCCTCAGACAGACAGTTACTTATCAAAGCAATGCGGCGACTGGATGATCGGCCTCTTTCTGTGCAGGTGCTATTACAGCAGCGTCCAGATCCCTCGACAGCCCACAAGGCAGTGAAAGCCTTCTTTTGTTTTTTGAAGAAGACGGGTTTGTGTGAATGCCTCTGATTTGCGGTGAAGTTCTACACGCTGCAGTGAATTTACTATCTGTCTTTCCTTTGTCTTTCCTTCTCTTCTCTCTTTCTCAGCTTTCTTGTCCCCTTCCCTGATCCCCCAGTGTAGGGTAGCCAACCGGATGTCTGTCTGGTTAACATCCCTACCTTCCCCCTTTTGTAACTTTTTTCTTCTTTACTGAGGGCTCTCTGTAGCGCCTATTTCGGTTTCTTCACCTGGTCTCTTGTGTGACTTCCGTTTTTCTTAACTTCCGGATAACGCTATTTATGCACGTTTAATACAAAATAATTGTCAACATGATCCGCACACGTTCTTTAAAAAAAATGTGGATGGATAGGCCTATGAAAACGCGTTCGCTCCTACTCGTGAGAGCATGAGGTGAGAGAGTAGTTTCGCGTTATTTATATGACTCCTTTTGTCCTCTCACCTCGCTCTTTTTTTTTTTTGCCCAACTGTGCAAATTAATGCTAAAGTATTTCTTAACGTACTAACAAGCTGCAATCACATCTATAAGCAGAAGCTTCACTTTCTTGTTATGACCGAGTGCAAAGAAAGAATAATCAGGGCACACATTTATTCAGCTACCTTCAGTTTTCGTTCTATGTATCCATTGCCTCTTAATTAGAGTAACACTTGTCACATCCCGATATCTTCAGTCAACTTCTTACTCGTGACGTTACGAATCGCGTTTTAAGGCTGATTGCGCCATTAATATTTGTATCCCAATACCTATCTGTGAGTACCGTACGTCTTTGCATCCTCACAAAATGATAGCCTTCATCCCCCATAACGGCATCTCGGACAGACTCCCAGTATCGCCAGCTGAATAACCAGGAAATCGAAAGAGATGCCTCGTTATTCGTCTCAGAAGGCAAGAACATAGAACATGTGTGACCAAAGAAAAAACTGCTTTGCTGAGCTGTCGTTGAATGCAGGCGAAGGGCATTAATCAGTGGCCTCTTGACACGAGCATGGCTGGTACATCGAGGCATCGCGCCTACACTCAACGGCACCCTTCAATTCTCGATAAAGCTCCGGGAACTTGGAGCGTTAGTCGTTATAAATATGACGTCCAGGAATAAAGTGCCTGCATTTCCAATGAGGGATGTTCTTAGAACTCTGTCCAATATTATCATGTGCCTCTCCCATTTGTGTGTAGCGGTAAGGAGATGGATAGGTGTAGAAGCACACATGCACGCGCGCGTGTTTCAGTTTATCTCTCTATCTCATTACATTTCTTTCACTTTTGATCTGTTTAAATTTCCTTCACGTTTACCCCTTCGACTGTGCCGGGTAGCAAAGTGGGAATAACCTTTACAAAGTAACGATTCGCATTTGGCCATCAACTGAATATTGGGATTTGTGCATAACTGATCCTAATTACTTAAACTGGCACAGTATAATTTACGCTAACAAGCGGCACATAGACGCAGACCAAATGTTATTAGTTTCTTTGTTCTCTATTAACCAGATAACTGATTTTTTTAGAATAATGGTTTGTGTTACATGAAACACCCCGTGTGCTCTGGGCGTTCGAAGTTGATCTTCAAAATTTTTAACTCAGCAGTGGAATGTACACGAGAACGATCTTTGCATACAATGCACAACAGTTATGTATCCTAGGATACACAAAGTGAGACAACCATTGCCGCTATCAGACTCTGAATAAGTAGAAATGAATAATAACCTCTTTAGCGACTACAGCAAGCAGGCATGTTTGTGCTAAAATGTTGCAAGCGGTCGCTTTTCTGGACAATTCTAATTGAAGGAATGCTCCTAGCGGGTACGAGTTGTCAAACGCAAGCGAATGCCATTAATAAGTAACTGCTCGACGCGAGCATGACGTACACGTCGACGCCACATGCAAAGTGGTGAGGATCAACACCATTCTTCTCCCTGATGTCGCAGTCATCGCTTGCTATCGCCAGCGGTTTACGAAAATGTATTAGTTATCATCCGTGTCCGGCACGACGAGTCTGTGGTTGCGGGGCTCATCTGTCGACGCGAAGGTCGCGAGTTCGATCCCGACAGCGGCGTTCGCACGTTGGTGGAGTCAAAGTGGTAGAAACGCGTGTACTGTGTGATTTCAGCGCTCATTAAAGAATACCAGGTGATCGAAATTGCCGGAGGCCTTCACTACGGCGTCCCTCATAATCATATAGTGGTTTTGGGATGTAAGAGAGAGAGAAGAATGAAAACATTCCGAGATATGATCAATATCAGCTTTCATCCTTGCCTATGCCTATACAACCCGTTGTCAGATCAAACACCGCAGGAGACCACCGCAGCATGTCGAAAAGAAGCTTGGCTCCAGTGCTCACTCTCTTGCACGCGTAACTAGGCGAACCACAATTAAACTTTGCCGCGGGATATCTTAGATCACAGCCATGCTATAAGAGTACTTCCAAGTGAAACTGCATATGAAAACGCGATTGCCTCCAGATTTTTGAAAGAAACGTGCTGCATTCATCAAAAAGTTCTTGGTGAATTAGATAACATGCTGCATTCATCAAAAAGTTCTTGGTGAATCTTGGTGAACTGGATAACTGATAGCGATACGCGAAGGTGGTTTGCATGTACATCGCAGTGGTAAATGTCAAGAAAACTATAAAGATTAATTTTGAAGACCCTGCATCCTTCAGTTGCCATAATCGTTTCAGACAACCCTGACGCCTGCTCTTTCTTCCGTGTATCGTTAGGAGCCCATTTTCGCGGGCAGAACGCAGCACAATGACGGACATTTGCCAGCATTGCATACATTGGCAAAGTAATTGGTAGTCTCTAACTTGTTACAAAGCTCATTACGTGGTCCTGGTTCCCACAATTATTGCAATTGAATGCAGTCGGAATTCACGGAAAAATATCTCATTCGCTGCTCTCGGATTTGTGTGCTACAGGTGGATATTCGGAGTACCGCGATAATTTGGGCGAAACATACTTTTTGCGTGTACATGTATGTTCTCATGTGTTCCAGGTAAATTCACTTATGAGCAACTGCTTCCCTATCAACCGACTTATTTATAGCTCTGACTGAACTGTTTCGTGCAAGTGAACCTTAACACTGATTGCCCTTCGTTCTCTTTGGTATTCTGAAACAGTTGTACCGGCTCTCAGGCTGTGTAGTAAGCTTACATCGGCAGCGTTTCGGCATAAGGTAAGGCAGATCATTATGTGCTTGTAACAAAAGGCAAAATACTGAATTTCTCTGACAGATAAATAATCTCTGGGTATGCGCGAGAAGCGCTCCATAGTCGCAGCAAAATCTGGAAGAGCTGCATTTCTGTAGCCCTTTGTAAACTCTCTTGGGCAACTCTTACATGTACATTGGCAAGGTACCCCCCATACGCCATAAGTCACAATTTTTGAAAAGTTGGGAAGCACTCACAACGCCATTATTCGGCTTCTGTAGAAAAGACTGGTACACATCTACCAAGCGTTATGGGCACTTAGTTGATGTGGTGGCCGATGACGACAAAGAATGATGGCCGAGCCTTTTGTAATAGTTGGAAGTAGTCAACAACCCAATGCGCAACTCACAATGTGTGACGCCTGGTTACACAATTCGCGTTTTGTGACGCCTGGTTGTTATTTTACTCTTCTACCACACTATATTAGATATGTCAATGTCGTTGTTTTCTGACACTAATTTTTGTGGATGATATTCAAGCGCCAATCGCAAGTAACTGTTGGATTGATTTGTGGGGTTTAACGTCCCAAAGCCACCATGCGATTACGAGAGACGCCGTAGCGGAGGTCTCCGGAAATTTCGACCACCTGGGGTTCTTTAACGTGCACTCAAATTTGAGTACACAGGCCTACAACATTTCCGCCTCCATCAGGAATGCAGCCGCCACAGCCGGGATTTGATCCCGCGACCTGCGGGTCAGCAGCCGAGTACCTTATCTAGACCACTGTGGCGGGACGAAGCAGGTAACGATTTCATGCATTAAATAGAATAAAAAAACGGCCTGGCTCTGTGGTAGAATACTTGGCTGCTACGGAGAGAGCAAAGGCTATATTTATTCGATCTTGAATGTTTCTCCTTAATTCGCTCTTTTTTTTTTCTTTTTGTTTTTATTTTTTGCAATAGCATTTACGGACACCGGTGAGAACAAAGGCAGTGGCGGCGCAGAACAACTATGGCGCCATAGGAACATCTTTGAGAACAGTTATTTTCTTAGAGTTATGGAAAGGTGAAACGTATTGCCCAGTAGTATTCGTGAATTGTCAGATTTTGTAGACGCACTGTTATAAGTAATCATGTTTCTTTTTTCTTTTCTATGATTGTTCAGCCTTGTAGTCATTATCCTTTGTTCATTTAAATATACCCCACTCCTGCAATAGTCCTGTATAGGGCTGTAGTATTTGCAAATAGATAAATAAATACATAAGTGGCCATTGTTGTGGTCTCATAACAGCTTTCATTGTAAAACAACACTGAGAGCGACTTTCGTGAATCTAGAGAAGAAATACGTACCGAATTTAAACCATCATTGCCGTTGTTGGTTATTTTGCCGCACCTTTACCAAATAGAATAAATTGTAAGTAAGAACTACTGATAGGCAAGCAATAGAGCTAAAGTTAAAGCGTTCCCCAAACTCAACTGACGAGAATGAAATACATCGCGTCGTAGCACTGCATGCACAGAGGTCCCCTCTGAATGAGTAATTTTTAGGGACGAAGCTCCTTATAGCGGCACTCGTTCGTTCCCCGTAGTATGTAACAAGTATAACATTTTGACCTCCAAGGTGGTGCCGGTGAGAGACTTCTTCTGTGCGCTGTTGAACAATAAAAAATAGTGCTCAATGTACATGTCAATGGCTGTTAATGGGGAATGAGAGACGGGAGCATTTGGCTTTTAGTTAACGCGCAGGCTGCAATCACCATTAGCAGCCATTGGCTTGTACATTGAGCACTATCTGACAAGAAAGGGTTGCTACATCATACTCGCTGGGTGTAACCTCCTTAGCTTTAGAAAGGTTTAGCGAGCGTTGAGCCGCAGTTTCATGAATACAATGAACTTGTATATACCATGAATGAACTCGAGGTGGTTAAAAATGGGAAGTAGATACGAAGCGCAAGCCGTAAAAAAGTAAAAGCCGAATTCTCCGCCTCTCATTTTTCTTTAGCAGCCATTGGCATGTACATTGAGCACTATCTGACTGAAAACGTTTGCTACGTCATACTCGCTGGGCGTAACCTCCTTGGTTTTCGAAAGGTTTAGCGAGCGTTCGGCCGCAGTGCCATGAATACAGTGAACTAGTATATACCATAAACTCGAGGTGGTTAAAGGTGGGAAGTGGACCCGAAGCGCAAGCCGTAAGAAAGTGTGCGTGTGCCACCTCTCGTTTAGTCCTTGGAATGTCCGCTGGATGGCGGTGCTTCTATATGGGGAATATATCATGAAAAGATGCGAGATGGTGGTACTTGGAGTGTTGAATAGATGGACGAACGGACACATAGACAGATGCATGGATGGACGCATGAACGGACGGACGGTCGGTCGGTCGGTCGGTCGGTTTACCCTTTTAACGTGACGCAAACCATCATGGTAGATGGGCCATGAAACGAGTGGTGCCTTGCTATATAAACGAATTTGTTCATAATGTCAAGATTTTTCGCAATAGAGAGCTCAGAAATATCTTAGATTTATTCACGAGTAAACAGAGACAAAAGCTAATATTTTTTTTAAATATGCTTCATTTTGACAATCTTAGAATTCAATTATTTTTAAAAAAAAGATGAAGCCAGCTAGTGCCCGAGCGTCTAGCAGCAGGCGCCGTCTTTATCCTCTGCTTCATTGCTGCTACGCTCCCAGAAAACGCGCGTTAACTTTTTTGTGCGGGTTGGGATAAATTTGATGAGAAAGACACGAACCTGCTTACCCGCTTCCGAAGGCATGAATCGTATCTACTCGGCTACCGAGAAGTTCTAGTAATGCATAGCATAGCCTTGCACAGTACAGTATTGCAAGCTGGTGGGAGAGGGAAGCGAGGCTGTGGACAGGTGTGAGCGTGAAGAGAAGAGAAATGTGGATGCAAAGAGCAAGGCATTGGTTGGAAAAAAAAGAAGGAGAGCAAAAAGAGAATAAAATAAATAGAGGTAATGAAATAGAAAGCGAAAATATTTATTATAAAGAAAGAGGAAACTAGAAATACCGAGAGAGAAAGAGAAAAAAAAAGAAAAAAAAGAGAATTCAAAAAAAGAAAGACCGAGATAGAGAAATAAAAAACTAAGAGAAAAATAAATAAATTAATGTAAATGAACATAAGCAAAGAAGACATACACTAGGAAGAAGGAAAACTCAAAAGCCAGGATTACCTAAGTGCACCATCAGCTCCGTGGGCTCTCAGACATTGCGCTTTTATTTCAATTAAGCTGTGATGTTTTTTTTTTCTCTATGCCGTCTTATATACACTGAACGAGAATGTGCGCGTATCCCTGTGTGGCTGCCACGTTTAGATGCAGGCGGAATGCTAAAGGCTTTTGTGCATGGTTTTAGCTCCGCGTTAAAGATCCCCGAGCCACGAAAATTTTCAGGGCCCTCCACTACGACATCTCTCAGAGTCATCTTCATAACATAGTTTTGGGGTGCAAGACACCAACAATTATTATTTGTTAGATTGTGTGCTTCAGTCGACCAGTAGCTTCTGAGTAGTCTATATGATGCAATTTTGAGGGCATAAGCCCCAACGATGTCCGTAAAACACCATGCATCCATCTGCATTTTTTTTTTTCGCACGTGCAGTATTCTTGCTCGTTCACGACCGCCTTTTTTTAATTCTTGACAATCGCAGAAGCTCGGGCTTGTCCCATCAGTGTATGCATGCTCTGCGAGCCACTAAGGGTTCACCTCCGATTGCTGAGCAGACACAGACAGCACCCACTGTCAGTACTACCCGCCACTCACCCAGATTGCAGTTTCTCAAGAATAATATCGCGGCATGAAAATATTATACCATCAAGGTTTTCTCCGCCAAATGCCCCTGCAGTGCCTCCATGGGTCCTGCCTAAACCACCTAGTTTCTTTACGATACCTGGAATTACGAGGAAGTCGCTCATTTCTTCTGTTGGCCTCAGACAACTGACCCTATATCACATTTATACAACGTACAGTGATTCTCTGCACGTGTACACCGACGGATCCACCACGCTTAACACCTCCGCCGCAGCCTTTGTCATCCCAGACATGGATATCGCTTCACGATTCAAAGTGGACCATAAAACCACATCAACTGCCGCAGAGCTTGTCGCTATCCGGGAGGCAATAAGATTCATTTCCGGAGAGCGACCTCGAGCCTGGACGATTTTCTGTGATGCCAAACCCGCTTTGCAAACCATTAATTGCATCATGAAGCAAGGTCCGTATTACAGCTTGGCAATAGAAATCACAGAACTTATTCAGGTTGCTTCAACAAATGGCCATCTTAACATTTCCAGTGGATTCCCGCTCATTGCGGCGTGATGGGAAACGAAGAGGCAGACGCTCAAGCTAAAAATGCCTTAAGCAGTGCCCCTGAAGTACGCATTGCGTTTTCACGAGCTGACACGAACGCCCTGCTTAGCTGCGTGATGCGCAGCTACACACTTCAGCACTGGACCGAACCGGAACGAAGACACCAGCGACTTCACAAATGGGACCCGGAAATGAGGTTCCGCATGGCCCCTAAATTAAAACGGCAACTCACAAGTATGATCCACCGCATTCGTCTTGGTGTAGCGTACACCCGACGTTACGCACATATCATCGGTCGCAGTGCCATGAATACAGTGAACTAGTATATACCATAAACTCGAGGTGGTTAAAGGTGGGAAGTGGACCCGAAGCGCAAGCCGTAAGAAAGTGTGCGTGTGCCACCTCTCGTTTAGTCCTTGGAATGTCCGCTGGATGGCGGTGCTTCTATATGGGGAATATATCATGAAAAGATGCGAGATGGTGGTACTTGGAGTGTTGAATAGATGGACGAACGGACACATAGACAGATGCATGGATGGACGCATGAACGGACGGACGGTCGGTCGGTCGGTCGGTCGGTTTACCCTTTTAACGTGACGCAAACCATCATGGTAGATGGGCCATGAAACGAGTGGTGCCTTGCTATATAAACGAATTTGTTCATAATGTCAAGATATTTCGCAATAGAGAGCTTAGAAATATCTTCTTAGATTGATTCTCGAGTAAACAGAGACAAAAGCTAATATTTTTTAAAAAAATATGTTTCATTTTGACAATCTTAGAATTCAATTATTTTTAAAAAAAAAGATGAAGCCAGCTAGTGCCCGAGCGTCTAGCAGCAGGCGCCGTCTTTATCCTCTGCTTCATTTGCTGCTACGCTCCCAGAAAACGCGCGTTAACTTTTTTGCGCGGGTTGGGATAAATTTGATGAGAAAGACACGAACCTGCTTACCCGCTTCCGAAGGCATGAATCGTACCTACTCGGCTACCGAGACGTTCTAGTAATGCATAGCATAGCCTTGCACAGTACAGTATTGCAAGCTGGTGGGAGAGGGAAGCGAGGCTGTGGACAGGTGTGAGCGTGAAGAGAAGAGAAATGTGGATGCACAGAGCAAGGCATTGGTTAGAAAAAAAATTAGGAGAGCAAAAAGAGAATAAAATAATTGATGTAATGAAATAGAAAGCGAAAATATTTATCATAAAGAAAGAGGAAACTAGAAATACCGAGAGAGAAAGAAAGAGAACGTAGAAAAAGAAAGACGGAGATAGAGAAATAAAAGAACTAAGAGAAAAAGAAAGAAATGAATGTAAATGAACATAAGCAAAGAAGACATACACTGGGAAGAGAGAAAACACTAAATCCAGGATTACCTAAGTGCACCATCAGCTCTGTGGGCTCTCAAACATTGCGCTTTTATCTCAATTAAGCTGTGATGTTTTTTTTTTCTCTATGCTGTGTTATATACACTGAACGAGAATGTGCGCGTATCCCTGTGTGGCTGCCACATTTAGATGCAGGCGGAATGCTAAAGGCTTTTGTGCATGGTTCTAGCTCCGCGTTAAAGATCCCCGAGCCGTGAAAATTTTCAAGGCCCTCCACTACGACATCTCTCAGAGTCATCTTCATAACATAGTTTTGGGGCGCAAGACATCAACAATTATTATTTGTTAGATTTTGTGCTTCAGTCGACCAGTAGCTTCTGTAGTAGCCTACATGATGCAATTTTGAGGGCATAAGCCCCAACGATGTCCGTAAAACACCATGCATTCATCTGCATTTTTTTTCGCACGTGCACTATTCTTGCTCGTTCACGACTAGCTTTTTTGAATTCTTCGCATTCGCTATTTTGCTTTACACTCGCTAGATTCAAACCACCATCTTCAGTGCTTTTTCCCCAGGCGTTGGCTATACTTAAAGAAGATAAACGTAGAAATAAGCACAGCCTGTGGTTTAGACGCGAAGTATGAGAGCAATCATTGACGCTATAGTGGTTCCCCACGTGACTAACTGTAAAAGTGTTGCAATTAAGTATGAAAATGAAAGCTACAATAGTTTATTGCTACTACTTAGAACACTAAACGGCGTAATAACCAGCTATCATTTTTAGAAGCGAACAAATGTAGGTACAGGGAAGAAGTAGCACCGTAAAACGGGATCATAAAAATTAATTCTAACGCATAAATAAATATCTGACACCAATCGACTGAGCAGCTAAGCTGTTAGAAATTAGTAAAATTGCGTTTTGAATAAAAAAGTACCTACATTTTGCTTAAATATTGCTAATGTCAAGCCAAACGAACAATAAATGATGACGTCTGTTTTGAAAATTTGTTTCCTGAAATGCCGCCACTGCATTGAGCTATATAGTTTTCTCTTCACTGTACTTGTTTAGACATGGGGTTTTCATAGCGAAGCCGTTTTTGGTCAAGCCTTTATTGTCCTGGATCCGTGGTAACACTTGTAAGCATTATGCACAGGTGTGCGCCATAGGAAAATCTCATTATTCCTTAAAATTCACAAACTGGTATGAAGCACAGAAACCTGTGCTAGCTATAGGAGAACTAACGCGTATGTGCCATAAAAATTTAATAAAAGTCACCACAGACAACTTCCACTAAGAGAAAACAAGGCAGCAGTTACCGTAGCAATTGACATACGCGTTAACATAGTGACCCCCTGTCACGTGATACCACACGTTTAGAAAAGGTGGTGGCTGTTCTTCTACTTAAAAGCTAAATACAAGGGAAGCGGTTTTTTTTCCTCGAAAAGAGCCAAATTCAAATACCGAAACTGTAGGCTAAATTTCAGTGGAACGTAAAGCATGCCTAAGTATATTTAATTTCTAGAACAGTTACAACCAAAATTGGACAATTCATTATTGTAACATAAGCTCGAAAAGGCAGTTTCTAATCAAAAATGAGCCATCAACTCCACGTGCTTCAATCAAAGTAAGCCACATTCATTAAACTAGCACTGCGCTAACAAACATGATCAAAACAACGTACATGGACCCACCCAAAATGTTTCATTTGTGCCTTAGTTGCTTTGTTATCGTGTTTACGTTCCACAATTAGGTTTTCTAGTACCAGTTGGCACTTACTGAAGGACATGATGTTTAATGACAAAACTCGATAGTACAGAGTAATAGGCTGACTTGCCTCCTTTTTAGCATCTTAGTGATTGTTTTCGACTTTAGCGCATTAGTATTTGTCCTCAGTTTACTCTAACATGGTATATTTGAAATAAAACAGGTATGAAGTAAAGATATCAGGCGTCTATTCATTCTCTAAAGAAGAAGAAGTGGCCAAAAATGACATAGCCTAAAACTAACTGCAACACATTTCAAGGTCTTCAATTGATGCCAGGAACAAGAAAACACTAATGACAGTCCGAAATAGTGCCCCTTTTGACAGGAAGGACCACTCGCTCTTCAAGACTATAGTAATCGTTTTTACACCAATGCGTCGAAGCATGGCAGTGACGAAAGCACAAATATGATGTCAATCCATGTATAAATATTGCTATACCATACATTCTAACCGTTTTACACTTATTTCACGAGCTAATGCATGTCCAAATGAAATGTTTCAAACTATATGAGCCAAATACAAACTTCACTCCACAACAATATCTGGCTATGTATATTTTAGCCACCATATAGATTTGTGGTATTTAGGGGAGAGAAACATACTAGACAAAAGTTGTTTGAGCAGACCCAACCATATCAGTTGAAAAAAAAGTGCGTTTTCCTAAGTTTCATTTAAAACATATTTGGCTCTATAGAAAGAAAAACGCCTCAAGTGTTTAATCAAGAACTGTGATACAACGTACCGGAGAGTCCTAGGCGAAGGCTCTTTTGTAAAACTGCATATAAGAGTGGTATTAAGAAGATGCAGTAAAACTGTACTACCAGCTCAAAGTTTAACCAACAATCTCTAATAAAGAGCTGGGATGCAATGTAAATGAAAGACTTGCTAAATATATAAACGCGTTTGCGTCATGAATGGAACGTCTCCAGCTTCACTGTTTCATTGGTGCTCAGGGAGTGGATCGGAAAAAAAAGTTATAAACAACCCGTTTTCAACAAACCGCCTTCGGTATGGCTCCTGCTTTTTTGCGGAACTCGCGTCATGAGAAGAAAGTTGCTGCAGATACTCGTATGTACTTTTTGTTTTTGCTGGACGCTCGTTACACATGAAGCACGAGGAAAAGGCGCCATGAATGCCACCCATTAAATAAACTGCGTGCGGAGACAAGAATACCATTAACGACGCCATGCTTATGATTCTGACTGCTGGTGTCGTAATTTAATTTCCCGGCAAAAGTTCTTAATCCGCGTCGAGGAAGAAAATGCTCACCGTTCTGCCCTAAACGGTTCCTATCCCACTGATGTGATATTCCCTAACAAGACAGTATCACTGCTCACGATTATTGCAGATGTTAAAAAATTTTGCTATTGTCCCAGCGACGTCCATATATGGTATGGAGAAAAAATGACATTTGTCTCAATTTTTTTTTCAAAATGCCATTTTCAGTCTTTTAATAAGAACAAAGACCACCATGAATAGGAACAGGGACATTTATGTTCGTTTTTAAAAACAATTTATTGCCTTCATTTCTGTTCACATGTAAAGAGTAGATCACACAAGTCTATTCAAGCCAGACCAACCACTTCTCATCATCTGCATCACTTTCTCGTAGTCTGTGTAGCTTGATGTTGTGTCTTAGCCCACGCATGGTTTATATTTCGGTGCAATCAACAAAAATAGTTACATGGAGCACAACACGGTATTTGGATAGCGTTGAAGTGCAAGTGCTGTGAAGGAAGAAACGCATTGGGCAAACACACACACGTTTTCCTTACTGGTACAATTGGGCCTTTCGTTGTTGTCCACTAAAACATAAACGCGCCGTAGACAACGGTCAAATGGCATTACTTCATGTAATTTTTAGACATTTATAATGAGGGTGGACATGCCCCGATTCTCATGGTACATTTCACAGCGTTCCAAATCTTGAGCATCACTTGTTCATCTGAAACGTGCATTTTTCGTATTGTGAAGCTGAGATCATGGACAAGAAAAAGTTCTAGAGCTTGTTTTTTCAACCTTACACAAACTAGTTAGTGAATGCACATCATCTGAGCTCACTTCCATTTTGTGTGAGAATAATAATAAGAAGCTTCAGACAGAACAGTTGAGTTTGAAGACTATGAAACAAAAATAAACAAAAAGAAAATGAACATTGCCGCACCACTTGAACAAATCAAACAATCGAATGCACGAAAATGTGGGCTTGGTAGTTTGGCTGGCCTCAGTGTCACAGGCATGCGCACGAGAGAAAGGGGAGGCAGCCCTCCCCCCTCCTCCTCATCGTTCTAAGTAGGAATTCAAGGTCTGCACAAAACGTTTACTTAGATGGATTTACACCATTGTTGTTCAAAGAGTTGGCTTGTGGTCAAGCAGATTGTTGACAACGATGGCGGTTGAAGCATACTGACGTTGCACTATACAAGGTGTTAACTTACAGTATTTACTTGAAGGAAACCGTGGACTGAAGTTGGACCATTGTGAAAAGCATATCGTTTCCTCCATTTTATTTTTTTTTCATCCGTGGTAATACGTATTGTTCTTTGAACTCGACCGATGGGGCAGTGTTGCCAGACGCAACCAACCTAACAAGCAAAAAATCACCTCAAAACAAGCCCCAAAGCAGCGGCGTTACCTTCGCGAGAAAACCCAAAAGAAGCGAAAATTTGAAACATAATACTTTGTTCAGGAAATGTTTTAATAATAGTAAAAACGTGACTCAGATATTATGGGGAGTTCAGAAATCGCTTTAATTATTCTGAACAGCGAAAATATGCACAGAATTGATCGAAATCTTTATTTACTGTAAACGTTATCTTCAGGAAACTCTCCATTCGGTTGAATGCGCCTTTGCCTGGGCAGGATTGACGTCATCTATCGATTCTCAAATCAAATGTTTGGCTTTAACACTTGACTTGTGCTTACGTGCTTCCACGTAAGACCAAGCACACGTGCTTGCGCAAGAAAGTGTGCAGGCACTCAAATCAAGAGTACAAATACAGCATCAGGTTTAGTGAATACATCTTTGAACCAATGCAGAAAATTATTAAAACACCTTCGTAATGTCTAATAATGATTATTAATAATAATAATGACGTATAAATATGCGTCATTATTATTAATGATAATAATGACGTATAAAATACGCGGTTATCTTTCTAAAACAAACTAATGTTTATATTCGTTCCTCACTTGACGGTAACCTGATGATATACAAAGCGAAGGACGTTTCATTACTTATAAAGCCTGCACACGTTACCACGCTAGTCAATGCAATTTACTAACAAGACTGCGACACCAAAAAAATAATAAAGTACCTTTACAGCAGTATCATGAAGGCGTATTTCTTAGAAAAACAACCAAGAATCACTGTACCTAACACGCTGACCTTTATATAACTTCAGTGTGTTTCGTACTGAAGATGAGCTACTGAAGATGAGCTACCAACAAGAGCGCGTCGCATCTCTCGTGAACTCTATATAACGTGTCACAAGTGAAGTTGGCGTCTTCACCACAGACATTTCTTTAGACGATATATCTTAACGTGCTCATTCTTAATCTCTTCATCACAGCATGCTTTTTTCCACATTTGAAATTTATTTTGCAACCAGTAGCTTTATACAAATATATTTGTATAATTGTTTTGTTTGTAATATATTTATGTATTTATGGGAACTTTTTTAATCTTTATATACACCGCTGGTCTATATAGGACGAGCTAAACGCTCTCATGCTCCATACACAATCAGCAAGGTGATGATATACAACATTCCTAAACCATTATTTTTTTTTTCCTACGCGTAAACATTGCCAAAGATTAACGGCAAAAAGGCGGCTTGCAAATAATCAAGAGACGATGCATCGCAATCGGCGATAGTTGATATGGCGTCGGTACTGAATCTACAAACTGCAGTGGTTCCATGTTGTATGTACTTATGAAGCCCACTGATTGATCATGTTCTGATGCGCCGATATCCTCTTTGATTGAAGGACTGGTTCTCGATGCGTCCCACGTACATTATTTCGATTTTTAATCAATTTTAGATCATCGAGGCGTAGAAATCATGATAAGAAGTTGGAGTCATAGGAGGCACACGCTCGTAGGTTTATATCTATTGCTATAGGGAAAACAACTGGAATGAAACCTTTTACATTCTACTTTCGAGGCCAACGATTCAATAAAATAAATTGAACAGTCACGGGTTATAGACGGAGACATTCACAGAAATATAAAAACTATTTGGTTTTGATGAGAACGGGAAACTAGGAATCCTTTGCTTGTTACGAACAATAAATCTTCAACAAAAGGAAGGTTGTTAGTGAACGCGGCATTGTTTTGTAAGGTAAACATATATTTTAAAGCATTGCAATGAACTGCTACATTGTTAGGTTAATCACTAATGATATCATATGGGATACTATTCTATAATAGGTTTCACTGTTACGAAAGGCCTTTCTACAGTGTTTAACTTCCTCTCCTTTCTCTTGCGTGCCATCAACCACTTTTTCAAACTCTTACGTTCCCGCAGCGATTCACGTACTGCTCAACTTCAGCCCTAACTGTATCCAATAAACTCTGCAAGCCTTCAAGGCGCGTATCCAATAAACTCTGCAAGCCTTCAAAGCGCTTATCTAATGAACTCTGCAAGCCTTCAAAGCGCGGTTGGTGTGTCTAGTCACAAAACTTCCTAGATTGAGCTTAAAAAGAACTCTGTCGTCAAATTGCGTTTCATAACTGCAGCTTGCATAAAGTGCAATGCACCGGCAACACTAACTAGTACTCACTTGGTTAGAAAAAAACAACGTAACGATGGCACGAGTTCTGAAGAGATGAGCTGTGAAAAATACTTCAATGGTGCAACCACTGCTTCCACTTTCAGCGGTTCCTTGAAACTTTTCACGGATATTAGAATGAGTAGTATTATGTCGTGGTTTGAGTTCCCGAGCAATAACCATTTAGAGTGTATGCACCTGAATGTATGCTCCTAAATAAATGCATCACAACATACGCACATGGATGCTTCTAAATTTCTTGGTTTTGCGCAAGCCAGCATTATAAGCTGACCTCAGCGCATCGCCGGGTATTCTTGTTATTGTGCTGGTAAACCTATATACTTCCATATCAGAGGTCTCAAACTGAGCTCAACCATCAGCCAACGAATCGCAGTGACACTCTAAAGTCCCGCGACTATCACAACAGTAATAACTGTAGAAGCTGGAGAGAGAGGAGTACATATTGTCGAAGTAAGATCTCTCCCATGTCTCGCATACGTGTATTGTTTTTAGAAATATTTGGTGCCAAGATTCTAACAACAAATTGATACCGACCTCTAATAAAACTAATATCTCGAGGCCGACTCTGAAATATAGCTTTTGTTCATGGCTACGTTTCAGCACACGGTGACTACATGTGGCGACTCACGAAAACTATGCCCTTGACTAATCATGCGTCAGTCACTAACGAACATACTTATTAGGGGAAAAAATGTGGGGTGAATAGTCATGTTCGGGGCGCCTGTTTGAGACCCTTGTTCTACATGAACAAATGTAGGTCGCACGGGGGGAAACGGGTCGGACAAAGGTGTGTGCGTTTGTTTCTACACTTGAGCAGGTTAAGCATATAGTGTTCAGGAAAGGGGCGTAAAAACATGGTGCAACATTTACCGCACAGAGCGTATGGGAAGAAAAATACTCGTGAAAACGAGTTTCGTGAGCACTTGCTCTTTCTCGAAATTCTCCGACGATGCACTGACGGACGAGTCCGCGTATCAAGAGTGTTCAAGTGCTTTATAAATAGTATTACGCATAACTATGTACAGATCACACTTTCTTCGAGTTAGAAGAGCGAGATTAAGCTCGCAGCTGCGTGGTCTTCGTTTGTACAACAGTGTGCTACTTTTTTTTGAAATACAAAGAAGGTTCACATGACGAGACTGATCGAAATTGTGCAGTCACCTCTTCTTTCACATTCTGACTGATATGAACAGGATGTATGCTCCAACAGCGACTGGGCAATACTTACATAATGTGCGAAAACGGGTACTTCGTGTTGCGTGGTGTGTTTTTTTTTACCTCCATTTAAGTAATAACTGCCTAAGTTCTACTTTTTTTCTTTTTGTTCTCGAGCTAACCTGAAGTTTATTAAAAACGTGGACAAATATTTCATGGCCACCCGATGAAGAATAACCGGTTTTTATTTTGATGACAAACTCTGATACACCAGCCAACCCTGCTTTAGGAAGACGTCGTACGTGAACTAAAATTGTGTTAATAAAGTGAGCAAGAAAGTGGTAGATGAGAACTCTTAACTCTTAAATTGTTCTTGTACACCTAGAAGTTGACTGAAACTTGATGAAAATCGTCTAAATTTTATCATTAGATCAATTCACTTTTTCAGCAACACAAATAGAAAGAGCACCTGGTTTGGATTTTAAGGGAACTGATTCTGCTTTCGGCGGGGATCTACTGTTCACTTATGAGACTCACTGCAGCTAGTCTGGAATATCTGAGAAATCGTCCATCCCATCTGGAAGTAGGGCAAGCCATGTGCACAATCACACTGTGCTTAGTGTCAACGAAAATAGCAGGTACCTGGCTTTCGCAGACATGAGGAAACAAATAACTGCCCATAATACTTCTGGCTTTAATCTGTTCGATCGTATTGCTCTCAATAAAAAATCTACCTCCTGCAAATTTTTTATTGTAGAAATGTGACGGGCTGAAAACGACACTGTTTTTCATTTTTGTGATGACCGGCATTTAATAACATAGCGTTCCTTTACTTTGACCACACAGGATTATCTGCATAACCCTTACTTACGATATGATTTTTAATTGGCCCGGTATGTAGCAGCCCCTCATGATCTGCACACTAGAAGCTTATGTACATGAACTAGTGAGAACGTGATGTACACGAACCTTGACTTTCGACAACCTTCGTTCGATACTACTTAAAAACCAGCTTTAATTCGACGTTCCACCCTAATGCTGTGAATGCCAGTCACTTGTTTATTGTTCGTAGCGGACGTATTGTCTGCACAGTCAGTTGCACTCCTTTTAGTAGACCTGTACAATTCAATCTGAAGGTTGAACGTCCGTGTTTTCTCCTTGAGCGAAGATGAATTACCAAATAACACAACCGACTCACAGACGTCCTTACTACTGCAACATTTTTCGCCACTACAGTCTTCTCATAAGCAACATTCAGGACATCGTGCGCTCATTTCTATCACGGGATTTTTCTGCTACGTGCATGCTGTGCAAGGGCGCTATACTATCGTAAGAAAAGTCTGGCAACATCAAAGTCTCATTGGGTTTTGTGTCATTTGGAAGTAGCTTGGTTAGATACGTACATACGCGTTTTTAGCACCGTTGGAAGCCCGCACCAGCTCTTAATTAAATGTGCAGCCTGTGCCCGAGGGAGCCTGGACTACGCCCAGCATGCGTACATGCGGTGCACGTGCGAGACTGTGCGGAAGGCAGGCACTACCCTTACAAAAATCCTATATATGGACTTATATAAAAATCCCCATATATGGCTACATCAGGAATTGGGCATATCTGGCCCATATACGGAATCCCCATATATGGGCCGTATATAAACTGATATGTTCAAATCCTGATATAGCCATATATGGGCCTTATATCCCCATATATGGGTGCTGCTGTATATGGCCATATATGGCTATATATAGAGGCATCCATATAAGGTCTTATATGGACGCTTTGATATATGGCCTTATATGAATACCTTTATATAAAGCCATTCAAATATGATTCATCTATATTAGTTCAGCCTGTGTCACCGGCAAAAAATATAGCTGCTCAAATCATTCTTCAGCTAGAAATATACCTGTTTGTTGAAAGGTCTGCATGCAGTCACTTTCATCTCCAAAACAAAGGCAGTACATACCCCAGAACATTCTTGTTCAATTAAGTTATCCTCAATATATCTCAAGTTATTCTCAACAACAATTTGCTAAAATGTAACTTGGCATCATATTTAAAGTTTGTGGTAGGCACATGTCACTGTTAGTCCACTTTTCCTGAAGAGATACATTCTTTGTGCTTAAATTTATTGCTTACTTATCGACACTTTTTTATTTATCTATTTATTTCATTACCCACAGCACCAATTGGCATTACATTGCGGGAGCATTTACGAAAAGTAGAATACAAAAAATACATAGTCAGCCAAACAAATAATCAAAGTCACCTGAATCACAATCTGCAAGAGAAATTCATATATAAATCGGAACATGTTCTAACATATAAATCGGAACAATTCTAACATGAAATAAAACAAATATTTGGGAGTGTAGAGGCAATGCTAGAAGGCAGCTGGTTCCATCTTGTAAATTTTTTTGGTAACAAATCATTTTGAAACACGTCAGTCTTGCATGCGATTATTCTTATCTTGAACCTATGGTCAACACGGTCTGAGACATAGTACGGTGCAAGTAAATATTCCGCTTTATCGATTCCGACTTGACAAAAATAAATAGCATAAAAGAACCCAATTTGAGTTTCGTAAAGATATCTTTCACAGTGTGTTATGTTTAAAACTTTTCTCGTGTGTCAGTGGAGCGTCCATAGTCAGTCAAAACGAAATATGACTTGCTATTGACCGTATGAACTGCGTGTGCATTGAATAACTTAAATGATTTGATAATCAACTTTTAAGAAGTTCGGTCGAAAGTGATTGGTATGCAAGCTTGTTATGTACAAGTATTGTGACTAATGACCTATAGAACGACTGCTAAAACTGGTGTCTATAGGTCTCTGTGCACGTGGGAACGGAGGCATTTAACAATATTTCTTGCCAACGGGACACTAAAAATGTACTTTGTAAACGTAATCCGCTTTCCATTTTGCCAATAATGCATCATTAACGTAACAGTGGTAAAGAGCTCATTCTGCAGAAATTCCGGTGTAGGCATCGGTGGCTCTCCATGAAAAATCGTCTTGTCAATGATCGAAAATTGAGAGAATGCAAATAAAACAAATATTATAAATTTTCGGGTTTGAGTGATGATCGAAATCATGCAGGCAATTTGCATGGCATGCAAGTGCTCTACAACACAGCTATGCATCTGCTTGGAAATAAAGCATGAATAACTTCCTCTTGTTGTAAATGCAAGGAAGATAACTGTCATGCTTAATAAATACATGTATCCTGCATGCAGGTTTCACAACACATTTAATATCGCAGCTATATTGCATAATACAAGCGTGCATTGTCATCAAGCATCACAACACGTTATTACCAACGTGACTTCGCGGTCTAAAGACAGCCAACCATTACAAAAGGCACACTGGTTACTGCACGTATTTCCTCACGACTGCGTAGTGGGTGCATAACGTTCTAAAACATTTTACACACATTATATTGAGAAGCACGTTCTGCTGGGCGAGTTGGTACTTCATCTTAACTTAGTTGCGCGAAAAAATTTGAAGTGCGAAAGGAAGACACCTGGACACAGCGCACACTAACAACTGAAACTTTATTGAAGAAAACAGACATATGTATGCGGTTACGACAACACGTGAGGTGGAAAAAAATGATTAGATGAGTAGACATCTGATCATTTTCTTTCACAGTGTGGACATCGTGTGGTGGACGGCACTGCGCTGTCGTGTGGGAAGTATTATTTAGAATTTATTTATATAATTGTAGATCACAAAGCTTCTTTAAAGGAATTAACAACCATTCTTTAACCAATCATCATATTGTAGAGAGTGTGGCTGCGCGCCCTTGTTTGGAATACGGTAGTTAAAGCTAAATTCAGTGGCACGGTATAGCGCGGGAAATCGGAGAGGCGTATTTCATAAACAAAGCTGGGGATTCATGTGTCACGTAACTCTCACTTATGTTGCTTGCTACTGAGGTAGCTTTCCTGGAAGCGCATCATTTATACAATCTGTCTGCTCATCTAATCCTTTTCTTTCACCGCACGTGTTCTCGTAACCGCATATATACGTATGTCTGTTTTCTCCAACAATGTTTCAGTTGTCAGTGGGTGCTGCGTCTAGGTGTCTTCCTTTTGTATTTCAATTTTTTGGCGCAACTCAGTAATTACATAATATTTCTTGTTCTTTAAACTATGTTACCCCTTTTTTACACAAAACGCAGCCATGTGCGAAACCTTCATTGAGACACTTTCAACCTTCTCAATTACACAGTACTATTCCACAATTAAATTTTTTCAAGTAGCATCATGCAATAAAGAGTACACACTGAGTGATTGAATTACGCACAAGAAACAGGATCGATACTGCTATCACGTTCAACTGTGAAAAACGGAGCTTAACGGTCCCCCAGTTTTTTCACACATTGCAAGCCCTAATGCATCATACCAGTTTATTTGTCGGCTTGCGTAAAACTATCTACAGTGCTCACGGATTAAAACGTGACATCACATTATTTTGTGTAACTATGTATGCGGGTATGCGCAGTTCCTCAAGATAACCACGCGATTTTGCGACATCAGTAACGATAATGTCGCCTGTGATATACGCATTGCAGTCAAATTTACACTTATATCACCCTGGTTGTAGATGGCGGAAACTAAATTACGGGCTATTCTTAAGTTTTTCCATTTGGATCCGTGACATAGCACCCTGCTTTGAAGAATCAAACTAGCAACAAAATTTTAACTGCGTGTCCTTATCAAAACACACGTAAATATAAAAACAAGTAGAACGTAGACGAAGAAAGATAAATTCAAACCCAAGACAAATTCAAACGTGGGCTCATAAATCTCATGACACCCTTGGAGTTTGAGA
Organism: Rhipicephalus microplus; assembly: GCF_013339725.1. NCBI lineage: Eukaryota > Metazoa > Arthropoda > Arachnida > Ixodida > Ixodidae > Rhipicephalus > Rhipicephalus microplus. The sequence continues at coordinate 279,910,766 of NC_051165.1, forward strand.
TATGCAACTCTTTTTTATTTGTAATTGCGCAAGTTGTAATTTATCCTTGGTTTTTCCTCAAGCGTTAAAATGAGAAAAATAAGACACAAGTATATTTACATCAATATATTTATAAAAAGTACAATGGCACAAAACCAACATTATCGGTGCGTAGATTTTTTGATTAAATAGAGCACTGTCTGGATCAAGTGAAAAAAAAAGAAAGTGTTGTCGTATCGCTTAAACAAAACAGCCTAATGACGTAACCACGATTAGCATAAAGTTATTTACTCAGCAAGCATGCAATGTGGTATGTTTTCGAGTTATCATAATAATTATGAACAACGTGCGAAGGTAATGAAAATGATGAACTTACCTCAACATTTAACCGAGACTTGTCTTTCAAGGAGCCTGTTAATCCTGATAACCTATTCACACCTTAAAGCCACCACGTGCATTCGTACTGCTTTAGGAAGAAGTTTTGAAGCAACGCTTGCCCGCAAGCGTGGGTATCCATTTTCTTCTCGCACGAAAAGTTGACGATCGCCAATCCAGCAGCGTACAGACGCACACGCACACAAAAACACTTCCACGTCCGTCCACACTTTCGCCACGTACAGCGAAGTAGATTCCCGAGAGCTGCGCGATTATCTTGTGTAAATTGGAGCAGTAGTTGAACACGAAATAAGAGCAAAAGGAATGAAAATTAACAAACTCAATCAGCACGGCACCCATGACTCCGGCGAGCAAAAAAAAAACAACAATGACGCGGACGGATACAGTGCACGCAGGCTTGACAATGAATATTGCAATGGATACTACATTACTCCTTGAGATCAATGATTTACGCACTTTTCACTAGAACTAAATTTTCCTGAGCTTATTGGTGAACGACGTTTCATTTTTTAACTATTATTGACGCAATGTTATTACCATACGACTGAATGTTTGTGCAAACTATTTTCTTCGTCGTTACTTGAAATGGGCCGCGGCACTCTCTTTCCTGCTGTGTCGACTGTCGACAGACTGTTGTATGCCACGTACGGCAGGGCTACATGGTGCCTACGCGCCACGCTTCTTCGAACAACTTTCTCCGAAGTGTCCACTCATCCGACGGGCGCCCTTTTTTGTATTTTTTTTTACTGTGCGCACCCCTTGCAACCAATGCAGTCAGGCGAGTTTTTTCGAACAATGGACTTCAACTTCCTCCCGCGGGCCCAGAAAGCTGCACGTGCAAGACCTTTGAGACAGGCATTCCGTGGAGCTGAAATCGCTGCTTCGTGTACGCTGGCTACGAAGACGCGTTTCAGCGGAATTTTCATCTTATTTCGCAAGCATTTAAAATGATAATAATAATATTCAATCAACCAATAATCAATCAATCATTTTTTAACCTACCCAAGAACAACCATAGGGTCTTTCATGCTGGCGCGCGCGAAAAGAAAACAAAAACAAACAATACATTACAGACTGTCCACAGAAATGCAAAAAAAGAGCAAAAACGAGCAGTCGAAAAGAAATCAACGCACAATGAAAACAACAAATAAAAGAGTAGATATTCATGGAATGGGACTGAAAAATAATGTAGAATATACATAACCGTGGCGAAGGCTTCCTGAAAGACGGAAAAGGGAAGAATCTGTGCATGTGCAAAGCTACGTTAGGACAGGGCAGCCCTCACTGACAAAAAAAATTACTGTAGACTATGAAAAACATAACGAATTGAGAAAGTTGACGTTAGATAGACTCGGTATTCTGTAAAGGATAGAGTGTTGAAAGAAGCTGGCAGGTACATGCAACGGCCGATTCTCTCTCGATAACCTACGCGGAGTTTCAAAATTATTACAACCGAGAAGGGCAGAATATCTCACCTTGAACTAGCTTGTAAAGAAATAACAGCTCAGCGCGATTTTGCCGGCCGTTAACTGATGACAAATATAATATTCTAGCAGTGTTGAAAGGATTCTAGTGAAACGATGAGGGTAAATACTTATGAAATTTTTCTGGACTCACTCAGTGGCGCTACTGCTGGATTTAGCAAGGCCATTCCAAATCAAATATACATATGTACTCAAGTTGACCACGACATATCGCGGTGTACAATTTGTAGAAAGCTGTAAAAGAACCGGATTCTCGCGAGATGTTGAGCCAACAGGAAGAGAATGAAGGCCTCGCATGGCAGCACATTTAATGCAAGTAGAAAAAATTCAGCATGCTATCAAAAAGAACACCAAGATAACTGATCTCAAAAAACTTACATAACGACGCAGTATGACAGCATATGGATTTGCTGTTGGGCGTTTTGCGAAATACAGCAACAACAACAACAACAACAACAACAATAATAATAATAATAATAATAATAATAATACACTCATATCATTCTGACATGGCCGAAAATATCTAGCCACATTTAATGAAATGCCAGTGTCCGGGTGCCCATGAATCTCTATACGTGAGGGTGCACTTGCGCAGTTTGGTGGGTATGTACCGGCATACATATCTTATAAGTAAGTGCACTACCGTGTTGGTGTTGAAAGGATATGTTCGCAAGCAGTTTGAATCGTTACGCGCCTGCACAACAAGGGGCTGTTTACATAATGTAGAGTTTGGCTTAGGTATCACGCCAGCCCGCAAAAAATGTGTCATACTAATTGTATTCACAAGGCAATGTTTAGGCTAATCCTGATGATGGCACGTGCGCTTTAGTGACCTCGACTAAGTAATGACACACCGACACAAAATAGAAGTTTTGTGAATTCGGCAGCCTACGTTAAATGTTGCTATAAAGCTTCAGCATTTCATTACATGGTCCATTAAATATGTATCACGTGTGAGTCAGTTGCACCTTTCTTAACGTACATGTCTATGACGTGAGATTTATTTGACGCTTGCAAACATTATACTAAATTATTTGTTCACTTGTGCACTCATAAAATTTTCGATAAATTTACTATGTGCACAGCCAGGAACATTATACGTAGCCAAAGGAAACGCAAGATGTATTTTTGCAATAAATTAGTACAACTTCCATCTTGAATGTAATCATAATAGTGCCTGCAAGTTGCATTCACGTAAGTTCTTTTTGTTTTTGAAAATACTCCCTTAAACATTGCACTGCGCATGCAATTATAGTAAATGGCTGCTGAAAGCAATCGCAGATGAGGGGTCAACAGGATTAAGAGAAATCTTGTTATATGAAGGGAGCATATAGCCATCAAAACTTTCAAATAATCAGAAATTTTGTCCACCGATGTGGAAGCTAAAAGTGCATTGAAATTACTCTTTCTTGCTGCCACTTTAAACAATGCATTAATGTGAACAATATAAGTTGCATGCATTTTGTCTTTACATAATACTATATAGGATTGCTCTATAATAATAGCGAGGTTCGGAAGCTTCAATACGTTTTGCGACTTGACACGATTCCTTCCTCGTAAAACATGTGTGCTCTTGTATACATTATTTACGTCGTATTAATTGCAACTTATTGTTTCAAACCTAAATGCTATGAAAAATGTACGAGTTAAATTACACGAATGCATGCATATATGCATTCAACTGAGTTGCAACTATCACGTACACAAAGCTGACCTGAAATTTCGGTTTTTTTTGCATGGCAGAAACAACATATATATTTAATACTCCTATTGTTATGAAAAACAAGCAGGTCAGCTTTGTGTACAAATTGTTATATATTACAATTCGCATAAAAGTGTGATCACGTTGCTAAATATATACGTGGTTCATCCCAAATAAGAGAGCACTTCCACATATAAGGATCCACTTGATATGTTATATATGGTGTGGCCGTGCCTTATTTGGCCAGATTTGACTCCTTATATGGGCCAACCGCGTCATATATGGCCGTATATAACCCCATACATGAACCGACTCCGCCAGATATACATCCATATATGCTTATATGTGGCCACATATGCTGCCATATATGCCTATATATGGCCACATATGCTGCCATATATGCTTATATATGGCCAGATATAACTTATATATGGGCCATGTATGGCGTTTCCGTAAGGGTATGCTATAAAGGATAATCGCGCAACATGAGGAAGCCTTACGTCACCTTCAATAGCTACACGACGCTTCCCTACAGTCCTTCAACACGAATTCACGATGCCTCAGTTTCACAATCCGACGTAAAGACACGTAATGAAGTAAAACTTTGATTAACGTGCGCGCTCGTCTTGACCATGCAGTACTTCCCTGTACCACTTAAGAGCAGACGCTTACATACAGAACAAAGCAGCTTAGAAAGTAGTTTATCAATCGCTAAAATTAAATTTTTTTGTCATATTTCGACGCCTTTATACTCCAGACTCAGTTTTTTTTCCCTTCAAAGTTGATACATGACAGTTTGCATGGTATTTCGTAGTCTTTGGGACACTTTGTTTTTTTTAGAAAAAAAACTTGCGATTCAACATACCTCTGTAGAATTTTTTTTCGTTAATGTGGACAGTTTACTGCTCAAAGAAAATAGGTTCCCGCAAGCAGTTATTTATAGTGACACTTCAGCGTCATAGGAAAGCTTCGTCTTGTTTCACCGTACAACATCTGTAAGTAGTAACTCGAAAGACTCTTTGTCCTTAAGTTCAGCAGCATATGTTTCTTATCAATTTGCTGCAATACGCAATTTAGAGTGTTTTCTCAAACATGTAAGTATCGTCGGAGCGTGCGACTAACTGTGATCGTACCTTCAACTCGTAAAAGATTCGGTGCACTGCGGCCTCTAAATGTTTTCCAAAGGCCCCACGTATCTTTTCGCACAAGACAAAAAAAGATGTAGTCTATATGCATTCACACCCTGCGTCTCAATTTAGCCCCGGTACTTTGATGCAGCGTATGGAAAGAACTGCTTCAAATAATGGTGAGGAAGGAGAGTTTACCCTAAAAAGATGAATACAAAGAGTTCGGTGTGACGTTGCTACTACAGCAACGTCACACGTCACAATTAGCACAAAATAATTGATATATATATATATATATATATATATATATATATATATATATATATATATATATATATATATATATATATATGTGTGTGTGTGTGGTGTGTGTGTGTGTGTGTGTGTGTGTGTGTGTGTGTGTGTGTGCACCTGGGCATGTTGGTAATTGCCATAAAATTTCATTGTGCCCACAAATAGCAAAGACTGGAAGGTGTTCGCGTCTGTTCTTTCAGTTGTTCCTAGTGCGCCATGTTAGTCTTCATGCGAAAGTCACACTGTGCCTTCCGCGATATTCTTTTACAAACATGCACGCGCAATTATTTAGGTCGGCACTAATCACTGGCGCAAACGTGAGTATTGATCGCTTCTGCCATCGAGATATGTGCGAAAAAATTTCATAATGAACTGGTGAACTGCGCTGGCACACGCCTGAAGAATATCTAAGATTTAGCTTCAACCACTAAACACAAGCTAGATGTCTGTCTTCATCGCCGAACTGTTAAAAAGTTTTTTAAGTTCACGTAATGAGAAACAGACATGAGAAGGAAACTAACTTTCAAATTAACATAAATATAATGCTGATATTGATTATGCTCGTGCGATGAGAATGTGGCCAATAACTATTTTGTGGCTACTAGAAACCAGCTACTACTTAGTGGTATCACAAACCTCCTTCCTTTTCGGCTCGTACCTAGATTAAGAAGCCCGTAACTTGGGGCAACAGTGAACTCACCGAAGCTGATATGACTGTTTGCTCATAAGTACTTTCGTAGTTAGCGCCGTGGCTCACGAGTGAATGTTTACCCTAAAGATCATAGTTAGCTTTCATTGAGCCTCTTCAAAGAACCCGTGTCTGCTGAATACTAGCCATTCAGCAGCGCGTGCTACACATGTACTAGCCCATTCATACCACTTATCTGTAGGCATCAGCACTTGAGATTTGTGCACCCGAACGGGGTGCATGATGCTGACACATTTGGCGCTACGACTAGCGCTAAAGATAATGACAATGCTCGGTTGCAGAGTACCTGCACTGATAATTTTGTAATGAAATACGGTGCTTCTTTTTTGTTACTATACAATGTCATTACGCGTTAAAGAACACCAGATGGTCAAATCCCACGGAGCCCTCCGCTCAGGCGTCTCTCATATTCATATTGTTGCTTTGCGACGTAAAACCCACATATTATTATTGTTGTTATCATATATTCTTCTTGTTTTTGTTTTTTGAAAGCAAGAGACGATAGCGGTCACTGGCTTGTTATGATGATCAGTAGTAAGTCAAAGTGAAAAGGGTACGTTCAAAGAGGTTATTATCTTACAATTCTCCCCCCTAAAAAAACCAAAAACGCTGCTGCAATGAAGGTTGTACAGAATGAGACAAATACTGGTCTGCGCTGAGCCATAAGCTCCAAAAATACGAGTGTGGATTATGGTTCATGAACAACCCTGGCTGCACCATACACATAAATAGTAGCTGTCTTTCAAAGCGGAAGACAACGTGGCTACGTCGAAAAGAAGACAGCGTTCTATACAAGAAGATAGACACGCATAAGACAATGTGTAATGCTACTTATATACATAACTACCATTGAGATTAATACATTCGTACAAATGAGGACCACATCGTCGATATGTGGTTGCACTCAAACGCTGGTTACTAAGGAGTTCACTTCATTCTCGCCGAGGAAAAATAGTTCTTTCATGCATATGCACCTCATATCCCGGAAGAACTCCCACTGCCGACAATGCGCAAAACGTGCATGGAATAAAAACATGTGTGGCTGCATCAATAACACCCTTGTTTTGTAAGATTAACGCCATTATTGCATTATCAACTGAAAGGGCGGGCTTTGAAATGTGCAGTTGAGCCACACTTGGTCCTGTATTGACAGTCGGTAATGGTATATTAGTATTGACTTTCCGCTTCTTTCCTTCTGATTAACTTAAGTTGCATAACGTGATATGTGCTTTGGAAAGACCGCCACAAACCTTCCCAAACTCGTCACAGCCAAATAATTGTTAGGTCTTGTCTACGCATCCTACCTTGATATCGCTGCTGCGGGAAGAAACCCTACAGGCCTAAGCATTTTGCGCACCTTAAACGTAGTGCTTAAGGACGCCCTCTAGACAAAGGTAGATCTACGCTGTGAGAAAACCTATACGCATGCGCACACCGGCCCGACGAGAGAAGGTTGCGGTCACACCGCCGTCAGGGTGTCTCGCCGCCGCTGGGTAAGCTAGCCCTCCTTCGCTGGTTGTCGTCCTCGGGCGCGGGTGTGACGCGAATCATGAGGCGCCGCGAGCCGGTGCCCACGATCTCCTCGACGTCCGACGACTCCTCGGCGAAGTCACTGAGTTCCTCGAGCGAAGCGGCTTCTTCTCCCTGGAGGCGCCTTTGGATGATGCCGCCCATCATCTGGTAGTCGGCCGCCTCGGCATCCCTCAGAATCTCCGTCTCGGCTGCTATGGCCGCCACCATGGGAGTCGGTGCCGGTGAAGTAGGACTCTCAGGAGGCGGAAGCAGACACGCCGTGCTCTCCAGTTCGTCCGTGATGCTCGTGTATTCACCGCGCAGAGCCGATAAGAAGGGAGCTCGTGAACTGCTTGTGGCCGGTCGTGGTTCGGTCCACCGGCTCACGCACGACATACCACGCTCCAGACGGCTAGGTCTGCCAGAGGCTTGGTGTTGTTGCAGTATGTCACTGCCACCGCCAACGTCAGGTTGGCAGACGCTCTGCCAGCGCTGCAGATTCTTCCGCTTCTGCGAAGCCATGTCGAGCACTTCGTTGGTGGCTACCGTGAGCTGTCGGCTGAGCCGCTGGTGCACCGTCTTTCTTCGGATGGAACCTCCGCGCCGCCTGCCGGAGCCTTGCCGTACGAGGAGGTCCGGCGGTGTCACAGACGTGCCGTCGGGTGCCGACAGCGCGACCATGACTGGCCTTTTGGGAGACACCGGCGCCGTCTCTTCTGGCCTCCTGCTAGTGTCGGAGCTCAGGTCCGCTGGTGCTGGGGACTGCCGAGGCTGCGATGGCGGTGGCGACGGAGACCTGGGCTCGTACTCGGGCGGACTCGCCGATTGGTTGCTCTCGGCCGACGGACTGCGGCTGTCTTCGAAGTCCAGCTCCTGCGCCTCGAGCAGGCGCTGTAGTGACGTGGAGATCTGCTCCGCCATGTGCTCGAGCTCCGTCATCCGGATGTCCAAACCCTGGATGGTGGCGCTCGCCTTCATTTCCCACTGGTGGATGTCCTCGACCCTCTGCGACATGGCGTCCACTCTGTGGGGAGGAGTTAAGGTTCTAGGTTCCGTCACATAAAGAGATCATCTCTATAATACTACGAATCATTCTACGACAAGCAAAATGTGGACATTTGTGACACGCTGTTTGAACATAAAGAAAGACACACGAAAAGCACATGTAAAACCCAACACATCGCGCTCGCGTTTTGTTCTATCTATTTTTTTTCGTGTGTCTTTCTTCGTGTCCAAGTAGCGCTTCGCAAGTGACAGCATTGTACAACCAACTATTCCCTATACTCCGGCCCTTCTAAACAAACTGTGGATTTCAGGTCTTTGTTGTTTCACCGAAAAAAATACTGTTTTCTGTGCTAGAACTGAAAAAAGAACGCACGTAAGAGGAATGTTGCTCATTGGTTCCCAATCCGTGGCAAGATGCATTTTCATCCACTTTAATTTAGATTCTAAATTACTTGACTATCAATTAGCCTCTTATGGTTAAATAACTTCTCGATCTCGATTCCCTTTTTTGTTCACTGTTTAAGAACTATCACAAAAAAACTAAAATAGAAAGAAGATACAACTCATAAAACCAATATTCCCCTTTTAATTAATCAGGACCTTAAAGCAATTTAATGAAAGAGTAAGGGCCACAGTAAGGCATAAGTTTTCCAGAGATATGCAACTGTGCAAATTATCGTTGAATGTAGGATAGATACTTTCTAACGTCTGATGAAGAGCGATTGTTGTTTCGGTGTCTACAATTCAAACAACTTCATGCTCCTAAGCAAAGACGGTCTCACCTCTCAGTGGTAGTGAGCACGCGGTTTTCGGTGGTCATCTGCTGCTGAGTCTCCTGTTCGCGAAAGTAGCCCTCGACGCACTCCTGCTCGAAGTCGTGAATACGTTCGATGTCTGGCTCATCCAGGAACAGCTTGAGTCCGTGGTCGAAGGTGCGGCTCTTGCCTTTCCACCAGCGCACACCGCACTTGATGGCGAGGTGGACGTGCGACAACACGATCAGTGGCGGTGGCAGCAGCGGCTTCTGCTCGTACTCCATCACCACCGTGAACCTCTGAGATTTCCACACGTGTTGAGAAATGGCGTTCACCTCGATGAAGATGTTGCTGCAAAAAAAAAAATCAGTCAGCTTGAGTCATTACAGTCTCGAATGAATGAATGAATGAATGAATGAATGAATGAATGAATGAATGAATGAATTGTTCTTTAAACAACAGACTTACTTGAATACGGCGATGAGGAGGTTGACGAGCAGTATATTGGCGACCAATAGGTAGACGGCCATTATTGCTGGGTTGATCCAACTGCCCGGCTGACAAGTGTATTCCCCAGGCTGGCCTTCGTTTGTGCAGACAGCTGTCTCAGCGATGCATGAAAAAAAATGAGAGAGGGGGGGGGGGGGTTCATTGAAAAACACAAACGCAAAGCGAATATTCTGACATTGACAAGTTAGAGCTAGTTATGAAAATTGACGGGCGAAAAACGAAGGCGAGCTTTTGAAGAGCTTAGCAGACTGCTACAGGTGCTTGCTTTTTACGCTGAAGTCTTCAGCATGAATCGAGCACGCACAGCAGCGTTGGCATTGTCTATGTTACCTTGTTCATTATATATATATATATATATATATATATATATATATATATATATATATATATATATATATATATATATATATATATATATATATATATCCTCACCAGGCATCAAGAACGCGCTTCACCATTACTTGTGCTATGGCGGCCAGTGAAGAGAATAATCTCACTCTCATAAGTTTTCCACAGTCTTTCGTGATTATTTTTTTGCGCTTGCGATCCGCCTCGGTGGAAACTATAATAAGCTGCTCAACTTCCTGCATTTCTCTTACTTTATCTCTCTCTTTTCTCTTGCTGCCGACGTTCAAGTTTATGGTAAGCAATATCCTCTCCGTGAGCCATTGCAATGCATATTTTTGACACAGTGTGCCCACTGTGAGCAAAGCTACAGTTTGGAAAAGACAGCATGCATAACGTCAAAATACAAATAGTATATGCACTAACAATTCGCATTTGTTCGCGGTTCCTGCGCTGCTAGCACATGTTCCCGTTAGTAATGCTATTCCATCATACGAGAACAGCAGAACACATGCGAATCATACATTGCTGCCACGTGACTCGCAAAATATTTGTCTACATTGTATCTCGACCCTTTAGCGTGTATCAAGATTTCTTTCAAACTTACGGTCGATACTGTCGGCGAACACTTCGCCGTATATCATCCAGTAAGGCATGAAGAATATGTTTTTGATGAGGCCCCAAGACGCGGTCTCTTGTGGATGAAGAATGGATTGTCTCGCCACTCCGTAGCTCATCAATATCACCAGCAGTAAAACCACGAAGTACATCATGTTGATCACCTGTGGGTACAGCAAAAACTTAGTTGCATGAATGGTCCATTGCTGCAGCCCACAGAGTAACGGAGCACAAGGGTCAGCTTTACATTGAGAATTATAACCTATTTTTTATGGTGTAGCGAACCGAATATATAAAAAACATGCCCTTATTTATATCTAAGCGAATGTTGTGTCACTATCTTTTTTTCAAATTAATGTCTGAACTTCTCACTGTGGCACATTTCGCTACAGTGCACAGCAAAGTGCATGGCATCAGTGGCAGTTTTCATGAGAGAATTAAGATTCGAACTGCTTCCGGTGGCATCACTTGTCTATTCAAAGTAAAAAACGGCTTTATTTTATTGAAGCAACAAACTGCAATATAAATATCTTAAAAAACGTATTATTTATGACAATACCTTGGCATGCTGCCTGCCTTGTAACCAAGCTTAGCTTCCTAGTGAGTATGAACAGAAAAAATTCAAGCTGGAAATCCTGATATAAAGTTTACTTTAAACTAGGTGACTGTGTCCTCTCTTTTTACCACTGTCGCCACTATGCTCCAGTGTGTGTAGTGCACCGCAGGATTTTGCTTTTCAAGACTATAGTCTTTCTTGGGGACCTTAGACGCAGAAATTTTGGTCCGTCCGTCCGTCCGTCCGTCCGTCCGTCCGTCCATCCGTCCGTCCATCCGTCTGTCTGTCTGTCTGTCTGTCTGTCTGTCTGTCTGTCTGTCTGTCTGTCTGTCTGTCTGTCTGTCTGTCTGTCTGTCTGTCTGTCTGTCTGTCTGTCTGTCTGTTTCTCTGTTTGTCCACCTTTTACGGTACCTTAAATGGCACCAAAGTGAACAAACGATACTCCAAATGGCCGATCCCATCCGCGGTACCCACCAATATTGCTCAAAATTCAGCGTTCTTGCTTGTGCGATTGTCAATTAAAAAGCAATTACTCCGCACATGAGGCACCATAACAACACGTCAATATTATGTTTGTGTATTATTTACTAGAAAAGGCATACACAAGTAATTTTAAGGATCGTAGCCTTTAAAACGCTGCGCTGGCCATGAAACGCTTGCACGGAACGGCAAGTGTTTCCAACTTTTTTCTATGACGACACGGTGGTGGCACCTACCCGTCGCCTTGCGTTCTACACCTTTACACCTCAGAGACAGGCGCTCAGGGCACGCGCCCCGTTTTCCAGGATAACTACAAGATGGCGCTCATGTCTAGCGTGTGACGTGACTTGATGCGCTCGTTTCGCCTCCGCCTGCATGCTTCGAGGCACTCTAACGCAGCGTCTATAAAATACCATTCACCTATTTTCTTGCACAGAACATCAAATAAACGTTTCGTTTACTCTCTCCAGGCGCAGGGCTACCGTCTTTCGACGACATTTGCAGTGTAGCAAGAAGATACGGGGCTGATTTTTTTTTGTTTAACCTCTTCTGTCATTTCTTTGTCTTCAGGGTCTCTTTTTTACTCTTTTTAGCTCTTCCGCTTTTTCTTTCATGTTCAATCAAGACACTCTGCACGCGAAAACAGAACAACGAAAATAACGTACCATCTTGCCAATCATGGTGACGTATGGACCCAGGTATTTATTCACGCTCAAGATGTCCAGGAGCCGGATGTACCAATACATGACCGTAAGGCAGTACAGGAGCCGGCCCTCAGCTTGCGTGGATGCGCTAAAACGCATAACCATTCCCACCAGGAAGACGCTGATGACGACAACGTCGCAGGGATTCCATTTCTTATCGGCCCACACTAGTATCTTCTGAGTGAAGTTTTCGGGCTCCGACATCATTGCCTGTCAATCAATCAATCAATCAATCAATCAATCAATTATTCTGTTCAATCTTGACTCAAAAATTCATGACTCAACAAAACCATCGGAAAGCTTTTCGGGTCTCCTTTCTTAGTTCGAGTAAGATCCCAGCAGCCAATGTATACAATGAAGTTTTGTTTTAGAGAAAACATTGCACTGGGCGTGTGCTAACAATTAGGACATGCAGGTCCCGTTGCACAGAGAACTCAATAGCAGAGCGAAACACAAGGTTAGTTCAACTTCGATTATGCACACAATGTACCGAGGGCGAGCAGTGTCTGCGAGCTGTGATTTCGTAATTGCAAGGAATTGGGATTAGCGCCCACGTGAACATCACAAAATCATGTGGGCCTGTGCACGCCTTCTTCAATGACGTTTTCCCATTTGGGTCTCGGGACTAGTGCCACATATTGCCGAGTTTAATGTACAAGAAAGATCCTGGCGCACTGCGAAATGAGACATTGCTGTTTTGAGCAATATAACTTTTCATTGAACTTTAATGACCGAGAGCGAGACACTCCAGGGAAATGATGTTGGGATTGGAGACTTGTGAAAAGCATCTGCACGATGCGAAAGTTGGGATAGTGAACTCAAAGCGCGGTTTCATAACAATTAATGAAACGAATTCATGTATATAATTTATACTTTTGGTGCTACATTACCAGCTTGTGGAAGCAGTCGCATTTCAACGGCATCCCAAAGTTGGCATGTTAGTCGTGGTTCGGCTATCCAATCCCATTTACTGTCTTCTCATGATGCTGTTCATGTCATGAACAATGCATAGACAAAATGTTAGAGTACTGAAGTAATCACCAGTTAACAAGGTAAACTCCCCTTTTGAGTCAACAGTACGAAAAGAAGACGTGGGCATTAGGTTCTTACAATCTTGTGTCTTCGAGATTCCTTTATTTTATTCTATTTTCACTTTGGAGACTCATCCAAAAGTTTTTTTTAGATCTCGTTGTTTGGTTACTCGCTTATCATATTATGTTGACTTTAATAATTGTTTGCGTTCAATAATTTCAGTTTTTTTTTTGCGTTTGTGGTCTTGTGTTAAAATTTCACGTGTACTAATTTATTCGTATCTTATAGAAATTCTACCTAATAGACAGCCTCGAGGGCTTGGCTGTCGTGCACAATAAAAAGGGGTGAAACCCTACCAGGTATAGTCTAGATGGCCGAGCTTACAAACTAGTGCAGAATGAAAACATACGAACTATGGGCGGTTGACTGTAGTCCGTGATTTCACTCACCTCTCTCACCTTCTCGATGGCTAATGTCACAATATAAGCTATGACGTAGACCTCCTGCCATGTAGGTTCAGGGCGCATTTTCACGAGAACCACGTACGTGAAGAAGCAAAGAAATATTCCATAGGCAATCTGTTAAAAAAGAAAAGAGATAACTTTTATTTTTATTTTGATTTTGCTTTCACTGGCTTCTTTTACCGGAATATAAGAGCTCTGCAGCTAGTACCAATTAATGTACACTAACGGTAGATTTTTATTTTGGTTTAGCAGAATGAGATCATGTAACACACATTGTAATGCAAAATGCAAATATGCACTTGTCAGGTTTGTATCCACCGCATCACGAAAAAAAAATTGATACAGCATCAATGACTGCGTTTTATTAAGGTGATCTAAATCTAAGTCTCTGTCAAGTGCGAGAAAGCAGCGTATGATGAAAATAGAGGCTGACGTCAATGTCATGACGTACGTCAGGCATACCGCCATAGCCAGTGTAATTTGAATATCTTTTTTTATTTATGTATATGTCTCATATTTGAAAGATTGTGCCAATCGACACTATTTGGAATCTAGCTACGACCGTAACTTCTGTGCAGTGAGTTGCACAGTATACGCCTTCGACAAAGCTTACCTAAACAGCATTTGTATATACGATTTCGTGTTAAAGCGAAATATACTATGCGCATAGGCTTGGAGCAGTCCAGTCCCGGAGGGAAGCATTCCGAAAACTTTGCCTAGTTCTGGTTCTCAAGCTCACCGCGTGGCTCCAGAACTTCGTTACGGGCGCCGCGTAGAACTCGTAAATCTTTCGGCCCAACTTTAGGGGCCGCTTTCGGGTTCGTATCTTCAAGTAAGCAGCATCAGTGTCGGCCGGAAAGAGGCTGCCGTTCTCAAGGCGGTTGAAGACTGACGAGCACTTGCGGGACAGCGGGCCTCCCAGCGTTTCGGGGTCGAGGTTGATGACGCCCGGCGGGTTGAGCACGCCACCCGGCGGGTCATCCACGTCGGGGTTCGAATCTTCCTCGTCGTCCTGCAGGTCCAAGTAATGCTCCTCCTCGGTTTGCGGCATCAGCTGCAGCTCTTCCTTCGACTTGAACTCGAGCCAAAGCACCGTTGGCGGAAACAGGAGTCCCAAGATCACCTGCGCCCCGGAGCACCACCGAGAACATAGCTTAGAGGGAGTCTTCGTAACTCACAACCAAATTGTCTGCTCGGCATTGTTTTCTTTACGGCCTGTACGCGTGCTATCCGCGCACCCGCAACGAACGTGCCAGGACACCTGCCACACGCAAGCTGAGGGTGAAAGAGCATCGCCGCTACGCTCTTTCACCCTCGGTGCAGAAGACTGTGGTGCAAAAAACAAAACGAGAAGCAGGAAGAGCAGTTGAGAAGAGGGAAAAGCGCTGTTCTGTCTTCTCTCCTGCTCTTCCTGCTTCACGTTATGTTTTTTGCGCCTCAGTCTTCTGCACCAAGAATGCACCAACTAGCCCAAAAACAAGTCCTTTTGGAATATCTTTCACCCTCGCTTGCGTGTGGCAGGTGTCCCAGCCCGGACAGTGTGGCTGTACGGGTAGCGCGTGTACGTGCCCTTAACCTCTCAGTTTACAATTAGAGATTCGCAGAACATTTAGAAAACTGAACAAATGAGGAAAGTAAGCTTTGTATTGGGTTTAAAACAGATGTTGAAAACAAGGCGAGTAGTATGAAAAGTAACAAAAGCTTGAAGGAAACTACACTTGCACTTTCCGTGGTTCTATTTCCCATCCAGAATTGAGTGAGAAAATCATCGCAATAAAAGTAAAGAAATTTTAAACTAATTACATGATATAGTAAAAGTCGCAGTAAGGACAGTTTTGAATTTGTTCTGTTAGAATCACTACTTTCTTCGAAACTGTGGCTTAAGCCAAACTATGTCAACTCCGCGATTATCTTACTGTTTATTTTCTGCATTTCTGACAGGAGAGTTAATACTTATGCATAATGTATCCGCATTTATACGCACACGTTCACGTGCTCGCACACAAGCACGCACCCTATTCTTCCGTCCGCGAGCGTAGCACCGAACGTACAAAACATGGGAAACAGATCTAGTCTGCCACGAATGTATCTCCACTTTCACATCAGTACCACTGTACAATTAACATTGTAACCTTGCTGTACACCTGTCTTTAGGAGCCCGTACCTTGAGGCTGACATTCTTCCGGGTCCGGAGTGCGCCCATCCACAGCTCGGCAAGCAGCATCTGATTGGCGGTGTGAGCAAGGAATCCGCTGTGATTGGCGGCAACGGCAAGACCTAGGCAAGTCTGCTTGCTCCAGTTCTGCAGCTCGTACGTGAGTAACTGCAGCGTCGTGTTTTCATCTTGTCGATAGCAGTAGTCCAGAAGATCGAGCGCAAGCTTCTCGAATTCCCTGCACGAGCCACGTAACACCAACATCATGCAAAGTATACCTTATAGCCTGGCATTCAAAGATATGCCATGTTTTTGCGATTATCTGATAAATATAGTTAAAATGGGTATGACCAGTAGTTTCCTGGCCTTAAGACGTGTATTTGCGCCAATACTTTCTATGGCATGAGGGATACCCGAATTTTGTAAAGCAGTGGATGGCGTCATATGAAGACGTGCTAGTGAATTATCTGGTTCGACGTTTTTGCGTATAACAATCAGCAACTGTTACTTAAAAATCAGTTACCGGGCTGTGTTTTTTTTTTTCACGTACATTTGCACACAAGGCACACCGCGGGCGCAAGACTCTTCTGTGCCCTGCGGCAGAACTAACAGGGAACTGTGCGAACAGTGTACATCTCCTCCAGGAAGCCATAAAACACCTCCAGAAGGCTCATCACCGTAGTAATAGTGATATCAATCGAGACTGAGTGTTTAGGTGCATTACACATTCCGGTTCAGAAATATCCACTTAGCAACTGTTCTTTGTCTAAATGAAATATTGGTTGGTATAGAAGCGAGCCGACACGATTAGTGGCTTCCGCATTTCTCACTCGCACGCGAAATGTCCCGTCGAGGCCAGCCGGTGCTTTGTGTATAAATTCTTGGCCCAAATAAAGCTGGAAGCTTAGTTACTATAAGATAACAGCAATTTAGCGTCATATTTGTGCTTATGATTGTTGACCACTCACGACTTCACCGCACCATATGATAGCGTAGGGGGAACCGATCGGCTGCTGATGAAACTAAACAGGAAGAGAATCATAAGTATACAGTGCAATAGATACATCATTCTGTTCATATATCTTCTTCCTTTGACGGTCATTGTGTGCAGTGTGGTAGGTTTTCTCTTTATTTACCGTTTTATTTTTTATTTTTTTAAAGCAAAAGAAGTGTTTGGAGCAAGCCCTATTGATCTTATATAAATTCAATTAAGCCTGCTATACGTCAGTGGTACAGGCAGAGGCACTTTATTTTACGTTCTTTTTAACGAAGCCACGCCATAACGTCACTTTGTTGTTGTGGCGAAGATTAGGTACGCTATTTATTTGCCCATTCACGTCTCCGCTAAGTGCAACGTTCTCTAAAAGAACACTATTTAACCAAAGGCTGGGAAAACTTGCTGGTCTATTCCTTAAACCCGCTTCACATAACTGAACACCGATGCTATAAGCTTTGAAGGCTCCACTTACCTTGCATTCTGCCTGAGCTCGTCCGAAGCGTCCGCTTCGAGGTCGTCCTGCGCAGCTTCGTGGGCCATAGCCCAGTAGAGTCGACTGGCCACGAGGGCCTTGACGATGGCTTCTTCGCCATTCTGCCACATGAATATGGCCATACGCTGGCGTTTCATCAGGACCGCCCAAATAAGCAATTCGTTGAAAGGATGAGAGAATGTCGATTCAGATCCCAACAGTGCCAACGAGGCTTCGGTATTCAGGGCTGTGTGCAGAGTAGGGGCCTGCATCAAAGCCGAAGACAGTATTTGCTAAGGAATGACTGACTTTACTTGCATGCGAGCCAGATTGCCGTTATGATCATCGTATCTTGCCTTACATGAATGCGGCATGCTCGCTCCTATATCGCTCACAAGAAACTAACGAACAACAACAATGAGAAGTATAAAGTGTTCTTAAGCATCTTAAGTAGCGCACAACATTGTGAAATATGAAGTGACAACTGTCCGCAATTATTACTGTACTTTATTTCTATTTACATGAAAGTAAGAACCAAAGCTCAACTCGATAGAAGAGCATTTCTTTGTTCAAGTAAATTTTATTTACATTATATATATCTCTGCAACATAAGTACCCCTGCTTCAATCCTTGATATATTCATGGCCACCACTTTGAAGTTGAAGCAAAGGTCTAAACCAGCATGTCTAACCTCATTTTTGTTTAATGTTAGCCTCATAGTTGATATCCACATTCAAGTTGAAAGCGATTTCATTTTTCAAATTCAACGTCTGTTCTCATGCTAGCAGGGACAAAACTGCAACGTCAACTTCCTCTCAACATTCCATTCAACTGTCGCTAAACAATGTTCACTTCACAGTGGTGCTGCAAAGCTTTATGTACTTTAGCATCTTGTGACTTTTTTGGCGCGCACGTGACTGCGCTACAAGAGCGGATGTGATCGAATCAATTCGCTTGTGGTGACGATGAACGTACCGTAGACATGCGGCGCATGACAGTCGAGTAGAGGTTTCGGAACTTCCGTCGGCAGTAGGCCGACCGGTAGGCGCCGCCCATTAGTTTCTCCACTACCAGGCCAATGTCGTAGAGCGTGTATCGGTAGCCGGAAGGAAGGTTCTGCGAGTATGCACAGACACATGGCAATTTTGAATTATTACCTTGGAGATTTCAGCCTGGTTCATTGTCTGGCCTACAATTCCAGGTGTCGGATGTTGACTATGGTATCTACATTGTTCGCAGTGATCACATGTACACTCCAGAACATTGTGACGTGGCTTGAGCCTGGTGCTGTGGCACTTCCTTCACCAACAGCACCTGCGCGATGCATGGTACAAAAGCGCTGTGGGTGTTTTTTAGGACTATTCATCCTAACAAAACTTTATGAGTGACTCTTTTGTGTAAATGTTTGCGCGTGAGTGTACATGTTATTTATGCATATACATGTAGTCATTATGAGTTATTACGGAGAAGCGGCGGGAGCACTACGTTTCTAGGCTACGCTCAAACACATCTGTTTTCAATGTACACTGCGAGAACACCTAGTTAGAAATAAAAAAAATATAGGCTGATTCTGACATCTCATAGTACCGGGCGAATCGTTAGTCCTAGTGCGTTATGTGAATTGTGAGCTCATTTTTATCATTTGAAGTAGGCCCTCATACTCAGCCTAACGGCATGTGAATGTTGCGTTATTCTTTACGCGCAAATGTTCACATTCCCTACGCTCTTTTATTCATCACTCGCTCTACAGCTCTTTGCAAGTAGAATTCACTGGTGCCACACGAATAAAAAAAGACGTAAATAAGCAAAACACGACTTTTTCTGCTTGCTTTTAACCGTTCCTATCTTACGTAATGGCCTGAGCGAGCTCTGCCATAGAAATTGTATTTCTTTAGTTTGTGTCGTAAGTGAGCTGCCCGGCGTTATGTAGTAATGCTGCCCATAGTTTTGTAATAATGATCCTTAGGCTGTAGTTTTATTCTAAATTAAAGTATATAACCATCGAACTCAAAAATTAAATGACAAGATGAAGCAACTGAAGAGTTTCACTAATGCAAGCAAAAAAATTGCGCGTGTAGTACATGTATACTACACCATCCGTACGCCGCGTTCTCATTAAGCCGAAAGCTTTAGATTGCTCACTAAACTCACAATTTTTCATCATTGGCGTTTATGTACTATTACTGAAAAAAAGCACGTGATGAAGTCACCGTATGACGCAATCGTGATGACACAGTTGTACAAATTTTTGATGTCATCTGACGTTAGGTTCAGAAAGATTTCGGAGGTGGGCGTTGGTGGATGTTCATTACATCGACTGGGAAGAAAAGGAAGATTATGGTTTTCCCCTTCAGTCATCTTAAGTAAATTCATAAGGAAGCTTTCTTTCTTGAAGCTAAAGCACTCTGAGCCCTTTCAAAAATGAAGAAGTAATGCCATATAGTGGAGCGTGGAAAAAAAAATGTGAATATGCGGTATTTTCTTTTGTACCTTACTTTACCAAACATTGAAGCAAATGCCACCAATTCAGAAAGACGAGACGAGACCTTGAAACAAAGCTGCTCGAAAGTTGATATGACACGCTTTATAAAGCTTGAAGTATTTATAGGTGTATTACAGACTGATAAAAAAATACTGACATCACTAACGTTATCCCCATTCAATTTCGAAGTATACGTTACGCTCTAAGCCAACAAATTCCGTTTGTAATCTTATCTACACGTGTCAATATAGCTAGCTCTCCTATGCTTTCTTTGTTTTGTTTTGATTCTCAAATCAAACTCGCTTCTAACTTTCTTTCGAATCAAAAAGCAAAACGACGTGAACTCTGGCCGCTAGGCAAAGCAATTCTAAACTAACAGAAGAAATGCTCGCGTATACCCTTACTGACAGTACTTTCATCTGGATTTAGGCTTCTATATTGCGTGAATGAGGAAAACAGAGCTCTTATACACAAATATGATGAAAGTTGGAGGGTTTCAAGCATTAACGTTTTAAACAAGGATTCTAAAGGGATAATACGTAAAATAACATTAGGTCTCTATGTTGAAGCAGTAAAAAAGAAGATCGAATATTAAAAAATAGTGTTTTACTGTAGTCAAACTCAAAGACGGTGCAAAATATTTCGAAACTTGCTGCTAACTCCATTCCGCCTTCTTTTACTTTTTTTAAAGGAAAGCGGCCTTCTCGAATATTGTTCCCTAATAAAAAAAAACTATATTTGCGTCTGCCATTCGACGCTGCCAAACAGCTTACTGTGACTTCCTGTTCCTTGAACACTTAATAAATCAGATAGCTGAAAAATGACGCGTATTTGAACGTGTTTAAAGAAAGCTGCACGATAAAAATACAGCTTGGATAACGATAACAAATTACCGCATCTAGAAATAAATTCACGCTTACACGCGTGTAGAAAGAACGATGAAAGGACTGAACGGGCTTTCCAATTTCACGCTGCGCGTCGACGTGATACACGTGACAGAGAGGTGAGAAGTTACTTTTTTTTTCCTTAATCTTGCATACCTAAATGTATTCCACATTTTTTTAAATTTATTTTGCCGGTGTTGTTTACTAAATGTCGCCGTTGGAATGGCGCTCTGCGATTTCAATCGGCTGCGTTGGCGGGCAGGTGCGCTAGCCACCTCACCTGAGTATACCGTGCAGTACTGCCGAGGCTTAGTGCTTGCAACTTGGCTACGACTTCCACAAAATACCTGGAAGACTCGTTCATCATGATAGAAGCGCAAGAGGGCCATTTAATATCGCACATGATAATGCTAATAAAATAAGCACAACCGGAGTAGAAGAGTAATGTACACTTGATCCCGGCGGTTTACGAGGCACATATTCCAGGGCAAATATAAATTTTTATGTTTTGAGACATGGCACTCTTAATTTATTTAATCTATCTATCCATCTATCTATCTATCTATCTATCTATCTATCTATCTATCTATCTATCTATCTATCTATCTATCTATCTATCTATCTATCTATCTATCTATCTATCTATCTATCTATCTATTTATCTATCTATCTATCTATCTATCTATCTATTTATCTATCTATCTATCTATCTATCTATCTATCTATCTATCTAATCGGTAATCATGTAATCATTCACCAGCGCAAAGTTAGACCCATGTATTAAGCCAAGAATGTTTGGCATTATAACTAAATGTGCAACAGCGCCATGCCACGTAGTCTTCTCAGTGCTGCACAAAACGTGCGAAGCGCTTCACTGTCGTGTCGCTGTCAATATGTCCTCTTACCTTGCGCACCTCTTTGACCAAGAAGCGAAAGGTATTGCTGGGTCCGTGTTTCTGTCATTGAAAAAAGGTAGGAGGGGAGGAAAGAAATTGAGTCAGTCAACGAGTTGTGATAGATATTGAAAAGAGTGAAGACTGCAGATTAGAGGCCGTTTCTTTTTTTTTAGATACCTGGCTACAAACGCTCGAAAACAGTGGACGGGTATAACGCGCTGTCAAGCGGTAGCGTTTTATTTTGATGGCAAATGTCAAAGTCGTAATTATGCATGATAATTCGGTTTCACAATTAATAAGCAAGCACATGTACCTCTAAGAAAATTTAGAAAGGTATACGCACAAATATTCTAGAGCCCAATAGGCCGATACTTGCTGAATGAGTCAAGAGAAAATTTCGATGCACCTAATTTTGTTCTGCCTACTCTTGAGGAACACCGTTAACGCAACCTTAACTTGTTAAAGCTGAGAATCTTCCCTCTCGGTCGTTTAGGTGTTCTTTGAAGCACTTTCATCAATAACAATGATTTCGGTCTGTTTCAACCAATGAAGAACAACAAGAAAAATACGTTTAAATAAAAGAAAATTAAACGATACATATCGCAGCGTTTCAAAGTCGTCACTCTTAATAGATCGGGAAGTTTATGACGTTTGGTTCGCTGCGTAAATGTACATTCATGTCATGTATGGTACTCAAAATTAATGCTAAATTGAGATTTCTTGAACGTGCTTTGTATTGTGAGAATCCCGCTTACTGTGCTATAGAGCTCCTCTAGCCGTGGAATGGTAAGGAACTTGTGCATGCTGACCCCGTTCTCCAGCAGGATCTGCACGAAGTCTACTCGATCCATGGCGAGTGCGTCCATCATAGCTTGCTCCAGCGCGCCCGGCTACACCAAAAGAAGTAATAACTCAAGCACCATCAGGGGCGTAGCCAGCGTGTGACACACAAGACCACTGCTTCACTCGAAATTTTTGCCCATGTCACAGAGAGCGAAAAATGTACTTTTCACGGGGGGTGCTCCTCCCGAAATCAAGAAGTGCTGCCCACCCCCTACCGAAAAAATATCTGGCTACGCACTTGTACACCTTAAACACACGCACTAGTGAAATAAGTGCCACCACAAAGCAGATAATTTTACACTTACAATAAAGTTTACGCAGTATCGCAAACGTTAAGAACAGCAAATCATCGAAACTATTAGCGCAAGCACTACGTTTACCGAGGTTATAGCTCAGATGCAAATTAGGCCAAAGGAATATTGTGTCCTCTAGTCTAAATCTGCCTCGTCTGTCTAGTATCAATCAGTCAACAAATCAGTTTATTAGTCAAAGAACATATTTGCTGAACTAATTTATCAATAGAATAATCAAGTACAGCTCAATGGTTTATTAATCGATTGATTGATTGACTGATCATTTAACCAATTAATCAGTGAATCAATCGATGGAGTTTCTATCAATCAATTATTACCCAGTATAACATCGACAAGAACAAATTAAGCTCTGTATTGAGACGTGTTGTTTGAATAGCAGATCTTTACACTCACTAGCTTTTACGCCCTACTTTCGTGTTCATTAGACACGTCTGTTTGTTTTTATAGCAGCCGATTTATTCTAGCTATGTCTCCCCGACTATTTTCAGAACAAACAACTCTCGTTCACGCACTGTTTAGTCTCCGTCTAACGCTCGACTTACACTTCGTAATTTCGTTTTCGTCAGCCTGTAGAGGCTAGTAGAAATAGGTCGTTCTCGCAAATGGTGTAACGTACACTGAAACAACATTGAACAAAGCAAGACGACTTGCTTACTTTGTTGTCTTCCTGACGACGCCCCCGTGGAAGGGCGCTCCAGGCCACTTGCGTTACGTACCATCAAGCCCAACTCTTTCTTCTCAACCCTTCTGCTCGTTTTGAAGTCACATATCTCTCTCATCTTTATACTGCCCTTTCCAATTCTCACAGTGAAGTGTAGAAAACTGGTCGTGAACCTCCCTGCCTTCTCTCTTGTTGTTCTTCCTTCACCTTCTAGCTTTATCCGGCGAAAGTTTGTTTTTCTATCAAACACATTCACTGTCTGACGAAGTCAGTGCACAAGGATTCGCTTTTTAAACGGTACTCATCTCTCACCGGCCACTCCTGGCCGTAGACGAAGATCTCCGAGCGTGCGATGTCCGCCCTATTCCACGTCAAAGCCAGGTTCAGCTGGTCCACGGGTGGCAGATACTGGCCTGCATTGTGCAACGTATGGGATCCCGCTTATTGGTATTCTATACTTGAAGTTGCTCAGCGCAAAACTAGAAACAACACGTCTCTCCAACGCCTCACTCACGTCTTACGAGCCTCTTGGAAATGTATCAACAACGTTTTACCAACACCTTACCAACGTCTTTTTAACGTCCTTAGAACGTCTAACCAACGTGTTTTGAACGTGACATAGAGTTTCACAACAACGTATCCCCACCTTACATCTGTTGCGTCTGCCTTCACAGAGAGCAGTTTTGAACATAAATGTGCAGTGGCGTTTAAAAAAATTAAGTCCACGCGGTCACGTTAAAGTGGAACAGACATGGCATTAATGCCGCCTTTTACAAGGCGTTCAAGGAGGATATGGCCGCCGCATTGCATGAGGTTTTTTCAGAGTCTTTAGATCGCGGAACTCTGCCTCCATCGTTTAATCGGGCACACACCGTGCTGATTCCTAAAGGGAAAGAGCAACATGTTTTACGCAAAGTGACAGGATACAGGCCAATCACGCTAACAAACGTAGATTATAAGGTGTTTATGAAAGTTCTGGCTAGGAGGTTGCAAGGAGTTATATACAGGTTGGTCGGGTCACATCAGACTTGCGACACCAAGCGTAGGAGCATATTCATGAATATTCATGTTGCCAGGAGCATTTTGGAGTATTGCGACGCTGCGCTTCTAAAAGTAGCTATGTTGCAAATTGATCTAGCCAAGGCTTTCGACATGGTTCCGCACAATATACTCTTCATGCTAGCTGAGTACGTTGGTCTTGGTGCGATCATATGTAAAAGTATTAGATTGGCATACAAAAGTTCAACCACAAATTTAATTGTAAATGGAGAACTCTCACAGCGCATACAAGTACTTTCCTCTGTGCGCCAGGGGTGTCCTTTAAGTCCTTTCATTTCGCTCTATTTCTGGAGCCACTGTGTCATAAAGTGATTCACCACACAGGGATTAATGGTTTCATGTTGCAGTCATGTGAAGTGCGTGTTTGGCATACGCCGACGATATTGCCTTTTTTGCTGTTGATGGAGAGAGTGTCACTTCGTTATTAAAAATCACTCAAAGGTTTTGTGACACGAGTGGAAGTTTAATGAACAAAGAGAAAAGCATTGGTTTATGGCATGGTAATTGGGACCTCACGCCCAGTTCCTTTGGAAATATTCAGTGGCTCACGACACCTAGTCGTTACCTAGGGGTACCATTGGACAGGTATCAAGACAGTGAAGCATTTTGGCTTGGAAAGGCTGAAGAACTGCGCGTGACCGCCGAAGGATGGGGCGGTCGTGGCTTATCAATTTTCTCTCGGTCAGCTGTATGCAACGTGTTTCTGGCTGCTAAAATTATGTACCTTTTGCAAGTACTTAGTTGTAAGCGTAAAAGCATTCACAAAGTCCACAGGACATTCGCCACGTTCATCTGGAGCTCTACATGGGAGAGAACATCTAGAACGAACTTGTTTCGGCGAGTTAAGCAAAGAGGGCTGTCTCTGTGCCATCTGCTTCTTAACCAAGTAATATCACGTTTCCTGCTCGTTAGAGACCAGAGAGACTCTTTTTTACGTTCTTTATTTCAAACAACGCTGTTACACCACTTGCCTGACTTCTTTGTATCTTCAGACAGGCGAGAACGACACACCTTGTCACCGTTCTTGTGCGAAGTTGTGTTCTCATATCGTTTCTTAAGGGCGAGGTTTTCGATAGATTACCTAACTAATGTGAAAAGAAAGCGCCTTATGAAAGACCTAATACAGAATGTTTTTCCTGTGCCCCTGTACCGTTCAAAGTATGAGAAATCATATGGTCATGACGTACTAAAGCGAGTAAAAAACATGTGTATACCACCCAATGGGAAAACCTTCTTTTTTAAATTCATACGGGAACCTTGCCAGTAAAAACATGGCTTGAAGAGAGAGGGATGTATGTACAATGGGGAAGCAGCTGTCTCCTGTGTAACGAACTTGAGACCATTGAACATGTGTTTATTGATTGCAAGAACGCTATTTTCTTTTGGGAGATTTAACAGAGGACGTTAAAACAAGATTTACCTCTTACTCGATATGGAATTCGTGTTTTGCCTTGTGATAGTTCTGTGCAAAATTTGGATGTTATATTTTTACTTGGGCTTCATTCAGTTTGGCATAGTATGCTATCGTACAGACACTGTGATGTGAGAGTTCTATCCGGTAATGAGTGTTTCGTGGAAGCTGTTATAAAAGTGCGAGATGTGTATAAGACTACCGACTGTGTTTAAGATGTAATATCTTTGTTTGACACGTTATCACGCATGAAACACGTGTGATAGCGATTGTCATATTAGCTTGACCTGTAGTCAAGAAGGCAGTAAAGAAAAAAAAGTTAAAGCGGAACAGACAATTATGCTCATTGTAGAAAGTTAGCAGCCCACGTGTACTATCGGGTTTCACTGGCTCCCTGTGAGTGTCACCGAACGAATTGCTGCCAAACCGCAGCCACATAGTATTTCGCTATTGCATGCTTTGTTTTCTCTTTATAAGGTTTCGACGTGACATTAGATATGAACGGCTCTTACCCCATTAAATGTCGTTTTATCGAGCCGATAGCGAGACTGTAACTGTGTTTGTTGTTTTCCAATCTATGGCCTTCTACAAGCTTTATCAAACCCACACGCTTGCAACAATAATCTAATATTAACATTTTCAAATAGCATTCTAGTATTTTCGTCGCCAACACCCATCTTAGGATACACTGCAAAGCAGTTAAAGTGCTCTATTTTTTGTGATATCGATATTTGGGATTAATATTGAGCGGAATATATCTAATATTCAAAGTGCGCACATCGACTATATGTATGCTCTGGTCCAACGAGTTTTTGAATTCAGCAAATGTTGAAGTGTATGTATATATATATATATATATATATATATATATATATATATATATATATATATATATATATATATATATATATATATATATATATGAAAGCTGTAGCCGTCGCCAATGACTGGCGGCAACAGCTCCTACATTTATTTTTTTATTTCAAGCAAAAGTGTTCTAGAAGAAACTGCTCCATCTACGTTCAATAATTTTACTTCTATCAAAAAGTATAATGACGCACAGTAAACATCATTCGAGGAAACATGGCGTTTCACTATTCGTAGCTGAATTTCCTGAGCCGCACTCACGTAACTGTGAGCACCAAGAAGCCAGCAGGAGGGGAAGAAATAAAAGGGTTTGGCACTATGGTAGTAGTCGGTGGAAAAAGCCTTTCAAAATCTGCCTAGACTTCATAAATGTTGTGGCGGTCTGAACAGAACGAAGGACTGATGTAGAGTATCACAGAACACAACCTAATAATGTCAACATGACGTCGATCCTTTTTATGTTAATATTTATAGCAATCAACAAGTTATTACACGTAGCTGAATTAACATGCATTATGAAGTTTGATTCCCCGTCACGGTGGCCTAGTGGGTAAGGTACCCGGCTGCTGACCCGCAGGTCGCAGGATTAAAGCTCCGCTGCAGCGGCTGCATTTTCGATAGAGGTGAGAATCCTGTAGGCTTGTGTACTCAGATTTCTGTGCACGTTAAAGAACCCCAGGTGGCCGAAATTTACAGAGCCCTTCACTACGGCGTCTCTTGAAATAGTATGGTGCTTTTGAGACGTTACACTCTACATATCAATCATTATGTAGTTTCATCTGCCCATATTCCACCAGCGAGCCACATAGACAACGTCACAAGTTCTTATTGCTTACCTTTTATTTGTAAAAACTATCACTCATATGTTACAACCTGTACACTTGCGAAGGTTACATATAATTACATATTCATAATCGAGCTTCTTATTTAACCTTTGCACATACCAGTGCAGTGGTAATACGAGCAAAAGGATACGGCTGAACGAAAACATAAAATGAAAGGCGTAAAGTGTTTTTAAAATAGCCGAGCCTCATCACTTTATTTTTAATTTTTTCGCACCACAATGGTGGTTCGATATTCAGTTATTTGATGAAGCTGGAGCCACACTGAACCATTTCAATACACGTCTCGTAGACTATGTGTTTACCTAACTAAATTGAGCCTCGCGGAAGATTTTGTTAAGCCTATGGAATATTCAACTTTTCAGTTCTTTCAGTATCTAACAATTCGCCTATCGGTCCGCTTCAATTTGCAAACGAGAAATCGACGCAGCAGTGCGTACTTGATGAGAAGAAAAACCCATTCGCGGCTGTGCACTCGAAAGATGACGTACCGTTCGCATCTGGTGATCACCTCGCAAGAACAGGCAGATTTTTGGAACGTTCAATGAGTGGCCGCCGATCAGACACCCGAAGCTCGCGGGGAGACAATTTTAAATTAACCTCAAATGCAGCAGTGCTCGTCAGTACGTAAGAGCTCCGACAAAAAAATAGGAGCTGGAAAGGTTGTCAAAAACTCGTTAGGATTGGAACGAGAGCTACAGAAATTCGACGACTAAATTTGTCTTGCCCACCCAAAGCTCAGTTTTCAATATTCGCACTCTAAGCTCCTCTGAGGTGAGAAACGAAAAGTAGTATTTTAAATAGTGAAACAAAAACGTTTGTTATAACATAACTGGTCTTTTTTTTTCACATTTACAAAGCTTAAGAAAATTGGAAACAGCTTTATAAACTTAAAATCCTTTTGCACGTGGGCATGCGCTTTGTTTTCCTGATTGAAAATTGAGTTTGTCTTTCAGAACATTTCTGATAGAGAATGTCGCATTTCTGGGACACTCGTACGCAAAAGTTATTACTGCTTCCCAGACCAGTAATCTACCACTGAGCCACGCTGGTGCTTAAGACTTGTTCACAAACTTGCCTCAGGCAGGCTTGTTGCCGGGAAAGTAATCGTGGTAATATGAGTAATTAAGCGTTTCAGAACAGCGAAAGAACAACGAGGCTTCACACAATGCGAATAGCGTAACGAGTGGGTCGTCCAGTGCTCCAACCCTTTACAAAGGCTTGTTTTTGCTCACCTACTAACTGTGGCGCATACCCATTTCAGGCATTATTTCTCATCGTTGTCAGCCTTTGCATAACGATTTGCACAAAATGTTTTGCGAGTGTGTAGCAGGTACCATGCTTCTCCGAAGAATGACCAAGAATAGCATAGTGAACACCGGCCTAGAAAGGCCGCTCTTCCACCTTTCTCTGTGACTGTTATGCGCGTTCTACGTATACGTCTGGCCGCTTTTTCTCTGTGCGAGCGTGTGGTTATAAATAACTTAACACTTAACATCGTCATTTAGGTAATGAACTCTTCTTAATAGTACATACATTTTGTTACACTTCACATCAATATTGGGCTGAAGTAATAAACTTAAGATTATTTTTATGTGTGTTTCAATACTTTTTCATTGTTCGATGCCAAGCACTTTTGCTATTCAAAAGCGATAAACAGGATAAAACGCTGACAAAAAAAAAACAAAGCTACCCTCCATTCTTCAAAAACAGTTACTGAACTTGGGAAGCTACAGTCCAACCAAATTAGGATATCTTGAAAGCTGTGACATGCACTGACGCACGACGTTGCAGTTTGGACGGCTCACTAAAAAGAAAGTATTCTTTTCTTATCCTGTAATAACGTTTTCCACTAAGCTAAATTGAAATTAAGTGCTGAAAATTTATGAGCCAAAATTGATTTAGCCGATCTGTTTAAGTACTTTTCAGTTTCATTAAAACCTCCGTCCGTGAACCCACTGCCTGTTTGAAAATGTCAGGGCTTGGGCAATCGATCAGTATGCTCTTTTACTCATTGTTTTTGTTGATAAGTTAGTTCGCGCGAATTAAGAAAGTTCCATTTCAAGTCTCTGTAAGTGCGTCCTAAGAAAATCAACCGTTTGTTCATTTTTCAATCCATATATTCGTACGAAGCATCATTCGCTTGCCTTTGAGCAGAGCCGACAGGACTGCCTGGTCAAGTTCCTTGCAGGGGCCTTCTCCCATGCGGAAGACCGTTATCTGTGCATCAAAAAGAAAGGGAGAGACAGAAAAGAACGAAAATGAATGGCACGACGATTATAGAAATGTTGAATGAAAGAAACAAATCCAAAACAGTTTTTTATGCAAAACTGAGCTTTTTGCGTTCCTTTTTCTCTTTGTTTTGTTGAGTTATTCGTAATCTGTGAAAATATTGAAATGCTGTGTGTTACATCATGTCTATGTTCTCTTGTTTTTACACGCCACTGAAGTGGTTTTGTTACACCAGACAGCTGTACTTACCTGAAAAGTTGTTACCAGTTTACAATAAACTTCCCTGTCTTAATCATACCTGACCATGAAAAAGTATGATTAGGGTGAAGGCCGCAGTACGCACCTACAGATTAATTTAGGCTAAATTTAGCACACGAGAATTCTCGCATCTCGCCTCAATTGTAATGCGATGGGCGCGGGAAATCTAACCCACGTCTTCTAATTACCGTGTGACACATGACCTGCTAAACAACTACTGCACGTGCTCTTATCATTCTTATAGACGTGGAAGTGGGTTCAGCTAGTTGAATAGACGAGAGAGTCTGGAGATCCCTCATAATCATCATCATTTTCTTGTGGCTTTGTGTGACTAACGGGCGCTTGTAAGTTATCCTTTTCATCATCTTATCACAAAAGTATCTACCTTCAAGAAGGACTTGAAAACTCCAAGAGTGAAACTTATTGTCTTCGTCTCTCTCTTGTACTTTGTCCCCGTAAAAAAAAATTTTAAGTTTACCTGTAGGTCCTTCTATGCTTTTTTGCCCTAGGCATGTCACTTATCTTGCGCCTTCTTTTTTCTTTTTTAATTGAGTAGCTTCCTCTTTTCGACGTCAGCCACTACTCACGCACAAGTTTTTATGCCGCCATTTTCGTTGTCTCGAAGGAGAAGGCAACATACTGTACGTAAGAAAACGCGGACTGGAGACTGTCACCGGTGAAATACGTCATTCCGGCGTGCCGACCAAGAAAATAAACCGTGAAAGGCGCGTGTGTGGTAGGTGGACGTCGACAACCAGCAACGCAGACGAAACAACAACAGCAACAAATGAAATTAACGAGAAGCTTAGAGTATAGAGTGCAAGTATGCGAGGGCCGTCGGAATGGCTCTCTCCAGCACTCGCTGCCGCGAGTGTATACGTACAAGGTCTTTCTTCTTGATGGACTGCAGGAGTTCCACGTAGACTTGCTCGGCCTGCTCTTGGTGTATCTGGAATGTCTTCTGGATGGTGGTGACGAGTTGCTCGCGGAAACCTTCGGGCAACTTGCTCCTGCGACAAAAATGCGGCATTTGCTCACGTGTGGCTCGTAGCCTTTAGGGATGCTCGTAAGGGAAACATAAAGAAAGGGTACATGTTTGCGAAGACATTGATGACGAAAGCTGAGCCAAAGCATGTTCTTTTTTATATTTCACTCTCAGAAATGTTCATAGGGTGCATATGGCAGGTACATTGTGTGAAAAGCGATATTTTTATTTTCAGCTTAAAGTGAGGGGTGAGACGCCATACTTTTCTATCCCATAATCCTCTTCTTCGCTTCCATACGGCACGTAAAAATAGAATAACACGCCTCCGTCTGTCATGCAAATACAGCTGGTAATACGACAGACAACGAAGAAAACAGTAAAAAAATGCAGTTCACTAGAAGGCTAAAGAATTACCACACCAATAACGGTGCACCTAATCTGCCGCCTCACTCGGGCGCCTACCTTCCCTTTATGACGCTTTGAGAAGTCATCAAGAAATGATTCCAACACGTTCGATGATATAATGCTGCTTTTTAGAAGATACTAAAAATAAAAACCATTGTATTTTTTTCGTGATAATGTTTTATTATTTTCCAATTGCAACATCACGACGCTTGCCGTGAGCAGACAAATGGGAAACGAGAAGACACGCAAAAAGAAGTTGTGGGTGGCGACGCCACCTGGAAATTCCCGCGCCAAACACAGTGATGTCATAAATTTT
Source organism: Rhipicephalus microplus (assembly GCF_013339725.1). NCBI lineage: Eukaryota > Metazoa > Arthropoda > Arachnida > Ixodida > Ixodidae > Rhipicephalus > Rhipicephalus microplus. The sequence goes on from NC_051165.1 coordinate 279,942,517, forward strand.
TATGGTGTCTGCGAGGTCCTACGTAATTCCCTATCAATAAAAGTGTATTATGTTGCCTTCTGAAAGGGCCACAGACTTGACATACAAAGTTTTAGAATAATTATTTGAGAATATGTCGTCTAAATATTAAAGATGTGCTTTGAAATTCGTAACCTCACGCGGGGAAATTTCGGCGCGATATTTAAAAACAAATTTCAGCCTTTAGTATTTGCTCTGTTAATAGATGTTAATAGACCTGTGCCGGTAAAATTACCGGCGTTATAGTCGGTTGTGTGCAATTTATCGATCTAAACCAATTGATTGTTTTACTTCAGTGTCCCTGTAAAGATTGCGTGCTCACTGCAGCACAGCCAAATTGACCTAGACGCAATACAGGCATGTCTTCTTTATACTTACTCGTCGTCGGGTATGTATCGATGCGCGAACGCGATGAGGTCGGCGGCCCGTCCCGATCCGTCGCAGACCACCACGGGCACTGGAGGCAGGTCAGTCACGTATTCCAACACTGTGCGCACCGTGTTCAGACCACCTTCGACAATCACACACACCACGGGGATGCCGCACCACTGCACGCTAGAACCTACGCCAGATAAACAAGGCGGGACATCAACCTTCCGAGCGGAAAGAAGTGTTATAAGGTCACAAGAAAGCTTTAGTGGCCTCACTTGGCTTTGGTGGTCTCAAAGGATCCTCAAATCGTATTCGAACACTGATCAAGGCAATAAACTTTCTCGGTAACATTTTTAGCGTGCAGTAATGTGTCCTATAAGTAATATATTT